>MU224826.1:2804906-2819784 GCA_018584345.1 Thuja plicata | reverse complement strand
GTAAAAAAATATTATTTGCATATAGTTTGTTAACGCGGACTAGACCCTAAATTTTCAGCATATTTCAGGAATAAAAAAATGGACTTAAAAAATTAAAAAACTATGTCAATTTTTTTTCAAATTTTTTAAAAAAAATTATAAGCCTAAACTTGATCAAATTTTACACATTTCATTAGTTTACATCATCTTCAAATTCTAAACACAAATGCCACTTCTATGTCGTTAAAGTTTACAAATTTGAATGTTGTCGTCCTTTTCCTTTATAAAAGTGGGACACAGGTTTGTACTTTTACCCCATAATCAATCGGTCATCATTATCCGATCTTTGTCCTTTTTTCAATCACCATTTTGTCTCACACAAGATGTGTCCTTCCTGAAACTAAACATTGTCATTATTTATCATGTATCTTATACAAGATGGGTCCTTCCTGAAACCAGACAGATTGATCATTATTATTAAAAGTTTGGCAATTAGATCTGACTGGGTGTTGGCTTTCTTGGTTCAATATGTCTTATCTTTTATTGATTTCATTTCTTTCCATGTTCCCATTATACTCAAGGATATCACCGAATGATGAGAGTGGGCAGGATGGTTCATGATGTTTTACTTTTCTTTGTCTTATCTGTCATAGATTTTATCTTTTGTGATGTTCCTATGCTACTCAAGGATATAACTGAGTGGTGAGTGGCCGAGATGGTTTGTGGTATTTTATTTTTGGCTTTGTCTTCTGTTTGTGGGATGTTTTCATGAAGCTCTAGGGCATGTATATGTTGGGTGTCTATGTTGGCAGGTTCACTTGGTGACTGTCACACATACCTCAACCTTTGATTTACATAAGTTTTAGGGTGGATTGGGGTATTCCTTGTCTACAAGATGTTTGTTTTCATGCAAAAATGATCAAAAGATCACTTTGACTTCATAAATGTCACGATGTGACACTTCCAATTTTCTATATCAAAAAGCTCTACAAAAGATAAATAGTGCACTAATAAAGAAAAACAAGGATTATGTTGGCTAAATATTTTGTTAGTGGTCGTAGACACGTTGTTTACAACAAGGAGTATTTAGACACAATATATGAGATATGATCTATCCTCTCAACTAAGGGGAGGAAACCATCTTATTGCTGTTGAATCAACTAACACTTAACAAGAACTTCAAAATAATCTAAGATTTGATGTTTCACATATCACTTCCTCTTTCTTGAGGAGGGATTTCGTGCTTTCATAAATACACACTCTACAAAATGGAGACATTTTACAATTTTACTTCTAAGTACTAGTTGGAGAAATAATACCAATAATTTAAAAATAAACCAAAAGATTAATTTCTAAGCATATTGGTTAACTATAGACTAAGGAATATATAAGCTCACATACTTATATAGTTTCCTAAAATGGTTTAAACTGTGAAGCAACAATATGAAAAGCACAAAGAATTTAACACATGGAACTTCCTTTCAACTTCTAGTATCACTGCGAACCAAAACTCAAAGTCTATGCATTCACTTCTAATTAAATCAAATTGATAATTACAACACAAAGTCTATACAAAAATCAGATTTAAGGCTAACCTTATAACAACACAAATAAATACACAAGTCTCTCCAAATAAAATGTTGAAAACACTCGCTTTTTATTTAGTAAAAAAATTAACTTGCACAAATTAAAGCAAAGTTTGAATTTGCACAATTCCAATAGAGTTTTATTACAATACATAAAGATCCCAATTACAATGAGGACCCTCTCTATATATAGGTGACGAGATAGGAGAAAAAAAAAGTGGGAGAATTCCAACTAACTATGACATTTTTTACAACTAACTATATGCAGTTGACTTATTCCAAATTGCAGTCCTAATGTAACTTGACTTGCAATTTGTTTACATGTAATTACAAGTTACAATTTTGTAAGTGATATGATCACTAGTAATTACATCTTTTTATTTTACATATAATTTTTCAAAAATAAATTACATAATTGAAAACTATTTTAAGTGTTTGACAGGACACGACACCTATTCACATCATCCTTTGTTGATCTTCATGCTATTACAAGATGCTCCATGATTGATGTTCTCAGTTTTGGTGGAAGCATCTTGAACTGGAACAAGACTTGCATTCTGAATCATTTTGCATCACAGTAGCCTTTATTGAGAAAGCATTTTTCCTTCCATCTCTGTCTTAAAAGCATTTTATGCTCTCAATCATTCCATAATTTTTTTATATCCTTGTATGGATCCATCATATTGTTGTTCTTATCTTGTGTCATTTTTTAGTCTTGGAGCCCACTTGCAAAATAAGGCCCACGCCTTGATTTATTGATTGGGTAGGTCACATGTGCAGATAGGACCCCCAAGGGAAGAAATAAAGAGATGCCCAAAAATGGGATCACTAGTAAATTTTGGAACTTGGGAAGAACATTACAAGTGGGGAAGAACATGGGAATTTCATTCGCAAATGGGAAGATATTGTTTCACTTGACATATATAGGGGAAGTACTTGTACTTGTAATTAGGAGAGACCCTATTTCAAGTGATTTTCAATGCATCTAGGGTTGAATCCAAATTTGGGAAGATCAACTATAATTTCTGGGAAGAACCTTATAGTTTGCAAGTGTAAAATATTACTTACAAGGAGAATTTTGGGTCTTGGAAGATCCATTGCAAATTTGGGAAGAACATATGTGCCATGGGAATAACCACGTTTGGGAAGATCATTTTTCAACTTGCAACACAAATTTGCAACATTGAGGAGAAGAACTAAATTGATTTTCAAGGAAGTACTAATGCAACATGGGTTCCTTACAAGACCAGTTGATATGATACATGCCATAGAGATCTCTATCCCTTGTGTCCACATCTTGATCACATTTGTATGGTTAGGACTCCATCCATAATTGCATTCAATGAAATTTGTTGTAATTATGCACGTTTCACAGTACTGTCAACTGAGAATCTTTATTTGTTTTGCTGTCCTATTAAGAAAATCCTTCATCATTGCCTTCCTTACTTGCTATCTACTTTTGAGAAATCCATTTTTTACTACTGTCAAGAGACATTTGGATTTTTCCATGATAATGTTCAAAACTTAAAAGAACCTTCGTACTACTGTCAAGAGACATCTATCTTTTGATTTCAAATGACATGAATCTTTGTAAATCCTTTATAGTTTCTCATATCTCTTATCCTTGGACTGAACTCTTGCTTTTGACAGCTGCTCCATCATGACTGGTTGTTAATCTCAAGTCTACAACTTCTATTCTAGATTCCACAAAAAATCCTTGATCTACTGTTTATGAAAGGTGCAATGTAACCCCTCTATGATGATGAAAAATATATCATTGATTCTTGACCATTATCCTTGATGCTGTGTGGCTTAAGTCAAAATATGCATCTTCTTTCCCTTTTTCTATTCCTTGACATTTCTTTAGAGCCTTGAAATCTTCACAAATTTTTCAACATGTCCCTTGTATGACTTCTTAATGTTTAAGAGCCATAGAATGTTATTTTGGTCATTTCTTTGAAGCATTGAAAGTATAGGAAAATTTGTAGTCAAGACAATACAGGGATGTCTTAGCACATCACAACAATGTAAGGATTATTTGTTGTTCATAACAACTAGAAATGTTTATCATGTCATTCAACCATATTTTCTTGGTAATTATATCTTCACTACTCCTCTAGAACATCAAAACTTTGTCATTGTAATTTACAGTGACTATGGCCTTTTATTTACAATGACTGTCCTGCTCCATTCATTGGCATTTCTCCTTGTACTCAAACTTTCAACATCTTACATCTCTTTGTCTTTCTTGTTGGGTAGGGGAAGGTCTCAAATCCTTTGATGCTACAATTGCCTTCATTATCACTGAAAATAGTCTTTATATTCTTATCCGTTGAGCACTTACATTGAATAAAAATAGTGAATGAGTCCATGTTAATGAATGAAACCAAACCACCTTTAGGAGAAATACTTAGGTGAGAAATAACACATTGGGAACTTCCTTCTTATTACAAAACATGAATTTTTTTTGCATCTTTATTGATAAACTCTAGGTAAAATGAATTTTTGTGTCTTATTTTCTATGGAGCAAAGAAGATATAAAAATTGTACTAATGCATCTGAAACTTTCATCCATGATCTTTTGACTATGATAGACATTTATCTCCCCTATTGTCAATGTCTCTTGCTTAAGAATATACCATTTGATTCATGTATTTTATTTCTAGAATTCTCTTGCCTTGGTTTGCATCTATTGATTCTGAGCATTTGTAATCAATGACAACAAAATGCTAGGGTTTCAAAAGCATGGAAAATGATAAAAAAGGAGGAAAAATGACACACAGTTTGAAGCAAGAAAAATACCCGAATAGAAACAAGACCATGTGCTTAAAAGAACAATAACAAATGACTTATTAATAAAACAAAATGAAAAGCACCCAAAATTTTCCCTAAAAACATCAAAAATCTACACAAAAACTCAAAAAAAACACACAAAAATTTGTGAGCTAGGGCACACATCTTCCATGGAAATCACACAAAAATTCAATCAATCACAAAAATGGGAGCAAGAATACTAAAAATGACTTAAAAATATCTCTAAAAACTTATTTGACTTCCCTTGATATGTATAAATGGAGACTAAATATTTCCTTATGATGAATTAAAAAACCAAATGTGGGTTTCTAAATCATGTCGAAGAGTTTTAATTTGGTTATGAATCAAAATCCATGGAAACATAAATGCATCTCCCAAACATTTGTAGGTTCCACAAGATGTGGTACAAAATTTCATTAGCTTATAATTGCTTCACGTCTCTTGCATACAAGTTATACAAGCTAGACTACAAGTATTTTTATTTACCTTCGGACTTGTATTTCACATAAAGAATCCCGTAAAACATCAATCTAGGATATCGGGTCTCATTTCACAAATTACAAATTTGTGAAGATAACCGAATCCTTTTGGCCAAATTATTAGAAGAATAAATTTTGCAAACCCTTAATCACATGGCTCTTGATAAAACCCCTGGCCCAGATGGATTCACCCCTAGATTCTTCTACATTGCTGATACATACTGGGGAAAGAACTCATAGAGGCTCTGGAGGTAGCTCAATCTTCAGGTAGATTTCTGACCGAAATTAATAATAATTTCACTGCTCTTATTCCCAAGAAAGATCAAGCTAATAATATGGATGAATTTAGGTCGATAGCTCTTTGTAACACCATCTACAAATTGTTATCCAAATCTTTAGTTAATAGATTAAAAATAATAATGGGAAAGATCATTGGGGAAGAACAAACAGGGTTTGTTCTTGGGAGATCAATCCTAGATGGAGTCATCATTGCTCAGGAAGCCATTCATTCTTTTCAATGCAATAAAAATCCAAGCATTATTATTAAATTAGATATCAAGAAGGCTTATGATAAGGTGGATTGGAGATTCTTAGCTAAATATATAGAAAAATTTGGGTTCTCTAAAGCCTGGATTAATTTAATTTATTACTGTATATCTACTCCCAAATTCTCCATCCTTATCAATGACACCCCACATGGTTATTTCAAAGGTTCTAATGGGATTAGGAAAGGGGATCTGCTATCTCCCTTCTTATTTATCCTCATTGCAGAGGCCTTGGGGCATAGATTTATCAGCTTGCATAATCAGGGCTCAACCAGTGGAGTGGAAATCACCTCGGATGTTAGGGCAGTTACTCATCAACAATTTGCAGATGACATTTTTCTTTTTGGAAAGGGAATAATTGGAGACGCTTTGCAAATTAATAAAATCCTAGCCAATTATGCACTAGCTTCAGGACAAGTTGTCAATAAAGACAAGTCTCTAATTTTTTTTTCATATTAAAAAGGAAAATTCAGCATCAGATAATAAAGGTTTTGGACTTCAAGACTGGATCTCTTTTGTGTTCATACTTGGGAATTCGAATTAACAAATCTATGAGAACACATCAGTTTGGAAACCTATCGGTGAAATAATGGAAAGGAGAATGGAATCATGGAAATCCAAATGGTTATCATGGGCAGGTGGAATTTTTATGATTAAAGCTACTTTGGAAACAATCCCTATTTATCTGATGTATTGCATTGCATTACCAATGGGTAGCTATATGGACATTGTCAAAAAACTTAGGAAATTATTTTGGAAAGGAACAGACACTAAAAGAAAAATTTCCCTCATATCATGGGATAAAATATGTAGACCAGTGGAGGCAGGGGGTACATGGATCAAAAATCAACTTTGGCAAAATCAGGCTCTTGAAGCAAAGCTTTATTGGAAAACTCTCAAAGAACCAAATCTCAAATGGGTAAGAATTATTAGAGGGAAATACTTCCAAAACCTTAATGATGTTGAATTCACTAGAGTCAGGGTACTCCCTAGGGGATCCATAATTTGGAATTTTATTTCAAGATCTAGGGGCATTATTGAGGTTCACATTTCCCAAAACATCAAAGATGGGAGTAGAGCTCTTTTCTAGGATGACTCTTGGGGGGGGTATCCTAGCATTAAATTTTTTTTGGGGTCCAATAGGATTAGTCAAGTGTGTTCAGATCAGCGGGGGGTCTTGGTTAAAGATTACTTATTACCTTCCTCAGTGAGAAATGCAGACATTTCTTGGTATTGACGTCATTTTTCAGAACTTATCTTAGACCCTACAAACTTGGAACATCTTAACAAGATTCTTGAAGATAGATTATTTATGCTCAAATAGGGAAAGGATGAAATAATTTGGAATGGTTCAAAATTAGGGGAATATAATGTGAAGGATGGATATAGACTTATTTTAGGTTCTCTCCTACAAACCCAATCTCATATCTCTAGTTAATTATGTTGGAACAAGGTATGTCTTCCGAAGGCATGCTTATTCTCGTGGGCAGAAATTTAGGGTAGAGTCCACACTGCTGATTGGTTCAAGAAGGTTGGATATTATGGCCCTTCAATATGCACTTTATGTCATAATAATGAAGAAGACAAATCATTTTTTTCTTACATGTTCCTTTGTAGCAGAATGCTGGCAACGACTATGTGCAAAATTAAGTTGGTCATCAGCTCTTCCTTGAGATATTTAATCTCTATTCACATCCTGCCCCCAACATTTTAAGGAAAGACTTTGTGGTAATTTATGGGTTATCTCCCCTTCCATTTTGATAAGGGAATTACAGAAAGAAAGAAACAAAAGAATATTTCAAGACAAATCAATGGATTTAGCTTCTTTACTCAACAAAATTGAGGCAACCATTGTAGAATTAATGAAATCTTGCATCCAATTTCAATGTGCACAACATAAGTAATATACCAGTTGGGATGATAAAATTCTGAAGTTGTGGTTTGGTCTTAAGTCTCCTACAAGTTTAGGTAGAGGAATAAAAGCAAGTGCAAGGCTGAGAGAAAATTGTCTCTGGTTGACTCCTCCTCTAGGTTGGTACAAATTGAACTTCGATGGGGCCTCTAAGGGAAACCCAAGTCCATTAGGGGGTGGATGCATTATTCATTCCACTGAGGGTAAGGTAATTGCAAAAATTGCAAGACATCTGGAAAGAGACACCAGTAACATGGCATAATTTAAATCATTACTTTTTGGATTGTCATTTGTAATTGAGCTGAAATTGGAAAAAATAGAGATTGAAGGTGACTCTATGATTACGCTAAATGCAGTTAGAACCCGCACTACCCCAAATTGGAGATTTCCATAAACTTTAGAGGTAATTCTAAATTTGGTAGATAAATTTGAATCTACAACGGTCAACCACATCTATTGTGAGGGCAACCACTTGGTAGACAAGCTAGCTAATCAAGCAACATTGGGTATAATTCTCAAGTACACTTGTATTACCTCAATAGATTAAGAATTAGAGTGAGCTCATGAAGCATTAATTTACAGTCCAAACGGCCATATCAAATTCAAATTTTGATTTGGTGGGAGGGGGAAAATCACGGTCACATCGCTCTTCATTTGAAATATGAGCAAGAATTGATCACAATATCATGACACCACCTCTTCCTTTTGACATTGCTTGATGCTCTATTTCTATAGTCTTTACACATAGATGATAGTCCTTCATCTTCTCTCTAACATTGATAGATGCTCCTTTTCAGTTGTCACTTCGTCTAGATGATAGCTTTGTAAAGTGAACACTTAGGCATGATATTATTTGAGCTAAATATACACATAGATAGATAAGGAAACTTGCTTTTAGATATCCTTCTCAGGTCATATAGCCAAATATTTTTTTCCTTTCCTATGGGATAAAACTAGTAAGAATTCAAATTATCTCCATTTTGGGTCGTAAGTGGCGTAAAGAACATGGGAGAATTGATAGTTTGGGGAAGGATGTGACATATTGATTGCAAGTTTCATGGTTTAGTTCCCTTTTGTTGGGACACTCGCAGAGCCACAAGCGGTGATTGTATAGAAAAATCTACAGTCTGGTCTATGAATACTTTGTATTTGCAAGACATATTGCCATAGCAAAGGTTATTCCTTCACCGATCAGCTAGCCATGGCCTCCCCGATCAAGTTGTGATAAAATGTGGATCAATATGCCTTTGACAACCCCATAGACTCTTCTAGGTTACAAGAGGTTTTCAATTACCACCGTAGACTGGTGTTTCATGCAGTTGGGAACATTTTGGGATTCAATTTTCTCAGTACAAGTCATCACTTCAGAGTAAATACAAATATCTTTGCGGGCTTCCTTGCTAGAATTATGGTAGCAAGGGTTCGTAAAGTCATGGAAAAGGAGTTATGCCATCATGTTTTCAATGAATATTATTTGATGG
The DNA here is from genome assembly GCA_018584345.1 of Thuja plicata. Lineage (NCBI taxonomy): Eukaryota > Viridiplantae > Streptophyta > Pinopsida > Cupressales > Cupressaceae > Thuja > Thuja plicata. Next base: position 2,810,988 of record MU224826.1, on the reverse strand, counting down.
GCCTGCATGGGGTGATCATAAACATCGATGGGGAGCTAACCACTCCATTTCCTTGGGATTTAGAAATATTTATGACTGCAGGAGAACCGTTTTTGGCTTTGGATCAGACATAAGAAGAAACATATATGGTGGGCTTCCCACATGCCTCTTCATCCTATGGGGGTGGGAGTGGGAAGATCATCAAATTAAAATATTTATGATGAAAGAGGCATTGCCTTCCTTTCAAAATTTCTGGGCTTGGAGGATGGTTTTGGTCCTTTGGTGATGATCTAGATGAAGATCTTGGGTGGGTGTATCAATACAAATTTGAGGAAAATTTGGATGACCTGGGAAGAAAAGATTCCTCCAAAAATGAGGAGGAGGATGCAGAGGATGAGGCAGATGAGGAGGAGGAGGCTGACGATGAGGATGCAGATCAGGATGAGGATGAGGTAGGGGAGGAACATGATTCAAACCATCAATACAATTCTAATGACCATGATGAACAGACGAGGCTTCTTCAGATGCCAACAATGAGGAGGGATCGTCTTCATCCTCATAATAGGGCACAAAGCTAAGTGCCTCTAAGATTTTTTTCATTTTAGCTTAGATTTTTATGTTTTAAAGTTTGCTTAAGAACTCTGTGGGGGCTTACTGTTAGAATGATAAGTTTTAGTGGTTGGAGCATTTATTTGCTCCATTTTGGTTTGGGAATATAGCCACTGATTGTCTCTAGATTATAGTTTAAATCTATAAGTAATATTTAAGATTAATATATCTCTTTCGGCTTCGGCCTCTTATGCATTAAAAAAAACTTGCAATATGGGCTCTAAAAGATGATTTTAAAATATTTAGCCAACAGATAATTTTTTTTTTTTTCATTTTGTTTGATGTATGTCACTTTTTGAGTTGGCCTTTGTTGTCCTTTTGGTTAGTCTTGTGTTTCTGGTGCCATTTTTGACAAATTATCCTTTTCTTTCAAATTTTTGCCCAATTTTTTGAAGGGCACCCATGTGACTTTTTGTGTCAGAGTCATCCTTTTCAATGCGATTTTATTTTTCAAACAATGCTCAAAATCACATTGTCTCAAAGAGGGGAAAAATGTAGACACCTAAAAATGGTAAATGCCTATGCCCCGCTTTTTTAGCATGTCTTGTGTATTGTACTTTTGGTCTTCACGATTTGCCAATTTTGATGATTTTTTAAAATCAATTTTGAGTTATTTTGATTATTTTTTTTTACCCTTTATTTTTTTCATCTTGTTGTCTATTTGTGATCATGTTGTGCATTTTATCCCTTGTCAGTCATTGTCGGTTGTTTGATTAAATAATTTTTACAACTATTTAATCAAAGTCCTTAGTTTGTCCCTAGGGGATTAATAATTTAATTAATTCTTCTATGTCCTAGCATGTCCCCCTTTGACATAAATAAATCTTACTTATTTATGTCTTTTGTCATTTTGTATCAAAATTAAATATGCAATATTTAGTTGTCTTTTAGCCATTTTGGAGGGAATTTGCAAATGCGTTTTTATTATATTCTTTATTATTATGGACCTTTGGCTCTTATTTCCCACTTGTCTTTTCATATTTCTCTGTTTGACTTTTCCTTTTCATTTTGGAGGGAATTTGTAAGTGGCTTTTTATTATTTTATTTTTTATTGTTGACCTTGACCCTTCTTTCTCACTTGTCTTTTCATATTCATTTTCTTTTGCCAATTTGGAGGAAATTATCAAATGCAAATGTTTAATTTTCTTCTCCTATTCATTGTGTTTTATTTTATTTTTCCTTTGGCTTTTCCATTTTCCTTGTCCATTCATTTCCTTTTTTATTGTGTCCATTCATTTTCGAATTGAGAGTTTATAAATTGAGCCCTTTTTTCTCATTTTTGATAAACCATGATTCAAGTATCAGGTAATTATTATCAAAATTTTCATACTTGTTTTTCAATCACATTAGTGCAATTGTCAATAAAGAGTGACATTAAAGAGGAAAAATAAGATCAATGAAGTGATGAACTATAACTGATTGAATGTTTGAAGATGTTGAGTTGATGATCACTGAGACACAGACAGTTAATGCAAGACATTAAATCAATTAATGTATTGTATTTTCATTGATGTCAACTTGATATAATCTATATGGTCATGTACATACTACTAAAGACTTCAAAGAACCAATGAATCAAAGGCTATGCTATCAGTAATGCATAAAAGTTAAGTATTCACAAAATGATTGTATACACCAACAGAGTGCACATCGACAGATAGAGTAAACCGACAAGAGAAAATTCATAGTGTTACCTGACGAGAAAAAGAACAACATTACCGACGAGCAAAGTCACAGTGTTACCCAATGAACAAAGTGCAGTGTAACCCGACGGACATAATTATAGTGTTGCCCAACAGATAGACAACACCGATGGACGAAGATCCCGAAGACAAATGAAGTCTCACCGACAGAACAATCAGTTGTCACTAAAAATAAACTGAAGTATTGACTGACAGAACAAAGAGTTTAGAAACAACAAAAGGCTTAGCTGTCAAGAGCTAAATATAGACTTAACTGGTAATTATCATTGTTTTAATTGACAAGATAAAGCCAGAGATAAGTAAAGGATTTAAAGTTGTTTTGTTCAGTTGGAAAGAAGATCTCTATGAGATAAAACAAGAGTTTTGCTTTAAATCTAATTGGCGAGAATTGTGGATCATGCCAAGATCAAGAAAGCCAAGAAAGAGTGAAATAATGTCTATATAAGAGACAAGCTAATTCAATGTGAATTAGGGGAGTGACAAGAGAATAGATGTTGAAGAGATTTTGAAGGAGAAGAAAGTCTTTATTCAGACCTGATCAATCAAGCCGAGGAAAGAGCTAAATTCTACAGACACCGATGAACAGTGATACAACATCACAAAGAAGAACAATGTGGAGCAAAGGTATTGAATTGATAACATTGATCAGAAAGGTAATGTACTTACAATAGATCTGAAAATCTGCAATTCTAGTTGTATATGTGAACAGATCAATATACTATTTCAATTTAACAATTTAAGCATCAAGTCTCTTAACCGAGCAGGACTTAAAAGTCTTTTCTAATTGAGATACATCCCAAGGAGTATCAAAAATTTTGATCATACAAAGTAGCATTGGATATGCCCAATACCTATTAATAGGCCAAGTGAGTGTTTGATCAAGGATGGTAGCATTAGATGCCAGATACTAAGTGACAAAATATTCATTTAAATCCTCTAACAAGGTCACACCTAACAGTGTGTTTGTAACCTTTAACAAGGTTGGCTCTTCACCGAGCTCACTTCAGAAGAGTAAAAATTTGGGTTATCAGTCCAGTGGTTTTTCCCTTAACATGGTTTCCATTTTAAAAATCCATGTGTCAATGTGTTTATGAGTCATTACCTTATTATTTTGCATTTCACATAAGTAAATCTGGATTGATCAGTATACACTAGTTATTTACTGTATTTCGGTAAATAGAAAGACTGCTAATCTGTAAAAGTAAGAACAAGGCTTGAAAGAGTAATCCGAGCAATAGTTATGTGTTATTAATATTTCAAGGCAATCATCTTGTAGGAATGAAGATAACTAGAGGCTTATAAATGTGGTAATAAGTTTTTGGGTTGATTTAAGGATTAATTTTTGAGGCCACTGATTCACCCCCCCTCTCAGTTATTCTAACAATTGGTATCAGAGCTTGTGTGATTAGAAGGAAGGTTTCAAGACCTAAGCTAAAGATCACAAGATGAACAGACAAGATGTGCCCAAGTTGAACAAAGACAACTTTGCTTCATGATAAAGCAGGATAAGACTCCATTTATCAGGTGTTGGAAATGATGTTACTCAATACTTAGATACTGAATATGTGTATCCCACAAGAGCACTCACAATTGAAAAAATGAGAGAGAAGAATGAGCACAACTGCATGATAATAGAGCTTGCTTCCTCACTCTCTGATGCTAAATTTGAATATGTCAAAACATGCACAACTACAAAGCAGATGCGGGATAAATTGAAGCTTGAACATGATGGTGATATAAATGTTCTGAGAGCCAAGGTAGAAAGCCTTAGAGGAAAGTTTGATGATCTCAGAATGAAAGAAGGCGAAAACATCACACAGTACAACACAAGAATCAAAGAGGTAGTCAATGCTATTCAAGGAGTTGGAGGTGTACTAGATGGAGAGACAGTGGTAAGTAAAATTCTAAGAACCTTACTGCCTACTTATGCTATTAGAGTATCTTCCATACAAGAAATGAGAGCAATAGCAAATAAAAATGTTACTCTAGATAGTTTGATTGGAAGACTGATTTCATTTGAGATGAATAACTTTGATAATAGTTTCTTACCAAACATAGAGTCTGCATTCAAATGATCTTTGAGAATAAGTAAATCAAGTCATAAACACACTATGAGAAAATATAGTGAAAGTGAAAGTGAAGAAGAAGATCTTGATGAAATTGAAGCACTTATAGCTAGAAGAATGTAGAGAGGTAAAGGTAAATACAAAGGTAAATTACCACTTGTATGTTTTAATTGTAAAGAGATTGGACACTTTGCTACAAGATGTCCTAATAGAAGAAAATATGACAGAAGTAATGACATATCATTTGAAAAGAAGTTTGATAGAAGTGATAATCGAGATTACAAAAGCAACCAACAATCAGAAAGAAGAGATACTCGAGACTACAAGGACAAAGGAAAGAAGGCCAGTTACCTAGCTACATGCAAAGATGAAGATACTGACACCGAATCTGATGAAGATATCAAGATGGTGTTTGTGGCAGTAAAAGATGATTCAAATGAAGATGAAAGGTATGTAGAAATTGTACTCATATATAAAGTTAGAAAAAATGATATCTGGATCATAGATAGTGGCTGCACTCACCACATGACCGGTGACATAGAAAATTTTAATACTTTTGAGTATTATAATGGTGGTACAGTAAGAATGGGTAATGAGACACCTTGTCTAGTTGAAGCTAAAGGAACTATAATGTTGAATAACTTGATAAAATGTGAAAATGCTTATTGGGTGAAAGGATTGAATTATAATCTATTGAGTGTTTCTTAGCTGAATAATTTAGGTCACCGAGTAGCATTTGATAATAAGAAGGAAAATATCTTACATGAATCAGGAAGATTGATCAGAACTGGTGAACATACCAAAGGTAACTTATTCTATTTGAATGATATTGAAACCACTTGCTTAATGGCTAGAAATGAAGACATATGGTTGTGACATAAAAGATTGTGTCATGTAACTTTTGACAACATGATAAAGATAAGAAAAAAGAGAAATGTAAGAGGCTTACCGAGCATGTCAAAGCCAGACAATATCATGTGCAAAAATTGTCAAAAAGGTAAGATGACAAAGTCTAGTTTCAAAATAAAAACCCATACATCTGATGCTATTCTAGAATTAGTCTATACTGATCTATGTGGACCCACGAGGGAAGAGAGTTACTATGGTGATAGATATTTCATTCTCTTTGTTGATGATTACTCTAGAATGATGGCAGTTATGTTTCTAAAAGATAAATCAAAAGAATTCAAGATGTTTAAATGGTACACAACAATGGTAGAAAAAAAAAGTGGTAAGGAATTGAAATGCTTAAGATCAAATAGAGGAGGGGAATTTATTTTAGATGAATTCACTAACTTTTGCAATGAGCATGGAATCAAAAGACAAGTCTCTACACCGAGAACACCACAACAAAATGAAATTGCTGAAAGAAGGAACAAATCCATTGTTGATTGTGCAAGGACACTGATGATAGAGAAAGGCATCACCCTGGAGGGAAGCTGTCAGTACTGTTGTTTACACATTGAATAGAGTACAGTTCAAGAAAGACACCAAGAAGACACCCTATGAGCTATGGTATGGTTACACACCCAATGTAAGTTACTTCAAGATCTTTGTCAGTCAATGTTATATCTTAAAAGATGATAGAAATGGAAAGATTGACTCCAAAAGTGATGAAGGTATCTTTCTAAGGTATTCCACCAAGAGCAAGGCTTATAAATGTCTCAATAAAGCCTCTAACAAAATTGTTGAAAGTGCAAATGTAAAGATAGATGAATTTGCAGA
>MU224826.1:2778466-2801285 GCA_018584345.1 Thuja plicata | reverse complement strand
CACATCATCTCCAACTAAGAAAAAGAGGTATGTAAGGAACTGCATCTAAAATTCTTATCTTACATCAGTTCCTAACATGAAATATACCAAAGTCCATATTTGCATATGTTAAGATGCACCAGGACATATTTTGAAGACAAATGCCAAGAAGAGATAAATGCACTATAGGTGCTGAGCACCAATCAAGGACACTAAGGCCGAGTTCTTTAGTGTGCACCAAGTTTTGTTGGCCGAGTAAGTTTTGTGGAAGCTGAGTTTAGTAAGTCGAGTGGGATGCAAGTTGTGTTAGAAAGATGAGGACAGCTAGCTTGCACTAACTCAATAGACAAAACATTTATTGCTTACCTACCTTGACCTTTCAAAATCTATAAAGGATGAACAGTTTATACTTCATTTTTACCTTGTGATTTTCACTATTTACAGAGTGATTGAAGAAGTTGCAGAATTGATCTTAACGAAGTTAGCATCGAAGATTTCGTCAGTGTGCCATCAACAATCCTAAAGTGAACAGTACAAAGTGATACTTGCTGAGGTACTCTATTCTTCATCTCTCAAACCTTAATTTCAAGATTATGGCTGCAAGCTCTTCCACACCAGTTAAAAGTATGGAGGGAGAACAAGAGAAAATTCAGTTAGTACGAAGTGATGAATGTGCACCTCTCAATTTTCAAGTCATTCCTGAAAGTGTAATTCAGAGTGATTTGACTGGAGCTCTCTCATCCATTCCACCCAAGGTACTTATGATCCATGATGTTCGATCATGTTACATGGTTAAGATTGGTGAAGTAGGTGATAGTGAATTGAGGAAATCCTACAGCAAATTATGTGTCGATGGAGTTCTGAAGGGAGAATTCAAACATTTAGCTGACAAAGGGTTAACTCGTGCCCTAGATTTTCCACAAGATTTCAAAGATGAATGGATTAAGGTTATTCTTAGCCGAGTTCATGATATGTGTATATGGTTTGATAATGGACCAATCAAGATTACTAAAAACATGATTCATCGAGTGACTAGATATCCTGTAGTGAACAAAAAATGGACAATGAGAGATAACATCAAAGAGGAAATTACACTGAACACTGGAGCCATATGGAACAATAGAGGTATGACTATCTCTACAATTAAAGACCTAGAACTTGATTTTGGAGTAAGAGTAATAGCACATAAGTTCTATCAGTTGAGTAGATTCGATAGTGTTCCTTGTACAACCGTTGACCAGGCATGGAAAATTGTTAAGAAGAATCATACATATGATCTTGCCGAGCTACAGAAGACACAATTAGCCAAGAACCTAGCATCAATCAGAAAGGCTAAGAGCTCATCATGTAAGTTTGGTTCCTTACTAGTCAGTATATTTTTCTACATTCAGGATACATTTCCTACTTTGGGAAATATTGTTTGGAAAAAGGACAGACCCATTACAGTTCAGATTAGTGAATGTATTGAGAAATTAGGAGGTAATTTCAATAGCATTATGGGGAGCTATTTTGTGGAATTTAAGAAGAGAATGAGATTAAGAACTAGGATTCCTAGATCACTAGTGGAGAAGCACTATGAAGAAATTTGTTTTCTAGTTGATACTGATAACACATATATCCAGGCTGTGACACCCAGGGTAACATGTCTAGAACCATTTCCATATGAAATTAACATTGATGAAGCATCAATAGCCATCATTTCACTCCTAGCCGAGGCAATTGATACCACAATAGAAAGGTTTGGTAATTTTGATGAAGCCATAGTAAAAATATCAAGAAGTTTAACGGAGGGAACCATGGAGAGGAAAAGGAAGAAAATTGTGAAAAATCTAAAGAAAATGGTTGGTTTAGGTAGTGATGAAGAACTTGGGGATGCACCTTTAGGCTTGTCCACAGGACAAGGAGAAGATATGTCTACAAAAGAGGATGTCAGTGCATCTGAGGAGATCACTAAGAAAGCTAAGGGTAAAAGATCATCAATTGTCATTGTAACCAAGCCGAGCAAAGATAAACCTAAGGTTACACCTCCTACAACTAATCATTCGAGGACTAGAGCATCTATTTTTACTTCTCCAATAGTACAAACAAAAGTATATGGAAAGAGGAAGGTTGGAGAAAGCAGTTCTGGAAAGGAAGCTAAAATTTATCCTAAGGCTAAGCCGGGTAAACCAACAAAGAGACCAAGGAGGAGACTAGATTTGGGGACATATAGTGATGATGAAAAGACTAAAATTGATGAACCTAGTAACATATCTATAGCACAATTCAAGAAACCAGCTAGTATTGATGAGGTATGTGACACTTTGAGAAACTCAGCAGGGTTAGCTACTTTCAAATTCATTAAGTATGAGAAACTGAGTTTTAGAGATAAGCACAAAGTTCAAGAAGCACTTTTGGATATGATGAGTACTTTAAAGTTAACTCCTACAGAGATAGGAAATCATGTGTCGAATGAATCAAGTATGATTTTCTGTCAAGAAAATGGGAATTTGCACTTACTACAGAGAGACAGATCAGGGAAGGAACTTTAGCCAAGGTAATTCCTGAGTTGACTTCTAAATAGAGAGCCAAATTCATTGAAGAATACAAGAATAGGTTTGTTCCTAAGCTTAGAGGTTATGCTGTTTTGAAAAATAATATTGAAGGATTAGTATTAGCTAGTAATAGTATTATGTACTAATAGGCCCCTTATACTTGCTAGTACTAGCTATGGCCCCCTTCCCCCTTCTCGGGTCTGAGTGCGTGTAGCACATGGGTGGGTGAGCGTGGCAGGGGCCCAGATGGGGGGGTTTGGTGATCTAGGATCGCCAGGACTGGCCCTGTCTCTAGACAGAATCTAGACTTTGGGGGGTCAGTGGATGGATTTCCCATCCACCCCCCAAACACTAGATTTTTCCTGGATGGAGGCCCGATTCTGTCTTTCCTATGCGTGTGCACACTATGCACTCATGCATGCCTACTTGTGTGTGTCATACATGCACTTTTGGGCCAAAGTCCCTATCGCGCCTAGGTGTGCATGAAGAGTATAACTATTAACCTTCGGTTAATAGTCATACTCTATATAAGCATAATGCCCTTCATCTGAGTTTGTGTCCTTCATCTTTAGGTAAGGTCCCCCTTTAGGAGGGGTCCCTTACCTTCCAACTTTAGATCAAAAGAAGTTGAAGTTGAGATCACCCCTGAGCCACAGGTGACTCAAGATCAAATTTTTATAGAATAGGACAAGACCAAAGATGCATTAGACTCAACAAATTCTATTGATCTGACTACAGACAGTCCAGTGGATTTCATATTTGATGATTCCAAAAATTTGAATGTCGAGGAACAAGACATGTCAAGTGGTACAAACACTGATTTGCCTATTAAGGCAACTGAGACTGAAGGATAAAAGACCACTGTATCTGAAGAGAAAATTGATGAGATAATTGAAGAAATCAATGATCAGATAAGTGAAGAGAAACAACAAACAAATGCACAAGAGGTAACTTCACAAAATCCACCTATTTTAGATATTGTCAAAAAAGTTTTAGATAGTGGATTAGTGATAAAGGATACTGTTGATAAGCCTAAGGAACAAGAGGCAATGCAAGTGTTGGTTGATCTACCAAAATTTGCATCATCCACTCCCACAGGTCCTAAAACTGGAGGTATGCCTAATCCATAGACAATCCTGACAGAATTAAAAGAGGCAATGGACATTGATACTGTGACAGGAAAAGGTATTATGCAGCTGAGCATTAGTTCACCAGAGTTGAAGAAAAAGAAAGTTTTGAAGAAGAAGTCTCAAATTCTATATGTCACATTAGATGAGGTAATTGTGATTCCACAATGGGATCCCAATGAATTATCTTTTGAACAGATAGGGACTCTTCAAGAATTACTTAAGAGGAAGAAGAGACAGGAAGAGATGAAAATAGAACATAAGCAAAAGCAGGTGTTGCATGACATCAAGGACATATTTGCAAAGGTTTTTGACTTAGACGATGAAATGCCTCAAGCTCCAATTATTGATCAGTTAGTTAACATTGTACAGAAGGTAACTGATGATGATCTTAACAGCAATGAAAAATTTCTACAATGGTCTGAGTGGAGATTCGAGAGCAAAGTTCTGGAGAAAATCACATAAGAGATTGCAACAAAATAGGTTGAACTTTCTACTCTTGTAGAAATTTTGGAGAAAGTTACATCAAATGTTTATTCTTTGTACAGGAAGTTATGTGATGTTGAATTCTTCACAAAGGATAATCTACAGCTTGTTGAGAAGCTACAGTTAGATTTGAGATCAACTGGAAATACTTTGGGTAATGATACTACTTCTAGTTCTTTACATTTTTCTAAGTTGATCAATGCATAATAGAGAATAGCCGAGCTTATGGCTGAAGATGGTCAAATTAGGGCTAAATTGATAACTATTCAGACAAGCCTGTTGCCTCACTTAGAGGTAATACAGAAGGAACTTTCAGATGCAAAAGAGTTATCACAGAGAAATACAAATCTCTCAACTGTAGAAATTTTAGTAAGTCTAGCTGCCAAGCTAGAAATAAAATTGGAAGTTATGAAGATTGCTAAGGAAAGTTGGGATACTACATTTGAATCAACCCTACAACTTCATAAACAATTCTTGGATAAGTATAACTTAACCCCACCAGCAATTAGTGACAAAAAAAAGGGGGAAGTTGGTAAGGAAGATGGTAAGGAAGTTGGTAAGGATACAGTATGATACATCAGTATAGAACAGGTACACTTGTATATATTTTTGAAAGCATGTAAACTTTTGTATGTATAATTTTGAGTATATTCCTAGGGGGAGTACTTATTATACTTAGGCAACATTTTGATGGAATGAAATGAAGTAATGATAAGTGTGTTTTTGCCACTAATATCAAAGGGGGAGATTGTTAATCTCTAAGTTCTGTTGATGATTAGTGACCAACACTTAGTCATTCACTTAGGTAGTTTTTAGTTGGTTATCACTGTGGCTGAGCTAAAACTATGCAAGGCTGAGCAACATTGTCGAGTAGTATTCAAGTTGCCAAGTTATATCATACCAAGCCGAGTAGGATATTTAGTGCCGAGTGACAGAGATGTTAAGTGCCAAGCAGAATAGTTTTTGTATACATGTCTGGAATGATTCAAACTTCAAGGATAAGTGATCAGGTTGACTTATATAAGATTTTTGGGCTGACTTATGTATGCATTTAATATTTTCCTACGAAGTTGGTTATGCATTTAATTGTTTTATCCTATGCATGATCTATTGTAATCATTAATTGTAATACCTTCAAGGTATGGGTATTAGATCTTGATCATTGATCTAGATCTCACTATCAGACTTGAACATATATATAAGATTGATTCAAAACCCTATTTTGTAAGTTTAAGAGTGTGTGTGGTGACTGCATTTTGAAGTGAAATGCACAAAGGGTTATTTTGTTAAGAAGCAAAGATCAAGCAGAGTGACAACACAGTGAACATCAGAGTAAAGATATATCAGATTGTGAGATCATAGAAGGTACTGGAAAGAGGAGATCTATCATCAACATCTGAGTGCATAATGAAGGATCAATACTTGAGACATTCTAATAATTGTATCAGGTGAAAATCTCTTAACATAGTGGGTCTAGCAGACCTTTCTAAATCTCCTAACGGAGTGCTTACTTTATTGTGAGTTGAAATCCTTTCATAGGGTAGATTGTAATGATCTTTATCTATTAACCGGGTAGACCATTAATAGGGTAGATTGCATTTTGTAATCAAACTTTTGTAGCCTTAATAGACACACTTTACTACTGCAGTAGTGGAGAATTTTGTGGGTGTCATCCCAACCCCATTTTTACCTATTTGGGTTTCTGGGTTACCAAGTTATTGTGTTATGAGTTATTTATTTCATTGTGTGGATGCTATTTGATATTACATTAGATTCATATATGTATGAATGTGGATCAGTTTTTTTTAAGTGTTTAAATTTGAAGATCTGATTCACCCCCCTCTCAGTATCTTGCTTTTCCATTATTGTGTTTCCAACAAGATATTGATACTAACATTTTGATTACTAAAATATTTGTTGATGACATCATATTTGGAGGCAATGATATGCTATGCAAATCATTTGAAAATGAAATGAGCAAATAGTCTGAGATGTCTATGTTTGGAGAGATCAAGTTCTTTCTTGGTCTATAGATCATGCAACAAGATGAAGGCATTTTCATTACACAATCCAAATACATCAAGGAAGTGCTGAAAATATTCAAGATGGAAGATTCCAAGCCAGTTGGAACATCGATGGCAACTGGATGTAAGCTGAAAAAGGAGGACAAGTCACCTGAGGTAAATCAGACTTTCTACAGATCAATGATTGGAAAACCCGTGTATGTTGTACATACTAGACTGGATATTGCACATGCAGTAGGAACAGTTGCAAGATTTTCTACTAATCCCAGGGAATCACATATGACTACTGTGAAAACAATCCTAAAATATATATGAAGAATACTGAGGAATATGGATTATGGTATAAAAGAGAAGGAAAATTTGAACTTAAGGTCTTTACCGACGCTGATTGGGCTGGAAACATTGATGACCGAAAGAGCACAACTGGAGGAGCTTTCTTTATGGGTGACAGACTTGTCACATGGATCAGCAAGAAGCAAGGATGCATCTCTCAGTCTACTACAAAAGTAGAGTATGTTACTGCTATTGCAAACTGATCAAATGTTGCATGGATCAAACAGTTACTGGAAGGTATGAATATGAAAATTCTTGAGCTAGTAATTATCTATTGTGACAATACCAATGCAATTAACATTCCAAAAATCTAGTCATACATGCTAAAACAAAGCATATTTCTATCAAGTATCATTATTTGAGAGAACAAGTTCAAGAAAAGGAGGTTATACTTGAGTATGTGCAATCAAAGGAACAATTAGCTGATATCTTCACCAAGCCACCATCCAAGGATACATTTGAGAACTTGAGAAAGAGACTAGGGGTCAGACCCTTGTCTACTGGTCAGTATGATGACTAGAAGGCTGCATCAGCCTACATATTATCAGAATATCATTCATGTTGATGCAAGAAAAGATATGGACTTCAAAGAGACATCTGTACACAACAAGGTATTTATCTACAACAAGCACCAGAGTTGTTATATTGTCGATGGATTGGGAAATTCAAGGAATATATTGAATGGATAGAAAGGATTGTTTGACATTACTGTTAAATATTTTTTTGGCATTGTTGTCAAAGGGAGAGATTATATCCATTATCACATTATCCAAAGGGAGAGATGTAACCAGAAAGGGAGAGTACATACAAAGGGAGAGATTGTTGTCAAGAGAGAAAATAGACATCAAAAGAAAAAGAACAGTCAAAGGGAGAGAGTTTGACACAAGAAGAGAACACATCACATCAAAAGAAGAAAGATTCTACATCTATCCAGTGAAGGGATTGAAGATAGAAAGAGAGCTACAAGAATCAAATCTAAGCTATGTGAGCTTACCGAGGACCAAATATTTGTATCAGTTATAGTACATAAGATTGGTAGTTTGATGAACTTCAACTATTATATTTCATATTGTATTAGTGATAATATAGTGTGATAATGTAGTGTGTTTCTATCAATGCCAAAGGGAGAGATTGATGAACTATAACTGATTGAATGTTTGAAGATGTTAAGTTGATGATCATTGAGAGACAGAAAGTTAATGCAAGACATTAAATCAGTTAATGTATTGTATTTTCATTGATGTCAACTTGATATAATCTGTATGCTCATGTACATAATGCTAAAGACTTCAAAGAACCAATGAATCAAAGGCTATTCTATTAGGAATGCATAAAATTTAAGTATTCACAAAGTGACTATATACACCGACAGAGTGCACACCGATGAATAGAGTAAACCAACAAGAGAAAAGTCACAGTGTTACCAAACAAGCAAAAGAACAACATTACCGATGAGAAAAGTCACAGTGTCACCCAACAAGCAAAGCACAGTGTAACCCAATGGATAGAATTATAGTGTTGCCCGAAGGATAGACAACACCGATGGATGGAGATCCCGAAGATAACTAAAGTCTCACTGACAGAACAGTTAGTTGTGACCGATGACTAATTGAAGTATTGACCGAATGAAAAAATATTTCAGAAACGACAAAAGGCTTAGCTTTCAAGAGCTAAATATAGACTTAATTGGTAATTATCATTGTTTTAATTGACAAGATAAAGCTAGAGATAAGTAAAGGATTTAAATTTGTTTTGCCCACTTGGCAAGAAGATCTCTATGAGATAAAACATGACTTTTTCTTTAAATTTAATTGGCGAGAATTGTGGTTCACGCCAAGATTAAGAAAGCTAAGAAATAATGAAATCATGTCTATACAAGAGACAAGCTAATTCAATGTGAATTAGGGGAGTGACAAGAGAATAGATGCTGAAGAGATTTTGAAGGAGAAGAAAGTCTTTATTCATACTTGATCAATCAAGGTGAGAAAAGAGATAAATTCTATAGACACCAACGAATAGTGATACAACATCATAGAGAAGAACAGTGTGGAGCAAAGGTATTGAATTGATAACATTGATCAGAAAGGTAATGTAATTACAATAGATCTAAAAATATGCAATTCTAGTTGTATATGTGAACAGATCAATTTATTGTTTCAATTTAACCATTGAAGCATCAAGTCTCTTAGCCAAGCAGGACTTAAAAGTCTTTTCTAATTGAGATACATCCCAAGGATTATCAAAAATTTTGATCATACAAAGTAGCATTGGATATGCCCAATACCTATTGGCAGGCCAAGTGAGTGTTTGATCAAGGATGGTAGCATTACATGCCAGATACTAAGTGACAAACTATTCATTTAAATCCTCTAACAAGGTCACACCTAACAGTGTTTTTGTAACCCTTAACAGGGTTGGCTCTTCACCGAGCTCACTTCAGAAGAGTGAAAATTTGGGTTACCGGTCCTAGTGGTTTTTCCCTTAACAGGGTTTCCATGTTAAAAATCCATGTGTCAATGTGTTTATGAGTCATTACTTTATTGTTTTGCATTTCACATAAGTAAATCTGGATTGATATACACTAGTTATTTACTGTATTTCGGTAAATAGAAAGACTCCTAATCGGTAAAAGTAAGAATAAGGTTTGAAAGAGTAATCCGAGCAGTAGTTATGTGTTATTAATATTTCAAGGCAATCATCTTGTAGGAATGAAGATAAATAGAGGCTTATAAATGTGGTAATAAGTTTTTGGTTTGATTTAAGGATTAATTTTTGAGGCCATTGATTCACCCCCCCTCTCAGTTATTCTAACATGAAGCATAAAAAAGCATTTGCACTTTTTTTTTTGTTTTACATCATTTTATGCAAAAAAAATAAATCACTTAATTGAGTGATTAGGGATAGTTGAATATGATTTAATGATTTTCATGGTTGAGTTTTCATATTTGTACACTAACTCTTTATCCCTAATTATAGTTTAATTATTTCTTTCAACTACACCATTCCATTGAGGATATTATAGGAAGTTATTTTCTCTAAATCTCACATGAAGTACAAAGATGGTCAATTTATTTTCATGAATTCAATTCCATTATCAATTATAAGAGTTCTTATTTTATATTTAGATTAATTCTCAAAGATATATTTAAATTATTTAAATTCCAAAAGAACATCATATTTATTTTAAGGTAATATTCCCAAACAATTCTAGTATGATTATCAATTTAAATGTAGGAGCATATAGTGATCAACTAAAAGAAGGAACATAATATGGGATCATGTCAAGTCAATATGAATAAACTCTACTAGTTTAAAAGAGGATAATACATGCATTTTATTAAATAATAGTGTATGCATTTTTTTCGTAGGAGGCATCTCCTTTACGTTTCCAATATATTTTTAGTTTTAGGTACACATATTAGGCAATTTGCAAAAATATGGGGGACCAAAAAGTGGACACAACCACTTTTGGGTCCATCAAATGGGAAACACAAGTGTGCTATAATGTTCTCACATCATAGTGCATTTTTCTAATGTCTTAATAGTGATAGAGTCAAGGTCAATCATCATTGAACTAAAATGCACTTGTGTTTACTCTAGGTAAACAAATAAAATAAAAATATATGTTGAGCTCATTTATGCTTGACCCCATATCTCCCAATGCCCTAACATGAGTGAGGAAAAGAGTGAGCATGTTTTTGAACTCTTTGAGTGGAATCAAGCAAACATGATACTACCACAACATGTGAAAGGTTGAGGAGGTAAGGTTTTTTAGTTTTTTTAATGGTTTAAGTGAAAACCAATTTTTTTAACATTTGGTTTGATTCATTTATTTTTATGTTAGGAACTAAAAATCCTTAAACACACTCAAAAATAATTAATTCACCGAATTGGTGGAGGGAATTCCTATTTAAAAAAAAACATAACCTAACCCTCTTGAAACTCCATTTATTCCTAGACCTCCTCGTCACACACAAGTAAATTTATCAGATCAATTTCAAACTAATGAAAATTAACTCTAAAAAATGATTGATATATTAAAAAATCCTAATGTAACTACTTCACATCAAAGAGTCATCGCAACACTATTAGAATCTATTATTGCTCATATATATTTCATTAATGACCAAATAAATATATAATCCAATCATAAGGAGAACACATGAAGATTCTACAATACAAAATTGGCATACAAACAAATAAAGGATTAAAAAAATGTAAAATTCAATGTGTGTGCATTATTTATTGATTCGAGAACCAATACAACTTGCATAAAACACTATAATAGATTCTCTCTCCATTTGTGTCAACACCAAGGAATAATGTTTTTTTTTGATAGGTGGTGAGTGGTTTTTGATCCTCCTCATGAAACAATAATGAGGTCCCATATATTTCTTAATTAAAAATTATTATGATATTTTTCTTAAAGAGATTTTAAATTATTTTTATATGTGAGATTTCTAGGGAAAAGACAAAGGGTTAACATAGAATAGGGGGCACATCAACCCTAGGACCGTGTATTAATACTCCTAGGTATGCCAATACTGAACATGTGACAATCTCTTCTATTATGAAGAAAAATGTTGACATGGATACTTTACAACCAATTAGTTCTCTATCACACAAACCTTAATACATTATAACAAGTCATGTTTGCATGGTTTTGAAGGTGAGGCTCCTAGGAATTGACACTGATCACCTCACCTTTGCCACATTTCTAGATTTATTTGAGATTATGTATTAGAGGGTGTTCATATATGAACATTGCAAAGGATGCTCCAAAGTTTCAAAAGTATGGTAGACAAGGAATAAGGAGGATACATTTTTATTAAACAATATCATATTAATGAATGAGTTACTCGATATAACCTTCAACATTGATCAATACGTGATTTGCAAAGAGTTTTTATATTTTATTACATTCTAATTAAAATATAATATTAAATTATGAGTGAAAATTAATGTAAATAATTATATGCAATAAAATTCTATGGTTAGAATTATCCTACATTTATTGGCCTTTCATCTCTTGATTATGCAACCATGTTGAATCCACAAGTATGTAATTAGGAACAAAAAGTAAAGAGTTTTTTTTAAATCACCAAAGTGGGACCCAAAATAACACTTTACTATAAGGGGAAAATAAGATGGTCTAATTAATTTAATAATGATAGGTATTGGGGTTGGGAAGCATGCACATGAGGAGTTGTAGTGTTTATAATCGACATAGGAAATCTTGAATAAATCACTTTGATCATTCAGAGAAAAGTTCACTCCTTATGTTGGTCTTGTTACTCCAATTGCACATTGAAGTTGTCATTAGTTATCAAGAAGACACAATAGACATTCGGTAATAGAGTCAACACAAGACATTCAGTATATATCACCAAAGTGCAGAGTTAATTGAGAACACTGATCACGGTCACCGTTAACCGAGTACAATTATACTTGAGTAATCAGACTAAACTGAGCACATACAACACCCAGCTTCATAGTATAACTGAATGCCAATATAACTGAGATACACAACATACACCGAGCACCAAGGAACAACATTAACCAAGTGGATCAGAGTCCACATAAAAGTTTGTTATGGCACAATAATCTATGTAACAAATTTTGAGCTGACCTAGATAACGGTTTACATGATCGAGGAGGACATTAATCACAGATTTCCAACATTTATTGTTTATGTATGGACTATATTATTTGATCTATGTAAATTTTGTAACCATTGATCTTAGGGTAAAGATTAAATTGTTAAACCCTAATTAGGTCATATCATTTGATATATAATTGTATAGATGTCAATTTTGTTGAGTATAATATTGATCAAGAAATTATCAAGTAGCTACCATACTACAGACATTAGAGATTAGATAAGGGATTCAAGGAAAAAGACCATATTGTAGTATTCAGTTTTTAGAACTAAGACAAGGCTACTGAGAAGAATAGAGCAGAAGGTATTATCATTCACATTGAGGTGATATGTTTTGAATGAACTTAATGGATCTGTATCAACAATTTTGAGATTGTATATGTTTCAAATCAACTTTCTGTTACTCTCTAACAATTGTAATAGATACTTAAATATCTTATCAGAGTAGACTCAACAGTCTTTTTGTAAATCTCTTAACCGAGTGCACACAAATATTGTGTTGCTAAATCCTCACACAAGGTAGATCTAGTCAATCTTTTTATTACTCCTAACAGGGTAAGATCATCAGAAGTAATCATTTTGTAAAGCTTTAACATGCTACCTTTATTACTGCAATAGTGAAGTTTTGTGGGTCTCATCCCCACCACATTTTTTACCTTCTAACAGGGGTTTTATGTGATACCAAAATACTAGTGTCAAGAGTACTCAATTGTGTGTATGTGTTATGTTTATTTTACATGAATTTACATTTCAACATTGATACTATATGATTGGTTTAAGCAATCTACTCAGTTCGTAAATACAATACAATGAATGCAAAGATTTGTTTAAAAGTTTTTAAGGGTATTGATTCACCCCTCCCCTCTCAGTACACATCCTTTCCATTATATCAATATTGGGCCAACAATTGGTATCAGAGCATAATCTCTTATTTTTAAGGTTTAACAGCTGAAGGCAAAAGATCTTACAATGGAGAGGTATACACTTGACAAAACTATTGAGAATCAAAAGTTACAGCTACAGATCTATGTCGAACAGTATAAGGAAGCTAAAGAGAAACTCAGGGAGATGCAACTTAAGAGAAAGGACAAGGCACTTAGTTGTCATGAGATTGATTATCATGAGGAAGAGATTCATGACCCATTTGATACATCTGGATCTGAATTTGGTAGTATATCTGATGCATTTGAAGGAATAATATCAAAGCTAACTGAGAGAAATCAACAACTTACTGAACAAGTGAAAGAACTACAGGTCAGACAAGATACACAAATGGTTAGAATGGTTGAAGTCTTGAACGATGCAAAGAAAGTTGAACAAGATAGAAACATGGTTGTTGATGACAGAAGACAGATGACTGAAAAGTTACAAGAGAAATAAACTGAGATATCTAGACTTAGTGAACACTACTTTGAGATCACCAATCAAGTGGTCGCTATGAATCATGAGGCTAATTGAGTGAATACTGAACTTAGAAAAAAGAATAGATGATATTGGTGTATTTAAAGAAGAAAATGAGAAACTGAGAAATGAAGTGAAGATGTTAATACAACATAATGAAGTGATTAAGAGATCTGAAGAAAGCAGTAAGAGAATGGATGAATTTTTGAACCATCAAAGGAGACTGAATAACAATACTGGATTAGGGTATACCGAGTAAGGTGAATTGTCAAATCAAGATGAACAAAGGAATATCTACTCAAATCCTAAGATGAAGAATCCCTCTTGCTATCACTGTGGAAAACCAGGCCACACATCAAATGTTTGTAGGAGCAAAAAAAAGGTATTCCTAGAAACCCTCCTAAATTCAATGGTATTTTCTATAATTGTAATAAGCATGGACATCAAACACATGAGTGTAGATCCAAGTTGAAAAAACCATAGAAGAAACCATACATGGATAAATACTGTCAAAATTGCAACATGAATGGTCACACAACTCAAGCATGCAGAAAGAACACAAAGAAGATCTGGAAGCCTAAAGGACAAGAATAGGTAAACCAACCGAGAAGACATGGAAATGCTTATACATGGGATTAAAACACTTGGAGAAGTTGTGAATCATGTGGAAACTATGGACATATTGCAGAAAATTGTATGAGCCTATGGAAAATCAAATCTAGGAATTGGTCAAACTTTGGCATGGCATGTTCTCACTATCAAAAAGTTGGTCACTTAAGCAGAGACTGTGCAGACCAAATAAACACTTATGGGAATGAAAATACAATTGATGAAATTGTGAGGATCAAGAATCAAATGTGGAGAAGAGCATCAAATGATAATGCGGGACCAAGCACAACTGTCGATGACACCTCATCCAATGGGCTAGGTGCCTCCATCGTCTCCAACAGAGCAATACAACCAGGTATGGAACTATGTTTTACAATGTTATATCTTACATCATTTCCTATATTTATTACACATTCCAAATCAGCATGAATAAATATGCACTGTGGAATTACATATTTGATTACTATGATCTAGTATAGTCAGTTAATATGTACCAAGTTTAAAAATGTCAGTCGGTAAAAATATGATGAGAAAAATGAGTTGTTATAATAATCGAGCAATTGTACCATTTACCTCATGAAATTAAGTTTTACCATTAGTATACTTAAGTGAAAAAAATGATAAAGGTCATAAGTATAGGCATACCCGACAGAAAACACATTGCATACCCGATGAGATGACAATGCTTGTCATGAAAATTCAAAGTATAGAATTGCCCGACGAACACTGTCAAGTGTTGAACTGACAAAAAAATGTGAAGGACATCATCGATGGTACAGTTTCATGAACATCACCGACATAGTAGAAAAGGCATGGAACCCGATGAATAGTTCAATATAGGGACACCGATGGAGCAGAAGCTCGACAGATCAAAGAATGAAAGAAACCCGACAGACTGACAGAGCACCCCGACTATCAGAACCGACATTCAGTTATAGAACCCACAAATAGTGGATCTGACTTTCCACGTCTGATAAAACATTGTAATTCTATTTATAGATTTTTACTTTGTTTTAAATAATTACTTGAGGGTCAAGCAAGTATATTGTAATTGTTTTAAAGCATCCTAATGGATCTAAAATATAACTAACTAAAGGTCAAGGTCAAGTTGTAAACCTTGGATCTAGAGTTAACTTGAAAAGTGTGAATCAAGAATGGACCTAGAAACTAGTATATATAGATGTTCAATCATTGTAATAGATATAGTTGAAAAATGATTATAGCCATGAAGAGCATCTGAGCAGCAGAAGTGATTCATGCAAAGCTCAGAAACAAATCATATCAGTTCTCAAGAACACAGATAAGGCTACCGACAAGCAGAGACAAGGTATCATTAAATCACTCAAGGTGATTACATATACATTGTAAGCTTTATAAGATCTGTTATCAGCAATTAGAGATTGCATATACTATCAGATAAAAATTTATAATGTAGTTGCATTCTAACAAGTGTATCACATCAGAAATCCTTTAGTAGAAGGTGGACTTAATAGTTCTTGACAAATCTCTTAACAGAGTGCACACTTAACGGTGTTGCTAAAGATTCAAATGAAGTAGATCCTAATAGATCTCCACTCTAATACTCATAACAGGGTAGATCATCAGAAGTGATCAAATTGTAAGCCTTAACTGACTCCCTTCTTATTTGCAGATAGTGAAGTTTAGTGGGTGATATCCCCACTGCAGTTTTTACTTCCTAACAGGAGTTTTCTGCGATATCATATCTTGTGTTATGTGCTATTTACTTTCATGTATGTTTCTTGAATGTTTACACATGTAAATAATTTATGTTATGATTTCACATACATAAAGAAAGATGAACAGATAGATAGGTGAATATACAAATTTGATGACACAAAGGTTAATGGGCTAATCACATAAAAGTTTTAGAGGTACTGATTCACCCCTCACCTCTCAGTACATCATTCCAATCATTCCAACAATTGGTATCAAAGCCAAGTCTCTTTCTTGAAAAGCTTAAATACTTAAAGGAAAAGATCAAGACAATGGAAAAGTATAGACTGGACAAGACTATTGAGAATGAGCAGTTACAAATTCAGATTTACTATGAGCAGTACAAAGATGCGAGAGTAAGAATGATAAATTTGCTTGATGAAAGAAAGATTATGGCATCTAGGCTTAATGAAAAATATTATCAAGAAGAGGAGATCCCAGAATACTTCAACTCAGCCGAATCAACAACAAGCAAAGCATCAGACACATCAGTAGAAGAGATCACAAGTCTACAAGAGGTCAATCTACATTTGATAGAGAAAATCAAGATGCTACAAATCAGTCAAGAGACTCAGATGGTAAAAATGATTGATGTCAAGAATGATACAAGAAAAGATGAATCAGAAAGAACATTGGCTATTGATAATAGGAGGAAAATCACAGAGAAGCTACAAGAAAAAGAATAAGAAATTCAAAGACTTACTGATCATCACCATGAGATTACCATTCAGATTATTCTTATGAGTCAAGAGGCCAAAATATTAAATACTGAACTCATTGAAAGAATACAGATCATCGGTGAGATAAGAGAAGAGAATGAAAAGCTAAAGCATAAGTCAGAATTCAGAATCAACACAATGAATTAACCAAGAAAGCTAAAGATAGCAATAAAAGAATGGATGATTTTCTTGACGGACAAAGAAGAGTCAACAACTACATAGGTCTAGGGTACACTGACAATGGAGAATCATCTAATCAATCAGATCAAAGGAATGCTTATACAACTCCAAGAACCAAGAAGCTGTTATGCAATCACTATGGAAAACCAGGCCACACCTCAAACATTTGCAGAAACAAAATGAAAGGTATTCCTCAATCACAATCTACTTTCATTGGTAATTATTATAAATGTCACAAGAAAGGACACAAGGCACATGAATATAGATCCAAGGTGACAAATCCAAAGAAGGAAAACTACATGGACAAGTACTATCCTACCTACAAAATGAATGGACATACACATCAGGAGTGCTAGAAAAAGAACAAGAAAGCTTGGACACCAAAAGAACCTGATAATGGCTATAAACCGACAAGAATCGGTAACTCATATGTTTGGGACTATAACACATGGATAAAATGCACAACATGTGGAAGGTATGTTCATATTGTTGCCAACAGGATAAGAAAATGGACTAGAAGACCAAGAGGATGGACCAATCTAGGTATGGCATGTTTACATTGTCATAAGGTTGGACATGTGATAAAATATTGCAAAGACCGACTGACAGAAATAAGCACTTATCCCAATGGAAACACCATTGATGACATCAAGAAGATGAGAAACAAGATGTGGATAAAAGCTACAAACATTGAAGGTGCTGGAACAAGAAATGCAAATGATGACACCCCATCCAATGGATCTAGTGGCATCACTATTCCCAACTAAGTTGCACAGGTAAGTATGGAACTGCATTATGAAAAATTATATTATGCATCGGTTCCATTATACATTGATCATATTGAAAAAATTAGCATTATTGAAGATGCACTATATTGTTACTTTTAATATTATTGAAAAACAATTCCATCGGTAAATGGGTACCAATACGCATTGGTGAACACACACAGTAAAGTTGACACTACTTACCAAAATGTATCGGGCATTACACAAAAGCCAAGTCACTAAGTGTAGCTGACAGACATCGGTGATCTTTGAGCCAACAGAGGTTGTCGTTACCATCTTACCAACAATCATCGGTGAAATCACAAAAGCTGATAGCTACCCCAAAACTTTGTGCCTACACCGACGATGTTATTTATGCCTCAACCGACGAACTCAATCTTTGTACACCGATGAGTTGTTGGGCATTAATGACAACTTAGGGAACAAAAGGTTATAAAAGCACGACGAAAGAACTCATTTTGCACTAGCAATTTTTGAGCAACGAAGCAGAGCTAAGCAGAGTGATTGAAGAATAAATTGAAGTGCGACCTCAACAAGATTCAAACATGACTCAATAGATTCACGAGCGATCACAGAGATTCAATAAGTACCTACAATCACCAACCACCTATGTTTAAATTATGAAAAGCCCTAAATTTAAAAATACGATGGAATCTACTTCAAGAACAACAAAATTGAAAGAGGATAAGAAGAAAATGATTAATCTTATTAGCAATAGTACTTGTGTTGAACCTAAATACAAGTTACACCCATAAATTGCATCACAACTTGATGATTCTGGAGCATTCTCCAGAATCCCACCTAGGGTTTTGCTGGTAGAGGACGTAAGGTCCTATATACATTGCAAGATCTCAGAAATAGGAGATATAGACCTAGATAAGTCCTATAAGGCACTATGTGATGACATTGGAAACCTTAAAGAAGAGCACAATCATCTGGAAGTGAAAGGTCTGACAAATGCATTACACTTTCCTAGGGTTTTTAAGACCGAATAGATACAGATAGTTCTCAGCAAAATGAATAACTCAACATTGTGGCTTGATCAGCCTAAATGAATAAAAAAAGATGTTATTCATGTGGTTACTGGATATCCCATAACCGACAAGCTAAAATCTCACAAGCACCCATCCAGAAAGGAAGTAGAAGATTTAACAGGTGCAAAATCAGATAACAGAGGTCTCAAGGTTAACACCATCACCAATGAGGAACTCAAGTTTGGTGCATGTGTGGTAGGATATAAAATATTTCAGGCCAGTAGAATGAACAACATAGCAAGCACTGCTATGAGAACAACCTACAAGATCATGAAACAAGGAAAGAAAATGGATCTTTCAAAAATATTGTTAAATCAACTTGAGGAGAACATGAACACTATAAGGTCATCAAGGACAAACACTTGTAAGTTTGGTTCTCTTATTATGTGCATATTATTTTACTTTGAAGAATACTTTCCTTCCATAGGCAAACTAGTATGGGACATAAGCAAACTAGTCACCATATAGATATGTGAGCACATAGAATCATTAGGTACAGATTTTGATGACTTAATGAATGAATATTTCAAAGGACTTAAGGAAAAGATGCAAGTAAGAACAAGGATACCAGAGAGTTTGATAGAAGAACACAAGGATGATATATGTTTTATGATAGATTCTGATTTTACTTATATCAAACCAGTAGTACCTAGAAAATCTTGGCTATCACCACTGGATTATGAAATCCAAACAGGACAAGCTACAAAATGCATCAAGGTACTATTGAATGAACCATTGGACAACAAGAAACCAAGATTTGGCACTTATGAAGATGCCAAACTAAAAATCAAGTCAGATCTTGTTGTCAAGAAAATTGTAAACAAGAAGAACAAAATGGTGAAGGATTTAACGAATAAATTTGCAGTTACTGAAAAAGGTGAAGAGGAAATAGAAAGAAAGGAGGAAGAAACTGAGGGCCATTCACCCATTGGTGAAGATATAGAAAAGAGTGATTTAGAGGCTACAAAGTTAGATTCACCACCTCCTCATCCACCTAAGAAATCAAGAACAATAGCTGCTTCAAGAACAAGAAGCCAAACAGTAAAGGAAGCAACTCCTTCACCGTTGAAGAAAGGGAGAGTGAGAACCTACAAGAGAAAACCAGTCTCACTAAAGGGGAAACAAACCAAAAGGAGGAAGTTTGTTAGAACAAAATAAGATCTAGATGACTCAGCTATGGATGAATCTGACCAAGAAGTACAAAAAGGAAAAGAACCCTTGATCCCTAAAACCATTGATGAAATATGTAAAAACATTTCAGAATCACAATCTATTTCATATCGTAATATTGGGAAATGGTTGAAACTTGATCCAGAGGATCAAAATAAAATTGAAGAAGCTATAATAGCTAAAATGTACAAACACCATTATGTTCCACTTCAATTCAAGGAATATGAAGTACCCAAGGAGATAACAGATAGATTGTCTGCAAGATGGACACTCACACTTCATACAGAAAAGGAGATAAGAGAAAGAGTACTTGTTACTCTTATGCCTTCTAATTCAAAGATGGAAGAGATAGATAAAATGATGAAAAATATTAAAAGGATTTCTCACCAAAAATGAGAGCATACAAATTCCTTCAAGGGGAGCTAATTGAGCTAGATCAGGAAACCATTAAGAAGTGGTGTAAAATACTAAAAAATCTGACTAAGGAAGCTAGCCTGGAGAAACAACACATCATCATTAAAGATGCACAGAGTGATTCATCAGTTGAATTGGACATAGAAGAGAGTGATTCAATAAGCAACAAGAATACCAAAGTTGCAGATGAAGTATGGACCGACACTACTCTTGACAAAACACAGAGTGAAGAGAGCCAAATTCGACCAAGCCCAACTCATATTGACTTGGATGTTGAACCAGAGGTTACAAAAGAAGAATTGAAAATAAAAGGTAACATAAATGAGGATGTAAATGATGAAACATGGTTGGATAATATCGTTAATGGCATTACAAGAAAAGAACCTGGAAAAGAGGTGCAAAAAGATGAAGATATCACTGTTGCACAAGGTGATACCGACAGATAGGACAGACTTACTAACACTACAGAGGTAAATACTTCGACCAACATACAAATATTGATAGAAGCTATTGATATTAACTCTAGTCAGGAGAAATCATCTAAGAAAGATGATAACATACCCGAGGACACTGGTAATGATGAAATTAAAGATGCACCGGACACACAAAAGGATATAGACACAAAGATGAAGGATGCAACTGAAACTCAACAAAAGATGTCTATTGAAAATGAAAAAGGAGAAGATACTAACAAGGGTGAAACATTGAGAAAGGATGAAGAAAAAGAAAAGAGTGAAGAAGTTAAGCAAGATGATAGCATGAAGGAAAATGAATAAAACCCTATTGATACACCCAAGGCCACTTAAGAGACATCTTCACACAACCAATAGGTGGACTCTGAACAAAAGCAACAAGAAGCTTCATCTTCTCAACCTTCACCTACCAAATCAATCCAATCTCAAGATCTACAACTGGTAGTTCACCAGTTTGTTTCCCAACAAAAGAAGAAGAAGAATAAAGTAATAAAGAAAGATATCTTGGATGTAACACTTGATGAGGTGATCGAAATACCCAAGTGGGATGTATCCAATTTAGATGCTGAATCACTTTAAAAGTTTGGAGTGATATGTCAAAGAAAATCCCTATAAGAGAAAATGAGAAAAGCACATAGGTAAGCCCAAGCACTTGACAAAGCTAGGGATATACTACATCAACTTGTTCTTGAGGTAAAAGTTGAAAATGAAATCTCAGTCATGGAACAAATTGTATTTCTTATCGACGCCATCACCACTCAAAGTGTAGATGCAGAGAAGGCAATGGAAGAACGGGCAGAGAAGAAGTATCAACACAAACTAGTTGAGAAGATTTTCCAAGAAGTGGTAGAAAACAAGGTAAAGATCTCTAAATTAGCAAGTCAATTAGAACCAATGATTACATAAGCTATTACCTTAGTTCAACAAATGTGCACACTTGACAATTTCACAAAAGAGAATGGTGAAAAGTTGTCCCAATTAGATTCAGATCTGACAGCAAGTGCACAAAGTTTAACCTTTGATGCAAATGCAATAAAGTTGCATCATGACAAGATCACAGAGGTAAACAAGTTAAGACAAGAAATATGGGATGCAGAGACACAATTTAAGAATGAGGTTACCGAGCTATAGGCTCACATATTTCCAAACCTCACTACTCTACAACAACACATTATAGATGCAAGGAATCTGATCTCGACCCCGGATATGTCTGTGGTAGACAACATCTATGATATGCATGTGAGGATATCACTTGAGCACATGGCTCTAGAAAATTTAAAGGATAAATGGGAGAAGATGATGGAGGAAATCAAAGCCTCACACTGCCACATTTTTGACAAGTTGTAAGTACCTTTTCCCTTATTATCAAAAAAGGAGGAAAAGGATATGTATGTTGCATGTACAACAAGAATAGATATGTAAAGATAAATATGTACAATATATCAATATCAGGAAAAGGAAACAAAAAAGGGAAGGAAATTATATGTACATAAACTTACACTTACTAACATATGCATAGGGGGAGTCATGAAATGACTAAGGATAAAGTATACACAGGTGTACATACTAATACATTAAGTATGTTGCACATATCAGTTTTTGATACTAATGTCAAAGGGGGAGATTGATGACATTAAGTTTTTCCATTAGTATACTTAAGTGAAAAACATGATAAAGGTTATCGGTATAGGCATACCCAACAGACAACACACTGCATGACTGACGAGATAACAATGCTTGTCATGAAAATGCTAAGTATATAATTTCCTGATGAACACTGTCAAGTGTTGAACCGACGACAAAGCATGAAGGACATCACCGATGGTACAATTTTATGAACATCACCGACAGAGCAGAAAAGGCATGGAACCTGAAAAACATTTCAATATAGGGACACCAATGGAGTAGAATCCTGACAGAGAAAAGAATGAAAGAAACCCGAAAGACTGATAGAGTAGCCCAACTTTCAGAACCGATAGTCAGTTACAAAACCTGCAAATAGTGGATCTAACTTTCCACGCCAAATAAAAGATTGTAATTCTATTTATAGAGTTTTAATTTGTTTTAAATCATTACTTGAGGGTCAAGCAAGTATATTGTAATTGTTTTAAAGCATCCTAATGGATCTAAAACATAACTAACTAAAGATCAAGGTCAA
>MU224826.1:2747213-2778238 GCA_018584345.1 Thuja plicata | reverse complement strand
CAACAATTAGAGATTGCATATACTATCAGATCAACATTTATAATGTAGTTACATTCTAACAAGTGCATCACATCAGAAATCCTTTAGTAGAAGGTGGACTTAACAGTTCTTGACAAATCTCTTAACAAAGTGCACACTTAACGGTGTTGCTAAAGCTTCAAACAAAGTAGATCCTAACAAGTCTCCACTCTAATACTCCTAGTAGGGTAGATCATCAGAAGTGATCAAATTGTAAGCCTTAACCGGCTCCCTTCTTATCTGTAGATAGTGAAGTTTTGTGGGTGACATCCCCACCGCAGTTTTTACTTCCTAACAGGAGTTTTCTATGATATCATATCTTGTGTTATGTTTTATTTACTTTCATGTATGTTTCTTGAATGTTTACACATGTAAATAATTTATGTTATGATTTCACATACATAAATAAAGATGAACATATAGATAGGTGAATATACAAATGAGATGACACAAAGGTTAATGGGCTAATCACATAAAAGTTTTACAGGTACAGATTCACCCCTCCCCTCTCAGTACATCATTACATTAATTCCAACATTACGAAGCTGAAGCATTGATAGTGATAACTGAGCTTATTATTTTTTCATCGAGTGGTTGGTGAAACACATTTAATGCATTACCCTAAGTTATTTTCTATAAATTTGGTCGATGCGAGTTCATTTGCTCACATCGCGATCACAGAGTAGAACAAAGGACAGAAAGAAAAGTTGCAGAAAGGTTTATTTTGAGCATTCAATAGATATTTCAGTGCATTTCAAGCATACAGAGGTCAGTTATTATGCATTCTAAACTCACTGAGTCATTTGATCATCATTTTACGGAAGCCCTAAATATTCAAAACTATGGCATTTTCATCTCATGCAAAGCAAGATAAGATGGTCAAGGACAAGAAGGTTGTTTTGATCAAGAACTCCACCTGCACGAAACCTAATTACAAGATCCATCTACAAGTCACATCACAACCAGATAATCAATGCACATTTTTGTCTATCCCACCTAGGGTTTTGCTAGTGCAAGATGTTCGTGCATACATACAATGCAAGATTGGAGATATCAGAGACTTTGAGCTCATGTCTACTTATCAAAAAACGTGCACATATAGGAAGCTGAAGGAAGACCAAAAACACTTAGAGGTTAAAGGGTTAACTTGTTCCCTAGATTTCCTTAAGGTCTTTCAGAATGATTGGATCTGCATTGTACTTAGCTGAGTACATGAAGGGAAGATATGTCTAGATGAACCTAAATAGATAACTAAGGATGTTATTCATGCAGCTACACGATATCCAATATGTGAAAAAGACAAAGCCCTAAGACACCTACCAAGAATCAAGTTGGAGAAGCTTACATTAGCTGAGTGGGATGGTAGAGGATTGAAGGTCAACTGCATCAAGGATGCTGAATTGAGATTCGGTGCTTATGCCATTGGGTATAAGATATTTCAATCAAGTAGGCCTAATAGTGTACCATGTGGAGCTGTAGATATAGCTTACAAGATAGTAAAGAAGGGTCTACAATTTGATCTTTCTGAGCTATTGAAAAATCAATTTGAGGAGAATATGAGAACCATTAGGTCAACAAAGACAAACACATGTAAGTTTGGTTCCTTACTACTATGCATATTCTTCTACATGCAAAAATTCTTCCCATCAATAGGTAAATTTAAATGGAAGATAGATAGACCGGTTACTATACAAATAGATGAAATGATCACCTATCTAGGTCAAAATTTTGAACCAATAATGAATGAGTATTTTTCCAAGTTTAAAACCAGAATGGAAAAGAGATCCCAGATTCCACAACAACTTATAGATAAATACCAAGATAATATCTATTTTGTAGTAGATACAGATATACCATTGATAAAAGTAGCAAATTTGAGGACTGCATGGCTACCTCCAATGGAGTATGAATTAGATATCGATGTTTCCTCCGATGCAATTGATAAATTTCTAAATGAGCCCATTGGCAAATTGGCCATGAGATTTGGCACTTATGATGAGGCAAAGACCCATATACAAATTCAACTATAGGTACAACAATTGGGTCAGAAAAAGACCAAGATTGTGAAAAAATTGAAAAGGAAACTTGCTATCACAGATGAGGACTTGGATAAGTCTAATGATGACACCAAGCAGAAGACCTCAATAAGTCAAGAAGATGAACTAGATCATGACACAGATGCCACCGAGTCAGATGACACACTAGTTGAGGCATCTAAGGCCACAAAGAACAAAAGTAAAAAGATTGTATCTCCACCTTATAACAGATCATAATCGATGACCAATGATTCACCACCTTTGAAGAAAGGTGTAGCTAAAATTATAAGGCCTTCACCAAAATTTACTTATTAGACAAGGAAAAAGAAGGGCACAATCGAGAATCCTGCACCGAGACAATGAAAGAGGAGATATCTTTGAAAAAAAGATGACAAGGATGATTCTAATGAAAATGTAGAACAATTTAAGGTTGTATAGAATAAGCCATCATAGTCTATTGATGAGATTGCAGAGACAATAAAGACAACCAGACAATTAGGACATACGAAGATACAAGAATATAAAGATCTATCTACCAAGAATAAAGAGAAACTTGAAGAAGCAATAATAGGTATGATGATCAACTTGAAAAAAGTTCCAATTGAGTTTGCTACTTCTATACCAACTGGATTTTATGAAAAATATCATCAAGATGGTCATATGCTCTACAAACTAAGAAAAAAATGAGAGAGTTCACTCTCAGTCTTATTAAAGCAGACTATACAGTTGAGTAGATAGGCAGTCTGACGAAGCAGTATGCCAAAGAATTTCCTAAGAAGGCAAGGACATTGAATATCTTGCAAGGAAAATTGAAGGAAGTGGATATTAAGAGCACTCAAATATGGAAAAAATTGCTAAATCCATCTAAGGACACCCAGGACACCGAGAAAATAACTGATGTTGCATTTACTGAACCAAGTATAGACCTGTTGACAGGACTTTGTGATCGGCTCCCCCAACAGGGGATAAGTTGTCACTGGGTACCGGCCAGCTCTGCTTGTAGAGGTTTTCTGGAGAATGAATTCTCCTAGCCTCCAAGCACCTGGTAGTCGAGTCTCGATGGTGTAGGGGAGCTAAGTTGGGCAGGTGACTGTTGTTTGAGAGGATGGCTATTTTTTACTCATCACTTCTAGAAATTTCAAAAGGGGGTGAGATTTCCTGCAAGAATCTTAGATTTATCAAAGAAATCACAAAAGCTAGATCAAGGTTAGAGTATACTTCTACTTATAGTCTTGAAATACATATTAAAACATCAACAATGCTCCAATGCAGGCAAAAAATGCTAAATATCAGATACACAAGGAATTAATGATTCTTATGCATTCAATAGAAAAGGGAGATAAGATCATTTAACTAAATGAAAAACACCAGAGCGAAGGACATAAGAAGACATACAACACAAAATATGTTCATTAAATTTGGAGATCAGAACAACAAATAACATAGGGCCACAAGCTGTTCTTCCTTCTTTCATTAACTTGAAATGATTTCAGCATCACTAGTGAGTACATTCATGGCTCCAAGGGAGCATTAAGCTACTAAGAATAGGCTGAAAGTAAAATTCTAACTGCAATGAACTTGAAAATGCTATTTGCTATTACTACTAGACAACAAAATCCTAAATTTTTCTGATCCTTGTTAAAACATCGGTCTTATTATTTATACATAGACTTGACCTAATCTACATGTACACTTGCTAAATAAAATTTAATATTTTTGGCCGGTACTACCTGCACCACTTACAATCATCTCGGGATGTACAAATTTATGACAAGATGGAAGAAGAAGAAAGGGGAGAAATATAGAAGAATCAAACTAGATAAGAGAGCCATGGTACTAATAGAGGAAACTTTCTTATCTCAGTAATTTAGACCATACACCTCATTAATGCTGATTGAGACTCCCTGTCTTTGATGCTTGCCAGGTAGTAAATGCAGGAGCAACACCTTGGGGGAATAAGAAGACGCCTGTCAGAACCATCCCATTTGCCTGATCTGTCACTGTCTGGATCACCTACACTCTGACCATTATTAATTTATGATAGCGATCAGTCGGCTGTGGGGAACCTTGATGCAGATTACTACAAAAGAATACAAAACTGGGACCCATAATTTTGCAGTCCAAGAGCTTATGCTCAAAGAATAACATATCTTCAAAAATTTTCCCTGCTGGCGAAATATCCAGAGACCAGAAGACTTCACTGTTCCTTATATTTTTGGAATGCCTCCAAAATATGGAGAATCCCCTCCTCATCTATCTTTTTAATGCATTCCTGGCGGTTGTTGGCAGCCTCCAACTGGTCGCTCACATTATGGCACCTTCCTTAAACTCTACAGCTACCTTCACAGTGTCATGCACCCAGAGCATCATACGGGTGAGATGTGACATCTTTGCTCCATCAAAATCTTCAGAGGACCAAAACCGTGCCTCCATTATTTCATCAAATTTACTCAAAACAAAATCCACTGGAACACATGTCTCGGTGCTAAAGGGATCAACCACTGAAACCCTTGTGATTAATGCCACACATAAATTTAATGAATTTTGGATCACTGGGACTTTATCCTTCAGGGCTGCTACCAATTGCTTACTTTTCTGAAATTTAAGACCAAGTTTGGAGTGTTGGACCCGGAGGAACCCAAAATGCTTACCTCCCAAAATACCCATCTCCGTGATGGCTTCTTCCCCAAAATTCATAATTTCTTCCAACTCACTCTTCCATTCTTCATACTTCTCTATTTCTCCCTCCCACTAAGAAATGACGCCGTTTACCTGGCCCATGATGTTACTGGCATGGTGTAGGTTTGGGAGTGTCATTTTTAGGAAACGCCTTATGGCTCCCATGTGCTCAGTTACCCATTCATCCACTGCCTGCACTTTCTTCTTCATTGTCCTTAGCACATCAATATCACCCTAATAGAGTGGTATTCCAGATGTGGAGGCCTCTAGAGAAATCATAGCCAATGGCTGTGTCAGCTCTACAAGAATCCTGAGGAGATTAGCATTTGTTTCTTTTGCCTCCTTTAGCTTCTGCACTTCCTTTTCATACCGGGCTTGAATTGCTTGGCTTGCTTCACTTACAAGGTCTAGTTCTCCCTGTTTATCTCTTCTCCCTAGATGGACTTCTATGGTGGTGTATTCTGTAGCTCCTACTGCAGTCTCTTCTTTATCTGGGGGAGGTGTCGTTACTACCGTGATGGTATTTCCTCCTGGACCAGTCTGAATGGTATGGAGGGTCTGAGCCTTCTTAGGCTTGTGGGCATCTTGATTCTGAGCCATCATCTCATCTAGAGAGAGAGGGACTCTCATTGCCATCAGGGCCTTTCTCTTCCTTAATTCCACCAGCCATTGTGGCGGCGCGGGTAGTCTTATTGCTAGGACTTGGATACTTGGGTCCTCTTCAGGGGCTTACTGTGTTTCCTTGACATCTGTGGCCACTGTGGACTCTTTTTCTTTATTCCCAGGATTTCCCAGTTCTCTCACCTCAGTCATATTTACATTTGTAGTTTTGACGTTCCCGCCTTCCCCAACACTTATGGTGTCAGTATCCATATTTTCAAGGTTTTCCCCCACATCTTACTGCTACTGAGTTCCTTCGGCATTCTCTGCCAGGACATTATCCTCTAGGGGCCTATTTTCTAGAGGGGGCAAAGGTGTCTGACTTGGATTTGACTGCTATGCTATGGGGACCGCCTTGCCAAATGTCGTATCCTGGGGTAATGGGTTACCTAGGGTGTCTAGAGGCATTTGGAGCATGACAACTGAGGGTACAGTTGTTCCTGAAGGTCTAGTTTCCCCAGCCATAGTCAATCGCTCAACTTTCACCTACCTCTCTCCTATCTTGGTCCCCAGGACCGGTGTCTCTTCCACATCTAGTGTGTTTTCCTATTCATGTTCCCGGGTTTCAATTTGAAAAATATCATCAAAATTATCATGGGGAGGGGAGGCCTCTGGAGGATTTTCTGGTCCAGGGGAGGAAGGGATGAGCTCCACAGGAGTACTACCCGATAGTCTGGGGCTTCTATCTATGCTTGGTGGAGGATTGTCTATTATTTGTCTCCTTCTCCTCATCTGTAATGGGGCCCTAACATCTAGAATAACCGCACCCTCATCCTCTATCTCCACTACCTGGCTCATGAGTGTTGCAAGTGAAGAGGAGCCTGAAGGAAGGGCAGATCTAATTGGAGTAGCCCCAAGACCAAGGGAAAGTTCGGTGCTGATTGTTTCGCCCAGTCATCGAGATGCCTCTAGCCGGGCACTAAGTTGTTCCATCAAAGGGACTAGAGCTAGGGATGGAACTGGGGCTGGGGTACTATCTTTTGTTTTCCCTCTATCTCTACCTTGCCTTGATTTTCCAGAGCTAGAAGTGGAATCCCACAAAAAATGGACCATCTCGGCGGGTGCTCTTTTTACACACCCATGAAAAATGCGCATGAATGTGCTTCATTATATCCTTAGTGATATTATCTATCATCAAATTTTTTGAGGTGTCCCAATCCATTGCAGGGAGAGCCATCTTATCAATCCCTTTAGATTTATATTTTGGGTCCTCCATGGGTCCTCTATTTGAGAAATATTTGGAAAGGTTTGGAGGCCAATGCGCTTCATCATACCTTTTGTCATTCTCACATAATGCCAACTTCAGACTTCAAAGTCATCTTACCAATCTTCCCAAACATCCTCAATGTGAGGCTCATGGGGCATCGAAGCCTGAGGTAATGCTTGATTTATTTTGTTTAGCAGATCAAAATTTCTTTGCGCCAGGTAGAACTCTGCCATCCCCAGACTTTTCAATTCATTGTCAGCCTCTTTGGCCACCGCAAGGCTACAAGTGTAATTCTCACAAGTGATTGGAAAAGGGATAGTGGTAACCTTCTTGAGGCCATAATAAGTATGGACCTCCAAAATTTGTCTGTAGTATTCTAATAAAATAATCCTACCCCTGTAGTGTTTGGGCAATAGGTAGGGCTTACCAGAGAATTCTGTCACCCAAATGTATGAATGTTGTTGGAATTGAATTAAATAATTGCTGTAGGAACTTACCAAGGCCATGGCCTCCTTTGAAAATTGATAACTGGTATCTCGAGTGGGTGTTAAAATGTTGTGGTAAACAAAGGTATCATTTACTCGAGAGAAATTGGGGAAGCTAGCTTCCCATTGAATATGGGGGAAATAATCCCAAGGAGCACTCTGGTCAGGCCCTGTCCCAAGGACACCCACTGTAATTAAACCCCAGATTCCAGGTCTCTTTTGGGCCAGTTCCCATAGAACATAAGAATTCATATGGAACTTAGATGTCTCATTGACTTTGTTCAGCTGGTAGTCCACATGATCGGTAATAATGGTTGCCCAATCAAAATTTTTCCTGTTAGTGGTGATGTTGTACATAAAGTAGTACATCTAGGATAAAAATTATTAGGCATGTGGTTCCCCGAAGACCCGTCATAGGAAAATGATCCCTGCTTGTATGCATTCTTTGAAGTCCGTGCGGGGGATCTCCAACTTTGCTTTCTTGTAAACCTTCTTCGAAGTCTTCAGCCAGTGGGTGTTAAGGTGATACCAGGAAGCCTGTTGAAAATTGTTGAACCCCTGTAGTGATGCAGCCTAAGAGATAATGATAGAATTGGCAAACTGGGGGATCCCCATTCCCGAAGCAAAAGTGGCAACGTTGAGGGACACTATGGGCATTGGGTAGCCCGAAGGAAGGGAAGCAACAAGCACAACAACCTGGATGGTTGTGTTGTAATGTTCCACCAAGGTGAGACTAAACTCTGGGGCCTATACACAATAAGGGAAGCAGGAGACTTTGATTATGCCAGAGGCGGCCATGTTCTTTTCCATATTGTCTCCGGCGGTTCACTGATTGAACATTGTCCTTACAAGGCCCTGCAATTCGGCCCACACTCCAACCTCTGTGTGGGTGATTTGTTGTAATTTAGAATCCACCTTGGATCCCATGATGACACCATCCTTTAGATATTTTGATGTGAGTGGGATCTTTTCCAATGCTTTCTTGGTCCTTGTCTTGGTGGCCACCCTTGTTGAAGTGGACAGGAGTTCCAAACTTTCAGGAGGGGAAGATACTTCAGACATGTTGCTTGATGAGTTATTCATAGCCTGCAAGACCGGACAATTGTTAATACAAATAATCAAATATAATAAATTCCCAGGTTCCAGAGATTTCATCACCATTTTGCACCTATCCTCGAGAAGATGTTAGTTTATATCAAATTTTAGAAATGCAATATACAAAATAACTTACTTTGAATTTGATCAATACTCGGGGGTCCTGGGGATTCTGGTTCATGTGGAAAATGATATGAAGGCTTTGGGATTACGCAAAACCCAGAGTCTAGGGAAACTGATCATTATTGAAATGACTGGGCAATTCGCCATACTAGGCTGACATGGGCTATCACGTGGTCATGCAATGAACAAAGTAATGACATTTATAGTGATAGTTATCTTAACACGAATGAAGTGAATGCCACCTAGGATGGTTTTAAACGCTCACATGTTGGGAATTAATCCTTCCATTAATGCTAAAGAGATGGAGGAGAGAGAAAGGCCACAACTCAAACAACCGAGGTGACGAGTTTGAGTCCAATGAAAACCAGATGGGCGAGCCTAAATTTGATCAAATGATGCAGAGGGCACGGTGAGCTCATCATGGCATGGGTAGGACTTGAAGGAATGTATAGACCATGTACATGAATTTATAGACAACTACACAAAAAATACACACTATGAACACTATGAACAGGAGGCCGAAGAACAATATTTACATAGGCTACCCACAGGCGCAAACAAATTTACAAATAACCTACAAACCACTACCTACAAATTTACAAAGGATTACAAAGGCTTACAAAAATCTACAATTATTTTACACTATCTGCAAATGCACAAAGGGTGGAAAACCCTTTTGCAGAGTCATCCCACAAATGGGAGGCGATGACAAAGACCATAACACAAATAAAAAAAATTCCCAAATGGAAAGGAACAAAGCGCAAACCCATAAAGGAAAGAGAAGGGCCAGAAGGACCTACCTAAAAACTAGAGACATGGAAGGAAGGGCAGTGAGGTGCTCTACAAACAAACAGCTCTTCAAAACCCACAAACACACCAAGAACCCTGTAGGATATCTTGAAACAGGCACAAGTCCAAACTCCAAATCAATTGTTAATCACTCAAAGAAAATCACACTTAGCTCATTGTTAAATCACACAATTCGCTCTTAATTCACTCCGAGGGTAAATTGTTCACGGTAAGTGTAACAATGACAGGTGAAGCTTAATTTATATCTCTTGGATTAAAATGCACCATTCCCTTCCACAAATCCTGAGAAAAAGGCAAGCCTCCAGAGTCTGGGCTTGGGGATCCCGCACCACCACACCGTCCAACTAAAGAGGAAGTAACAACACAAGAATCCTGGGATCTAGAATTCAGTTGGCACGAAGGAACAAAACACTCTGGGACCAGGTTTCGAAGTGCAGAGAACCAAAAGGAGGTGACAATAATGGCCACACAGAGGCAAAGGATGGAGAAAGAAAAAGGGCCAAAAATAAACAAAAGGAAGAACCAAAAGTGAAAAAGGGGGACCCAACATTTTGCTAACAAAATGTAGGGATGGGTATGCAGGGCATAACAAGACCCTATGACAGCTGATGATGCAACATTTGATAATGTGTTAGACAGTATTCCTGCACTCCTAACCAATTTAGGTCACCCAAATATCACAATCATTGATGTAATAGAAGAATATCCGGATGAAAAGGCCAAATACGATGAGTTGATTGGTGCAACCGAGACTATTGATGAGAAAGACACATCACAAGTTTCCTGAGCTACTACACCAGGATAGTTTCCTATGTTGGTTAAGGCAATTGAGATTGAGACCAAAGAACAAGAAACGTCACACGAGAAGGTCACAGATACAAATGAAGACACAAGGGAAGATCACGGTAAAGAGACCGAGCATAGTGGTGAAACCAAACAAGATGATACTCAAAAAGAGACCATTGATGCTACTACAGAAGAAAAAGGTGAAGGTAACACTGAGACAGTTGATAAAAATATATACACCTCTACTACTGACATAAGGTTAGTTACCAAGACACCACACCAAGTACTCACACCGAGTACCGAGCAAGTAAAGTCAGAAACTGAGAAAAAAGCTTAGCTCACTCTAGCTCTATCACCGTCTTCAACCAGTCAAGGAAAGAAGAAGAAGAAGAAGAAGAAGAAGAAAGGAAACAAGGATCTTGTTACACTAGATGAAATTATAGAGATACCTGAACAAGAGGCTAAGACACTTGATCCTGATTCACTAAATAAATATGGTGAACTTTACACTAGTACAACTACACAAGACAAGCTTAGATTAGAAGAAAAGCATGCACAAGTCTTAGAAAAGGCCAAGGAGATCTTAATGCAAGTTGTCCTAGATATTACCATTTATGAACGAGCCCCCATATTGGAAAAAATTGAGCTACTCATAGAGGCCATTGATAATCCTGCTATAGATGCCAAGCAGAACCTAGAAGAAAGAGAAGAGAAGCAAATCCAAAACAAGGTTACAGAGAAAATCAGCCAAGCAATGGTAGTACATAAGGTAACTCTATTAGAATTAGTAAATGGTATAGAAAATATCATATCCCAAGGCATTACTATTCTACAACAGTTATGCACACTAGACAATTTCACTATCGAGATTAGTGAAAAATTCAAGAAAATAGATCAAGATCTACAGGCTAGTGCACATAGTCTTTCAACCGAGCCAACTACATTACAGATGCATTATAAGAAGATACCTCAAAACCAGCGGTTGAGATAGGAATTGAAAAAAGAAGAGGAAGCAATCAGAGAGAAAGTAATTGAGCTCTAGGCTACATTACTACAACATTTAGCAATGATGCAAAAACATGTGACTATGGCAAAGAATCTCATTGCCACCCCGGATTTATCTGTAACAAAGAGCATATATGATATGCATGCCCTGCTACAATTAGAGCTACTCACCCTTGAACA
Organism: Thuja plicata; assembly: GCA_018584345.1. Lineage (NCBI taxonomy): Eukaryota > Viridiplantae > Streptophyta > Pinopsida > Cupressales > Cupressaceae > Thuja > Thuja plicata. Next base: position 2,767,154 of record MU224826.1, on the reverse strand, counting down.
CTTAAAGGAGGAATGGGAGAAATTATTGGAAACTCTCAAGAGTGCCCATCCTAATATTTTTGACAAACTGTAAGTTATGCACCTTTTGTCATTATTTCAAAAAAGGGGGAAACATATGTATATATGTATAGTATAGGTAGATACTACAATCAGATTGTTCATATAAATATACCAAGTATATACATAGGGGGAGCATGTACAAAGGAGTAGTCATCATGTATAGTACTAAGTTTTTGATACTAATGCCAAAGGGGGAGAATGTTACTCCAATTGCACATTGAAGATGTCATTAGCTATCAAGCAGACACAATAGACAGTTAGTGACAGAGTCAACACAAGACAGTTGGTATATATCGCTAAAGTGAAGACTTAACAGAGAGTACTGATCATGTTCATAGTTAACTGAGTACAGTGATACCCAAGTAATCAGACTATACCAAGCACAAACAACCCTGAGATTCACAGTATAACCGAATGCCAGTATAACCAAAATACATAGCATACACTGAGCACCGAGGAACAACATTAACCGAGTGGAACAGAGTCCAGATAAAAGTTTGTTATGACACAATAATTTATGTAACAAATTTTGAGTTGACCTAGATAACAGTTTACATGACTAAGGAGGACATTAATTACAGATTTCCAGCATTTATTTTTATATTTCCTATGTTTATTTGATCTATGTAAATTTTGTAACCATTGATCTTAGGGTAAAGATATAATTGTTGAGCCCTAATTAGGTCATATTGTTTGATATGTAATTGTATAGATGTCAATTTCATTGAGTATGATATTGATCAAGAAATGATCAAGTAGCCATCATACTACAGACATCAGAGATCAGACAAGGGATTCAAGGACAGAGACCACATTGTAGTATTCAATTTTCATAACTAAGGAAAGGCTACCGAGAAGAACAGAGCAGAAGGTATTATCGTTCACATTGAGTTGATATTTTTTGAATGAACTTAATGGATCTGTATCAGCAATTTTGAGATTGTATATGTTTCAGATCAACTTTCTGTTACTCTCTAACAATTGTAATAGATACTTAAATCTCCTAACAGAGTAGACTTAATATTCTTTTTGTAAATCTCTTAACCGAGTGCACACATAGATTGTGTTGCTAAATCCTCACATGAGGTAGATCTAGTTGATCTTTTTGTTACTCCTAATAGGGTAAGATCATCAGAAGTGATCATTTTGTAAAGCTTTAACATGCTACCTTTATTACTGCAGTAGTTAAGTTTTGTGGGTCTCATCCCCACCGCAGTTTTTACCTTCTAACATGGGTTTTCTGTGATACCAAAATACTAGTGTCAAGAGTACTCAATTGTGTGTATGTGTTAGGTTTATTTTACATGCATTTATATTTCAGAATTGATAATATATGATTTTTTTAAGAAATCTACTCAGTCAGTAAATACAGTACAGTGAATGCAAATATTTGTTTAAAAGTTTTTAAGGGTACTGATTCACCCCTCCCCTCTCAGTACACATCCTTTCCATTATATCAACATTGGGCCAACAGGTCTTGCTAGGGTCTTGAAGCTAAATTTTTTCTACACCACATGGTTTCAAGTATTATGTTAGAGATTTATAGTACTAGGGATTCCCACTTAATATCAACTCTAATTTAGTTAACAAAGGAAATACTAATCGCACCAATGTCATATAGGTTTGATACGGTTCTACCCAAGTTTTCTAAATCTGGTTATTGGACACATTTTGGTAATTCTGCAACATTACCTTGAAGAATCGTATCTTAAAATTTTGTCATGTTATAATTTATATTAATATGCATATTATAATTTTGATACATATTCTATTAAAGTTGGTGTGGCAAGGGTTTGGGTGTTAAGATGTCTAAGTTGTTTCTACAAGATGGAATATTTATCATAACTCATCTAGGTTTTTTGTGCTAGTAGTTTAATGTATATGATGACAATTGAAACTAGTAGGAAGTTCCATTGGTTGATAGGTTAGAAATAATAATAAAATATCTACATAAGATACCTAGTGAAAATAGGAAGATATTTTATTTCCACTCATGTATGAAAAAGAGATGTAAAAGATATTAATTTGAGGGATAGAAATGAAATTAGAGGTGTTTATTAATACCCTATGAATGTAGGTGTTATTCCATTGGTTTATTAAGTGAACCCCCTAGTGATAAATCATATAAGAGAATTTTTAAATAAAAAAATAACACAATAAACACACGTAGCTAATTTTAGTGCTCATTGGATAATTATCTTTTTCTTTGATTATAATTTTTTTTTATCGGTAAAAGGCCAAGGCCTTGATAATTTTATTAATAAAATAATAGGATAACAAAATACTCCATTCAAATGGGTACTGGTAGGAAAGAATGGAGTCAAGAAAACCTCCAGTCTTTCCCGAGGATCAGAGATCCACTGAAACACTTACAAAAAATATTATAGGGGCATACCCCTATTTACATAGATGAGAAATGGTAAATACATTTCCTTAATGATCTGCATATATACACTTTGTCCTTCCTGCTCCTAATACTCCTAATTACATTAATGAACGACCATGTGACTACCTATTAATTTTAATTCTAAGTATGGATTTGATCTAATATATCTTGTAGGATCTTCTGGAGTAACTATTTTCTCATTAGCCCCTATACCTATATTTGCAAAAAAAAAACACAACACAACACACACACAAAAACACAACGATTTCCTCTTCCTGCTTCTTTTTAGTTAGTAGATTTAGAATCATATCCCAATCAAATTTACCTCTGAGATATTATATTTTTGCATAATATATCTGAAGAAATATCTATCCTACACATATTAAATTGACTGCTAAATTGAGAAATAGTACTACTAAAGATACTCCTTTACTATTGCTTATATCAATTCTAACTTTGTGTATTATAAAAGATACTATCTAGGGTAATTGTTTAATCAGTAACAAAATTTAAAATTTTAACTGTTGGAAATCTATCTTAAACTGATCATTAAAATACAATAAGAACCTTATATGGACTATACAGTGTTACAATAATGTATTTAATTTGTGTGTGTGTGTGTGTGTATATATATATATATATATATATATATATATATACATACATACATTAGTATATACAAATGTATATACCTTTATATATACAAGTTTATATAAATCTCTATCCTAAACCGATTCCTATTCTAACTAGGAAAGAATGCTCTAAAAATATTACCATTTCATCCTATAATTTAAGATAAATGAGAGTCGAATCAGATCAGATAATTGACAAGTGGAGTACTAAAAATATACTTAACCAAAGAAACCATTAGAGAAAATGAAACTAATAATACAATTTTGTGGGTTCCTCCCCTGAAGCCATTACAGATATAAAATATGTGCCGACTTCAAGAAAAGAGACCTACAAACGATATTATCTCCTTAATATACCATCAGTACACATTGGCATTAAATAGTAAATATTCGCTCATAGCATTTCCATTTGTCAACAATATATTGATACTAGGAATCTAAAGTAGTTACTGCAGAGACTCGTTATCATATATCTATTTATAGAGTATATAATCATTCTACTATATTTATCCTCTGTCATATGTTTTCGCATAATATTTGAATCAAAACATTGTGTCAGTTTCAACCTATACTCCATAAACCCCTACTTAACTTTCTAAAAATATTACTTAAACAAAAAAATAACAATATTGTTTCGAAATAATGATTTAGTTACCTAGATTAGTCTATGAAACTTTCTATTCAAACTGCTAAACATCCCTCTATATTATGGCAGACTATGGGTTGTTAAATTCTCCCTTAACACTTTTTAGAATCAGGATATCCTCATCTGAATCCTTATCTCAACCTTCTACCTTCTTTTTTACTTGAGCTCTTACTCAACCAGTCCTTTTTGACAAAGATTGGTGGTTCTACCTGTAATCGTTCCAGACTTATCTGATTGTGAAATGGAGGGACGGTGAATCCTTCCGCTACCAAGTAATGGAATAATCAGTTCGGATAAGAGGATACCTTAATGCAAGTCCAGATTAACAGAAAATGGATATTTCATTTTATATCCTCCCAATGGCTATCAAAGACATCAATATCTTTGAACATCAATAATGGTCTATGAGGTAACCTATTATCATACTCAATACTACCTATTTTAGCCCTCATATAATCTTTAGGGTATGGTACCATCTGTCTAAAATTAATACTATTTACCACTTCTTCCAAACCTCCTAGGATTTTATCTATGAAAATCTTTCTACATAATCCTATAGTCTCAACCTTACTGTATCCTTCCCTCAGTAAACATGAAATGAGGATTCCTACAATCTCACCATTGGTTCACAGAGTGAAGCTATAGTCAAAGTATGAGTCACCTAAAGCCAATTCAACTGCCCTTCTAGTCATGTCATCCATAGGCTTTAATATTCTCGTCCATCTCTCTGGTTTTATCTTCCCAAGAAATGCCATATCATGTTTATTCTTAATATGGAAGGTCCTGACATTTGTATACATATTCTGTAATAGGAAATATCCCACATTAGTCTAAACCCAAAATTAACATTTTTTTAAAAATATGCCATTCTATACTACATACCTTCTTCCTGCCTTATCAGAATCAAGCTAGATAAGTTGAAAATGACTCTTCTTCATTTCTTAAATAGATCAGGTGTTACTTCAAAAGATATTATATTCTTATTTATTATTTGGTTGCTTGATTATACCACTTTTTCTAACCCTATTTATTACTGATTATGTGTTTAGGTTATACGAATGCATCTATTAAGGCACTTCTCGATTTGAGTATTAAATATGATGAGAAGTAGTGGCGTATCCCTTCATGATTTTACCAAACATATCTCTACAAGATTTTAATGCCTTAATTCCTCTCTTAATGAAAGAGACTTTATTATTATATGTTTTTCTTAGATCCCGTGGGTTTAATTATTACTAGAGATTTTTTCTGTTGTTTCTAATTTTATTGTAGCTATTTATTTTTATGCATAGTCTCATTTATTACTTATCAACTTCAATCTATTTATTAAACTTTACCTTGTACCTATTTTAGGTAATCAATAAATATTAGTCATATAAATGAAACACACACACACACACACACACACACACACATGAAATTTCTTACATATATATATATATATATATATATATATAATTATATTCTTATATATTTATATATTTTATATATGTATATATATATCTTCATTTTATATTTGAACATATATAAATACCCATTTTTCAAATTTTAGTACTTTTACAAGAGAGAAAACATATTCAAAGAGATATAATTAGAACTCATATTCAAATATTATCATTCTTCATCACACATTTTATCACAATGAACAGTGAGTCCTACCTCATCTTCTAAAACAAATTTATCAAACCAGTTTGGTTCAAAAGTGTTCCTAATATGCATAAAAATGAATAAGAAATCTAGATTTCTTATGATTGCTGGCATTTCTTCAATATATTTGTCCTTCTCTTCAACCATCAAGACAGGAAAAGTAGGTATCTTCCTATTATTTTTAATAAAATATTGGTAGTATCTCGGTTTTAGAATAGTTATATCTTCTCTGATGCTTGAGATCACCTTATTCAGATCTATAAGGAATTTCCTTTTGAATACTTTTCAGCATAATCTTCCTATAACATGTAAGTCAGGATCAATTTGTAAGGATGAGGCAATAAACATTGTTGGGATATCAGAGTTGACTCGATGATATTGTCATTTTCTATGAATTATTTGCAATAGGATAATGATAACAATCCTTACAGTAATGTCATAAGTTTCTACCATCATTTTCTTAATTATTTTCATGGTAATTTTACCATCAAAGGCTATCTGAGATTTTGAGCATCTAAGATTAATTGCAATAGCCATATTTTAACTATTAAACCACTGATTAATTTTCCTTTCACCTGATGATGCTTTTCTCCTATATATAAACTTATGAACAATATACTCCTAAGAGTTCCTAGTATTGAATCGATCGAAGGAGTTGAATCGTTCTATGTTTTATCCCCCCGAGTCTTATAATGTTTCACATTCCTTTAGCCATAATTAATTCTTGATGTATTTATTTCTAGTATTTTTAAAGACTAATACCCAAAAAATTTATATAGTTTTGTCTTTTATCCTATTCCTTTTTTCATCTTTATCAATTCCTTGATTAGCTAAACTACCAACAACCTTATTACCTTCTCTAATTATATGATTAATATTGTAATGTTCTAAGTATTATAAAAGACCTCTAACCTTTCTTACATAACCATTTAGTTTCCAATTGGGACTTTCTCCCTTTCTTATAGCATTGATAATTATCATGGAGTCTCCTTCAATTTCAAGTTTCTTAAAATTATTATTTCTACTTAATTTTAATCCTTCTATAAGAGCCATAAATTCTGCCTCATAATTTGTTTTAATACCTACTGGTTCAGCTAAACTTATCATTAATTTTCTATCACTATTATGAATACACGCTCCTATAGTAGCACTTCCAGGATTCCCTCTAGAGGCACCATCAAAATTTAGCTTATGCCATCCAAATGTAGGAGGTTTTCATTTACATTCTAATCTTAATTTTTCAACATCCTTTTTAGGTTATGAGTTTATCAATGGTAATTTAAGACCTGTCCATTTATTTCTAATCTTGTCATCCCTACTTGAATTTTTTTTAGTTTGTTTACTAAAAATATTTCTATTACTAACCACCTCTACAATAGCAGCTTCAACTTTGTTCAAAAATTGATTAATATGAATTTCCTCTTCTCTAAAGATTCTTCTATTACCTTCCTTCCAGATTTCCCATAGAATGATTGAAGGGGATATAATCCATAAGCTATTGTATAGGTCATTGTTCCTAGGTCTGGGCCAACCCCTCAAGAAGTCTACTAAATTATTTGGGAAGGTAGAGTGCCAATTTAGCCTTCTTGAAATCCATTCCAACACTGCAGAGTATATTCACAGTTGAGGAGAAGGTGATTAATGGTTTCTTTCTCATTTTTACATAATACACATCTGGAAGGTCTGCAATATCTCATTTTACCTAGATTTATGTAGTTAATATTCTCCAGTGTAGAGAAAGCCAAGAAAACATTCCTTCTTTGGGTAGACAAAGTTTATCCCAACATAAATCAATAGGTAAATTAGTATTTTCAAACCCTTTTTTATCATACAATAATTTGTACCCATCTTTGGAATTATATTCACCAAATTTTGTCGGGAGCCATATAACTTTATCCCTCTCCTTGCTAGGATGAATGTGCCTGCAACTTAATATATTCATTAGCTTATAAAAAAAAACCTCTGTCATATATTCATTCTTACTGATCTTCCACTCCCAACCTAACACTGGATCATCAAAGGGAAAGGTTATATAATCTTTAAAATATATTCCTATATCCATTTTCAATCTATCTATGATATCATTATCACCTATCATTCTTGATATGAGTTGATAACCTTCCCATGAATCATCCCAGAAAAGTGCATCCATTCCCTTCCCAATATTCCAACATTGTCTCTTATAATATTTCTACACCGGTTCATAAAATTCCATATTCTTTATCCTTTAGGAGGGTTACTAGTTCTAAGTATACTCGTAGGATTATCTCCATCTAAATATTTATTATTGATAATTTTAACCCATTTAAGCTATGGAAAATGAACCATTTTCCAAATTAATTTGGCACCTAAGGCCATATTTTGGTCTTTAATATTTTTAATGTCCACACCTCCATGTTTTTTGTTCTTACATATGGTATCCCATGCTAAAAGTGCAGTTTTATTTTTTTCATTAGCCCCTTGCCAAAAGAAGGATCTCAGTATTTGAGTTAATTTTTTTCTAACTGTATCTAGTATCTATAGACAAGACATCTGGTAAATATGTATTGCTGAAAAAACTGATTTAATCATAGTTTATCTTCCAGCGGAGGATAACCATTTACCCTTCCATGATTCACCCTTCTTTTCTACATTTTGGATAATTTTGTTCTAGAGATTGGATTCCTTGATTCCCTTGTCTATAGGTAATCCTAAATATTTGCAAGGAAGAGTATCTTTTTTAAAGTCTAATAATTTCAGAATCTCCTTCTCAATACCTTCCTGAGTATTAAAGAAGAATATTTCTGATTTTCTTTTATTAATGACCTGACCAGAAGCATCTGAATATTTATCTAGAACAATCTTTAAATTCTCTACTTCCTTAAGATTAGTGGACCCATATAGTATTGAATCATCAACAAATTGTTGATGTGTAATAGGTTCTAGTTGGCTTGTGATGGTTATACCTTTAAGGTCCCCATTGAATCTGGCATTAGAAAGAGATCTACCTAAGGCACCAAGCATTATTATAAAAAGGAATGGAGATAGGGGATCACCTTGTCTAATACCTTGTGATATCTCAAAGAAACCTTCATGATTACCATTTACTAAAATTGATATTTTAGGAGTTGAAATACACTCATACAATTTTAATCCATTGTTTAGAGAAACCAAATGCCTCCAAACATTTGCATAAAAAAATCCAATCCACCATATCATACACTTTTATAATATCTAATTTTAGTAACATATTGAGTTCTTTATTATTTTGGATCGAATGAATTGCTTCTTGAGAAATAATGATACCGTCTAATATGGATCTACCTGGCACAAAGCTAGTTTGTTCATCTGCAATAATTATTGGTAAAAGGATTTTTTATCTGTTAGCCAGAATTTTGGTGAAAATCTTATATATGGTATTGCATAAAGCTATAGGTCTAAAGTCCTCCATACTCTTGATATTATCTTTTTTGGTTATTAAGGAAAAAATGTATTATTAGTTTCCTGTAGTATTTTACCTGAGTGCCTAAATTATTCCATAATCATTGTTACTTCATCTCCAATAATAGACCAACATTTTTGGTAAAAAAAATAAGGGAAGCCATCCGAACCTGGGGTTTTATCAGGGTGTTAGTGGTTTAATGAATATTCTACCTCATCTTTTATAATTTTAGCTGTTAATAATTGATTTTGATTTTTGCTAATGACTTTAGGGATATTTGAGCATATTTCATTTTGGATACTTAAATTTGATCCTTTCTTATTGTGTTATAAGTTTTTAAAGTAGTTAACAACTTCAAATGCAATTAGCTTTGGGTGATCTAGCTCTGTTCCTAATGAACCATGGATCCTTGTTATTCTATTAATCTACCTATGAATTTTAGTACTATTATGTTTTTTTTTTTTGTGTTTCTATCTCCTTCATCAAGCCACGTTTCCCTTGATTTTTGTTGAACCAATGTATTTCTTCCTTGGCCAAAATATCTTCATATTTTTGAAGTAATTATTTTTCTTTTAGAAAACATTCTAAATCCATACCTTTATTAATAACTATTTCATTGAGATTTTTAAGCTCGAGTTCTAAATTTAATTTTGTTTCCTGAATATCACCAAAGGATGTCCTATAATTCCATTATTTTAATTTTACCTTTATATGCTTCAGTTTGCACATAAATACATATGCCTTTGATCCTTTGAAATTTTTTTTCATTCCACCACATTTCAATGTTGTCTAAAATGTTATTTTCTAAGAACCACATATTTTCAAAACAAAAGGGGTTTCTATTAGGTTTAACATTTTCCGACGATACTAAAGCTACTTGGAAATGAGCAGAACCTGAATAAGGAAGAATATAAGATTCTAAATTGAGATTAAACATTCCTAGGTTGCCTTTAAACATAAACTTGTCCAGTTTTTCCACAATGTTGCAAAAGTATGATCTCCGGTCCATGTATATATTCCATTTGATGTTTTGATGTCCATCAAATTCTTTTTGTTAACCTAGTCTTTAAAATAATTTATTTTAATAGAGTGTTTCTCGAGACCTCCTTTCTTTTCATTCTGATTAAGTATTGCATTAAAATATCCTCCTATAATGATTGGGGTGTTCTTATAATCTTGAATGAAGTTTTCAATATCTTTCCATATTTTTAATTTTTCTATCAGGTTTATCAGGTTTAATTTTTCCATATATTAATTATAATGAAGGCAATTTTACTAGATATGCTTGTAATCCTACCTCCAATCCAATATAGAGACCCATATATATTTTCAAATTTAATTTTCCTTGGATCATTTAATATAGACACTCTAGCTGAGGCTCCTAAGGATGGTTCCCCCGAGAGTTCCCATATTCCTAACTTTTCCCTATAAGATTAAGATTTTCCTTGTCTAATTTGGTTTCTTGGAGGAGGATACATTTTGCATCAAAGGTTTTTAAGAATCTTTTTAAGATGCATTTTTTGTTAGGGGCATTTAAGCCCCTAACATTCCAGGTAATTAGTTTCATTTAAGAGATGGAAGGCACTTCCCTTTCCCAGTATAAATCAATGTTAGTTTAGCTTGTCCTTCCGCATTAGCATAAATATTCATAAGCTCCCAAAGAGATTTTCTACCTCTCTTTCGTGGAATTTTAGCACAATTTGGTTGTATCTTTCCCTTTTCTGTTAAAGCTAGACCTAAATTAGTATCTACCAATCCCTTATCAGAATTCACCTCCTTTCTATCTGATGTCTCATTTTGATCTTGTTCTTGTATAAGGTCTGCCATATTACTTAGAAGTCTCTCTTGATTTGTTTGTTGATCAATACTTTTAGGAATGTATTCTAGTCCTAATAATTCTGAGATTTCTTCATCTAAAAATGCTTCTACATTATTAAGTTCTATAGAGGTTACTGTATTCGAGATTTCCTTATTATTCTCCTTATCTTCTTTAATATTTCATATGTGTAATATATTGCCTTCCTCAATGCATTTTAATTCTGCACTAACCATTTCCTTCATATCCTCAGCTTGTTTTAATACTTTTAGGAGGGAAAGTTTATAAGTTTCTACATCTATATCTTATGAATCAAAGTTTAAAGTAGATTGTTCTATATCATTATTTTCTTCATAATGTTTTTTATCTGGAACGAATTCTCCTTCTTCAATTTCATTTATATTTGTTGTTAGTAGATATAATTCCGTATTCATAGTTTTTCTTATATCATTATTCTTAGATTTTAAGGTTTGTACAGGTTTACCCTTCTCTATGTTTTTATTTACTTCCCTAATAGAGTGTGGGTCTTCTGTGAAATATTTACAATGTTCAATAACATGGGAGGAGTTAGATAGTGAATTTAATTCCTCCACATATGGACTACTCCTAATATTTGTTTCAAAGGTAGTCAGGTCATCACAGAATTATGGATAAATTTCATAGATTTCATCTTTAATATATAGTATTATTGGCTATAAGTGATCCATAGCATTCTTTGTTTTTATCGCAAATTTCACATCTATATTCTGTAAAAAAATATTGTCTAGTTCTACCAATTCTCCAATGTTGATCGCTATTTCCATTATAATTTTACTATGAATGATTTCCATAGGTAAATTTGGCAAGCATACCTATTTAATATCTTATAGGTTATCTACTTTCTTAGGGTTAAAATTTCTACACCAATCGATGAACATAAATCCAACATTCAGAAAATTAGGACAACATCCTCTCAAAAATGAAGCTTTCAACTCTTTTTCTGCACAATCTATGAATAGAAAATTGTTATGCATTACTATTATACTTGATGAACTATAAATGATTGAATGTTTGAAGATGATAAGTTGATGATCACCAAGCTGCAAAAGTGAATGCAAGACATTAAATCAGTTAATGTATTGTATTGTCATTGATGTCAATTTGATATGGTTTGATTGTTCATACACATTATCATAACCTTGAAGATCTGAAGAGACAAAGTTTATGTGGTCGGTAAAACATGAAATGTCTATATACGCTGAGTGATAGTGAACACCGAGCAGTTCACAGTGTATACCGAGCATAGTAGTAACCGAGCAAGTGTATACCAAGCACCACAGTAACTGGAGTTAAAGAATAAAAAAATTGATTAGCTGGAAAAGCTACAATTTAGGGACTGACTGATTGATTGTTTTATTTTCAAACGAATAATTAAGATAAAGTAAAGAAAGAGATTTAAAGCACATTTTATTCACATTTATTAAGGAGAGATTTACAGAATAAAACTAAAGCAGTGCTTTATGGGATAAAACAACACATGGAGAGTTTTACATATCAAGAAGAGATCTATGACAAAATAAGGAGATTGAGCGGCTAATCATGTCTATATAAAGAGACAAGGAATTCATTATCAATAAAGGAATGCTGAATATATTTTGTGTGAAGACTAAATTCTTCATGCAGATCTGATCATACAGGTTGAAGAACAGAGCCAAGGAATTCGGAAGACATCGAGCAATAGAGGACAAAGCATTCACCGAGTGGAATAAAGAAAGAAAGAAAAGGAACTGATGTGTATATTGATTAGAGAGGGTTGGCTCTTCACCGAGATCACTTCAGAAGAATGAAATTATTTTGGGTTACCGGTCCCAAGTGGTTTTTCCCATATTGGGTTTCCATGTTAAAAATCTATGTGTCAAATGTGTATATGTTTCATTGCATTGATATTTTGTTTTACACATTATTGAAACTGGATTGGTCGGTTAACTCTAAGTTTATTTACTGCTACTTGGGAAAATCCAGAAAAGATAAACAATATATACCTTATCGAGCAGTTTATATTTGTTAAAGCTATTTATGGCATACATCTTGATGATATTGGGACTGTAAGATAACTGAGGGTATTATATTTGAGAGATAAGTTTTTGGTTGAATTTTGGAATCTCTAATAAGGCCATTGGTTCACTTGCCCCCTCTCAGTTATTCTAACAATTGGTATTAGAGCTTTGGTGGTTGGAAGAAAAGTTTAAAGGGACTTAAGCTAAAGATCACAATATGAGTAAAAGAGATGTGCCTAAGTTGAACAATGGAAAATTTGCATCATGGAAAAGCATGATAAGACTTCATCTATCTGGTATTGGAAATGAGGTTACACAACACTTGGATATTGAATATGTTTCACTTACAAGACCTCTGACTGTTGATCAATTGAGAGAGAAACATGAACACAATTATATGATGATAGAACTTGCTTCTTCACTAACTGATGCTGAATTCGAGGATGTGAAATCATGCACATCTGCAAATAAAATGTGGGACAAACTCAAGCTAGTACATGGAGTAGATACCAATGTGCCGAGAGCTAAAGATGAAAGCCTAAGAGGAAAGTTTGATGACCTTAGAATGAAAGAAGGAGAGAACATCACTCAGTACAGTGACAGAATCAAAGAAGTTGTTAATGCTATCCATGGAGTAGGAGGAGTACTTGATGAAGAAATAGTTGTAAGTAAAATTATGAGAACCTTACTTCTTGTTTATGCTATTACAGTATCTTCAATTCAAGAACTGAGAGCAGTAGCTAATAAAAATGTTACTCTTGATAGTTTGATTGGTAGACTTATTTCATTTGAGATGAACAACCATGATAATAGTGTATTACCTACTATTGAATCTGCATTCAAGTCTTTTATGAAAACAAGAAAATCTAGTAACAAACACACTATGAGAAATTATAGTGACAGTGATAGTGAGGAGCAAGAACTTGATGAACTTGAAGCCCTAATGGGTAGGAGATTACATAGAGGTAAAGGAAGATATAAAGGTAAATTACCACTGCTCTATTTTAATTGCAAAGAAATTGGACATTTTGCTGCTAGATGCCCTAACAAGAGAAAGGATGAAAGAGAAAATGGCATATCTTATGAAAAAAAGTATGATAGAAGTGATGACTGAGACTACAGAAGAAACTGACACTTTGACAATAGAGGTAATTGAGATTACAAGGAAAAAGGAAAGAAGGCTTGTTACCTGGTTGAAAACAAAGCTGAAAATTTTGACACTGATTTTGATGAAGATTTTGAGGTAGCATTTGTTCCTATGAAGGATGATTCAGACGAAGAAAAAAGGTATGTTGAAACAACACTCATGTCTAAAGTTATCAAAAATTATGTCTGGATTATTGATAGTGGCTGTACTCATCACATGACTGGAGATAAAGAAAAGTTTGAAACTTTTGAATATTATAATGGTGGATCAGTTAGGATGGGTAATGACTCACCTTGTCCAGTTGAAGGTAAAGATACCATCATGTTGAATAAAATGATCACATGTGAAAATGCATATTGGGTGAACGGACTTAACTATAATCTATTGAGTGTTTCACAGTTGAACAAAATAGGACACTGAGTTGCATTTGAGAACAAAAAGGCAATGATCTATAATGGAACAGGAAAATTGATCGGTACTGGTGAGCAAACAAAAGGTAATCTATTCTATCTTGATGATATTGAGACCACTTATTTATTGGCTAGAAATGAAGATGTTTGGTTGTGGCATAAAAGGTTATGTCATGTAAGTTTTGACAACATGGTTAAGATAAGTAAGAAAAAAAAATGAGAGGCTTACCAAGTATTTCAAAACCCGGCCATGTTATGTGCAAGAATTGTCAAAAGGGAAAAATGACAAAGTCTAGTTTCAAGAGCAAAACCTACACATCTAATGCTGTTTTGGAGCTAGTCCATACTGACTTATGTGGACCAATGAGAAAAAAGAACTATTATGGTGATATATACTTTATTCTATTTGTTGATGAATATTCTAGGATGATGACTGTCATGTTCTTAAAAGAGAAATCTGAAGCATTTAAGATGTTCAAATGGTATAAAGCTAAAGTTGAAAAACAAAGTGGAAAATAACTGAAATGTTTAAGATTAGATAGCTGAGGATAATTTATTTTTTATGAATTCACTAACTTTTGTAATGAGCATGAGATTACAAGACATGTTTCTACATTGAAAACACCACAACAAAATGGGATTGCTGAAAGGAGGAATAGATTAGTTGTCGATTATGCCAGAACACTGATGATTGAAAAAGGCATCACACAAACATTCTAGAGAGAAGCTAAGTACTGCTGTCTATGCACTGAACCGAGTTCAATTGAAGAAAGACACAAATAAGACACCTTATGAGCTATGGTATGGATACACACCAAATGTGAGTTACTTTAGAATTTTGGGAAGTCAATGTTACATACTAAAAGATGATAGAAGGAAACTTGACTCTAAAAGTGATGAAGCAATATTTCTAGGATATTCTACTAAAATAAAAGCTTATAAATGTTTGAACAAATCTTCTAACAAAATCATTGAGAGTGCAAATGTTAAAGTGGATGAATTTGATGAGAAAAATGATGAGGAAAGAAACAACGAACCCAAATATTACAACAGATTTGTCTACATTGAAGAACCTAACACCTTGCCCGAGTGACATAATAATGTAACCGAGCAACTGGCTGCACACATCGAGAATCAGGAAAATGCTCACAATGCTGAGCCAAGTGATGAAGATCAAAATGAAGAACAAAGATCATAACCTGTACTTGCTAAATATGTTAGAAGACACCTGTTGGTACTCCTAAATTTGGAAAAAAATTGGAGTGACCATGTATTGATTTTCAGACAAGCAAAAGTGAATACCCTTGAAAATTGTGTAAGAAGGCTCAGTTGGAGTGATTGAAAAAGATGCCCGGATGATTTTCACAATGTACAATTTGGGAAGAGGCTTCAATGCCTTTCATTTGACATATGCAGTGGGTCCCAGCTCCTGATTTCCAATTCTGACATGTTTAGGGAGTAGTCATTTTGAGGGGGTCACCTAATTCTGCATTTTGCTAAATTGTCATTTTGCTGTCTAGAGCCTACTTTGCATCTGAATATCTTACACCCTGTTATGTGTCATGACCCGCCACTTTGGGGATGTTGAGCATGTGTATCAGAGAACCTATGTTTTGAATCCCAAGTCATTTTGATATGTTCTAACTGGTTTTCAAATCCATCAAAGTTGGTAGTTTACTATTATCGTGCATTGTGCAATTGCCTAGAAATCTGAATAGCCCTTTTTGACATGTTACAACTTTTGACCAATTCACCTAATTGAGAAAATTCCTTTTGTACTGTGTTCCAGTGGTCACACACTCCAATATTGCCAGTCTGCAGATCTTTATGAAATCAGATGACAAGTTTTTTAGAACCATTCCATTGGTGAATAATTCTGATTTCCTATGTATTCAAGTGCAGAATTGGTAAGTTGACCACTTTGAGATCTTGAGAATGTGTACCCGGGTGAACATTTTGGATAATTGAGTTGTGCCTCATATTTTAAACATAGGAGTGCACCTATTTGAAGATTTACAGACTCCTACCAATCTAGTTATCCACTTTTCCAGAGCCTTTCCGTTTCCAAATTACTGAGGTTTCTCTAAAAATGCAGAATTCAGAATTAAATGGTATACTTTGTGGTTTCCCCATTTGCACCCCGTTCGAGGTTAGGCATAATTGAAGTTTGATCTACATTTTAGACCTAGGAATGAACTCCTTTGAAGATTCCCAAACTTTGACCAATCCGGTTGATCACTTTTCTTTCCCGATTCCAAACCCAATTTCTACATATCTGTTGTGCTTTGGTTCAAAAAAGTGTTAAGGTGCTATCTTTGCAAAGTGCTATCAGTTCAGAAGTTTGTTTTCAGATCAAGATAATTGAGGGGTCATGTTCTACATATGACATTCAATCAGGCTCCAGAGGTTGAGTTTCTGAAAGATCTTTTTGATGACCTTATGAATTCATTTTCAGAGAACAGTTTGTTCAGTTTGTAGTGTGGAAAAGATTTAAGTTTGCAAAATGGTCATTTTAAGGAAATGATAACTTTCTGTCTGAAAGATGTTTTCAGGATCCGATTGTGGGACCATCTTCATTACATATGAATGTACTACCTAACTTGATGGCAAAGTTTCAGAATATGATTTACTCATTTTGCAATGACTGATTTAAAAGAGGATTTATGTTGTTCCAGCATTTGCACCTATGTAGTTTTTTGGAAGGCTAAGTTTGCACTGTAATATCTAGTGCCTGAAGACGAATTTGGTGAAATCCTTCTGCATATGTATTCAATGGTAATCAATGAATCTTCTTGCCAAGTGATGGGATTAGATTACTTGTTTCAATAAATTTTTGAGACCAGTCCCGGGTGCCAGTTACCATTCAAGGGTTCAGTTTGCAGAATTGTACTGATCAATTTGAAATGTTTGTCAAATCAGTATTTTCTGATCCACATCTCTTAGTCAATCAAATTTTGGTAATAAAAGTTGTAGAAATAAACATCTCAAAACATGTTTCAAAGAATGCGGTTTTTCCAAAAAAAGTGACAAGTCATGTTAACTTGACAGTTAGATCAACACCCGGATAGGTGGTTGGACATCGGCTCATCAATTTATCAAGTTGCCTTATTTTCAAATGGACAAATGGTGATGCCGTAGAAATTTGCAGAGATGTTTATCATTCTAAATAATAATGGAGAATACAACTCTTCTATTTTAGAACGTGGAATGTATATGGTCTAATAGCCGACAAAAGTATTAGAATCTAGTTCTAAAAGAGAATATCTTTGTTAAGCTTCCAAAAGGGTGGTTGACTGTTATCATTGCTGAGAATTAGAAAGAATGGAGAGTTATTAATTTATATTCAGACTTTGAAGATGGCTTCCAGAGCTATTTTGACATTCAAACAACAAAAATACACCATTATATAGTGTTTGTATATCATAATGAAATGTTAAAATGACCATACATGAACTTGCGCGACATTTTTTAGAACACAAGGTTGTTGCAGATTTCATTGCAGAGGAAGTTTTCATGTTTTTCAAACATTAAATTGATATTGCATTTGCAAAAGCAAGCACAAGGAGTCAGTGTCATTTGCTGCGCTAAGGACAGTGGATTTTGAAATGTTAAACAAGATACATTGTCAATTTCATTGCATAGCATATTGCGTAGACAAGGATTGAAATTGCAAGGTTTTTTAACTTTAAAATGGAATCCACGCTAAATGAAAGACAGGAGCCCACGTTGATATTGGAGGAGGATTCAGAACATTTTCAAAGGATTCAAAGGATTAAATTGAAATATGCATATCAATTACAGCCAATAGATGGATACCCACGCATGCCTGTTAAAAAGGGAAGTCTGCGCTAATTTACAAATTGTAAATTTTAAAAGAAACTTACCAATGCTTTCTTACCCAGGAATATATGCTGCCAATGGAGGGCATTTCAAACACAATAGGTTGCGCAGACAATGAGGCATTGGGGAATAAGCTTGCGCTATTTTTTGGGGGGGCAGTAGCAATGTATTGCTTTGCCAGTAACCAGCACAACATCAATGGAAAAGGTGTAAACTGTTTCACCAGACTGAGTGCCATAGTGTGCACAGAGTGTATTTGTTGGTGGGGCTCACATACCATTTCCAATGCAATGGAGCAGGGGCCAATGTAATATGTAAATGCGCAGACAATAAGGAAGCTTACACTGCCAAAGGAGGGGTGACCAAAGACATCAAGTGCATATTCTTTTGCAAAGAGATGTCTGCGCAGACAAGGAGGGAAATTGCAGATTTTGGGAATGTTAAAGACCAACATAGGCATTGCAAACAACTACCAGCAGACTGCGATGGAAAATGGAGGAAGTCTTTGAGGTTTTGAGTTAAATCTGCAAGTATGACTCCATAAGGAGTGGCGCCTTGGTCCATGGGGGCTATTGGTGCTGTTCTTTCACATTCAGACAGCTCCATTGATGAGCAGCACTCAGGAAGTTCCCACGAAAGTTGAAAACAATGAAATTATTTTATCCCATATGGCCTGTGTAGTTGCGTTTTTGGTCTTTATATACCAAAACACTTACTTCAAAGGTAAATAAGAGAGCCTAGAGGCTCTTGGCAGGTCTTTGAAGGCTGGAGGTCGACTTTCATGGGATGTACACAATATTTTGACCTGAAATACGAAAATGATTTAAAACCATGAGATCTATTATCCCACATTGTTCTCACGGATGAATTCTGAGATCTTTATATGCAAAAACAAAAACATATGAATTTGAAGTTGATGAGGAGGCTATCCATGCTCACCCAGTCATCTGACTGCCTCAGTTTCTGTGCCCAAAAAAGGAAGAAATCAAATTTTGACAAAAATGGCATGTAGTGTTGGTCGCATGGTCACGAGAAGCGCTTGGTCACCCAGTCGCGAGAAGGACCTAGTCACTCAGTCGGGAGGCAAATGGAAGATCACCGCCAGGATTCTGAGACTTGGCGACTGACCGCTAGCGGTTAGTCACCCAGTCGCGAGATGTTAGCTGTCCAAGGAGATAACCGCCGAGACTTGGCGACTGACCGCTAGCGGTTAGTTGCGAAGTAGCCAGATGCCAAAGTTGACTGTCGCGACATGGAGATTGATGCTGGTCACGAGGTCACCCAGGGATGACAGATGAGGTAAAAATGGCTTGCGACTTGGAGACTAAGGTTGTCGCATGGTCGCCAGATGTAATTAATGTTAAAATAAGAAAAGACCAGTTTATGACAGCAAATAAGAGGGTGCCACATGTCAATTTCAGGTGACTTCTAGGCTAAATAGGTAGGAAATAAAGATTTCAGAATGTTTTAAAGGATGTGCAGATTTTTTAAAAGGTAAAGTGCATACACAAAAAGGGTATTTTATTTCAAATTTTATGAAATATGCATTCCTGGGGATTTTTATAAACACATGGGATAATCAGATTTTTCAGAGATTGGGGATAAATCAGATTTTCTCACGCATGAAAAGATCATATTTTTAAGGGGTAAACAAAATCAATTTTGCACAAAGGAAAATAAGACAAAATGCTTATATGTTTTATTGCATAAGTCAGATTTGAAAGAGCTTTCTGAGAGGTTTTTGCAAGCAGATATTTTATCATATTTTCAAAAATATTTTGCCAAATGAAATCAGATTGGAGACTTTTCAGTGGGAGAATGAAGGAGATTTACAAAGGGATAAAATCAGATATTTTCTCAGATAGATGGACTCAGTTTTTAAAGATATATCAGATATTTT
>MU224826.1:2713224-2734603 GCA_018584345.1 Thuja plicata | reverse complement strand
AAACATCTGTATGCTTTGCTTTTAGTAGAGTAACCAAGGAAAATACCTTCATCACTTCTAGCATCAAACTTACCAACACCATCATCTCTCTTGATGTAGCACTTGCTGCCAAATATTCTGAAGTATTCTACTGTAGGTACATTACCAAACCAAAGTTCATAAGGTGTTTTATCCATGCTTGGCCTTAGTTGTGTTCTATTGATAGTATAGACTATTGTATTGACTGCATCTCTCCAATAGGTGTGCACAAATTTTCCTTCAATCATCATAGTGCACGTTGTATCAAGTATGATAATGTTCCTTCTTTCTGCTATTCCATTCTGCTGTGGGGTTCTGGGTTCACTCAACTATCATTTAATTCCATGTTCTTCACAGTAGTCATAAAACTGGTCAGAGGTGAATTCTCCTCCTCCATCTGATCTCAGACACTTTATTTTTAATCCAGATTCATTCTCCACTTTGGCTTTGAATATTTTGAACTTCTCAAAGGCTTCAGACTTATCCTTTAAGAAAACAATCCACATCATCCTTGAAAAATCATCAACAAACAAAATGAAATACCTTTCTTTGTAATATGTTCTGGTTTGAGTAGGACCACATAAATCTATATGAACTAGGCCTAACTTGTTTTCAGTTGAGTTCTGCTTGCTTCTAAAAGAGCTCCTTACATGCTTTCCCATAACACATTCCTTGCACATTGTGTCAACTAGTCTTCCAATACTTGGAAGGTCTCTAACTTCCTTGACATTGCTTATCTTTACTATATTATCAAAATTGATATGACAGAGTCTCTTGTGCCATAACCAACTATCATCCACTTTTGCAACAAAATAATTTACATCTGAATTGAGATGAAAAACATTACCTTTTGTTTTTGAGCCTGATGCAATCATGTCTCCTTCTTTGTTGCTAATAATGTATTTTTTGTCTTTGAATTCCAAATGATAACCTTTGTCAAGTAACTGTCCAACACTTAGTAAATTGTGATGTAATCCATCAACATAGAGAACATCATCTATCTTATTCTTTCCATCCAGGGTGATGGATCCTCTGCCTATGATAGGTTTGGGGGTGTTATCTCCAAATCTAACTATACCACCGTTGTACTTGTCTAGATGAACTAATTTTTCTTTATCACCTATCATGTGGTGAGAACATCCACTGTCAATGGTCCAGTCAGTTCTGATGTCTGCTTTGGAAATTAGGGCTAACTCCTGTGCTTCCTTTTCATCTTCAATGTCCATTTCCTCAAACAATTTTTCCATGTCTTTAAGGGCAACTAATATAATTTCATCTTCTCTTGAATCTTCATCAGTTACACCTTCTTCAGCATGATAACATTCCTTCCTGTATTTTTCTTTGTAATCAAGTCTGAATTTCTTTACTCTTGTGGGACACTTGGATGCAAAGTGACCAATCTTGTTGCATGAAAAACATTTGAATGACAATTGTCCTTCGTAGTTGCCTTTGCCTTTATTTTCTCTTTTAGAAATCATGCCAATGATTTCTTCTAGTTCTTCATCAACTCCTTCTTTCTCAGTATTTCTAGAGATGTGTAAAGGTTTCTTACCATGGACTGAGGCTTTGAAGGTTGTTTCACTTTTGAGTCCAGTCTTCAATCTTGATATCTCAAATGCAGAGATTTTATTGATCAAAGTCTCTCTCTTTAAGTCTTGTGAAAATTGCATGGTTTCCTCTAGAATATTGATCTTGTTCTCATAGTCCACTGTTAAAGTATTCAATAGCTTTTCCATTATGTCTTCTTCTGATATTTCTCCACCATTATTTCTGATTCCAAAAACTACTTCATTTATCTTCTGATTATAGGCTCTGATGTTCTCTTCAGGTAACATCTCAAGATTATTGTATTTATTTTTCCATTTTTTCCTGTGCGCATTCTTTGCTTGAACATCTCCTTCAAACATGTCTTCTAAATACTTCCATATTGTGTATGCCTTGTCTACTTTCTTGATCTCAAAAAATTCATTGTTAGATAGTGCACTTATAAGGGATTCTTTGGCAACTGCATTGGCTGTGAATGTATCCTTTTGTTTACTAGTAGCATCATCTCTTGATAGGTCTTTTAGAGAGGGAATAACAACTTCTTGTGTGGCTATCTCAAAGATGTCAAAACCAACACACTGTAGATGTGTTATAATTTTGTTCTTCCATTCCAGATAATTCTCTCCATCAAACTTAGGACTCTCTTTTCTAAAGTATGCCATATGATCTACCTTAAGCTGTTAGGATTTCTCTTCAAGGCACTTGGCTCTGTTACCAATTGTTAGAATAGTCCCAAAGGATAACTGAGAGGGGGGGGGGGGTGAATCCGTTATCAGATAATTTAATTCTTTTCTTTTATTAACTCTGGAATATAATAAAGTAAATGTGTATTCAGATAACACAATAGACAACACCACAATTTGGTAACAGGGAAACCAAATGGTAAAAACCTCGGTGGGAATTAACACCCACAATGAACTATAATTGTTTATAATAATACCTATTAGAAGATCTTACAACCTTGTTAGGAGTTGTTCTTTACAATGCAATAAGTATATAAGGTTCTGACCCTGTTAGGAGTCTTTTATAAATAACCCTGTTAAGGGTGAGAACTCACTGTCCAAAATCTCACTACTTCAATGGTGAAGGCTACAACCTTCTATAGAATAGATATGCACTATATTTGGTGATGAACTATAGAGTAGACCAGCTATCTTGATCAGTTCCAATGTGTTGTAATCTTCCACTGCTTCTTCACATAGATCCTTGATGAATGAAATACATCTGATATTCTGCTATACACTTTTCCTGTATCTTTTCTTCTCATTCACACTTAGCGTTCCACAAATGAACTACTATAAGTATCTTCCTCAAGGTATGAGATCATGGGACCTATTTAGGAAACTCTTCATAACATCCTTGTCAACTTTACTAATCACGCAAGCATAATTACATCTATGCAATATAAACTGAATAGACGCGATGCTTCACAAAGTCAGCCTCACCAAATTCACTCTAACAATGCAATCTTGTTGAAACACATTCGGCACCTTTACATAAATCTATTTAACTCATAACTAAACTTGAATATACACACGCATATCCTGAAGATATGCACAACTCAAGAACCATTCCAATACGTCAGCTCTATACAGACAAACTCCAGCAACTGTAACCGCCACTAACATAATTACACAACACAACTGAAACTTCATATCTGAGTCTGCATGTATGAACACAACATAATAAACATGTCTAAAACATGAACATAACCACGCAAGGATTGATAACATCATTCTGATAAGTACATATAGAACATTGTTATATATTATATGTTTCCATCAATGACAAACATACAATCAACTAGCTGCCAGAAGTAAATCTCCAACATGAAAGGCATAACATTCCAGCAGAAAGTTCCCCATGCACAAGTGAAAGAAATATTTTCTTGTTCTTCTGGTGCAATTTTGATTTGGTTGTATCTAGAGAAACCATCCATTAGGGAGTACATTTCATACCCTGATGTCATATGCATAATCATATCAATGTTGGGTAGTGGGAAATCATCTTTTGGACATGCCTTGTTTAAGTCCCTGAAGTCTGTACAGACTCTAATAGATTTGTCATGTTTCGACACTGGAACTATGTTGGAGATCCATTCTGCATAGTCAATTGCTCTGATGAACCCAGCTTTTAGGAGTTTCTCTAATTCCACCTTGACAAGTAGAGCCACATGTGGATGCATTTTTCTGAGTTTTTGCTTGACTGGTTTTACTCTAGGAGCTATTGACAGGTGATGCATGATGAGATCAGGATCTACACTAGGCATGTCAGAGTATGTCCATGTAAAGTTTATCTTTTTCTCTTTGAAGAAATTTGTGAATTCTTTGAGTTCTTTTGTAGACAGTGATTTAGCCACATGAATAATGTGTGGATGTTCTTTGGTTCCCAAATTTACTGGCTGAGTCGGGTCAATTAGAACCGAGGATTGTTCCTGGAAATGACTCGGAAGTGCATCAAGTATCTCATCCTCAGGCACCTCAAAGAGGTTTTCACCTTCAGATATGTCTATTATTTTTACCTTTTTTGGCTTTGACACTGCCACAATGTGGTTTTCACTATCAGAGTGCCTATTCTTTTTATTTTTCATTTTATGACTAAGATACTTGATATCACTTTCGGTCATGCTGACACTATCTTCGCTAGTGGAGGACGTTAAAAGTTCAATAGCGTGGAGATAACAGGCTAGAGCATAGTCATTCTAGAATGTGAGGAATTCATTGGATGAGGAAGGGGGATTCCAATCTATTAGCTTGGGATGTTGGAGTGAGAGAGAAGTGACAGGTTCAAGTGCATTCACGGTATAATCATCGAAAGCGCTGACTAGTAAGCTGAGACTTAGAGCAATCTCATCCCAAGGTGTATTCAAATCCCTTTAAATCCTAGAAACCATAGTAGAAGACACGTTAACATTTATGGAATCAGACTCATTAGACCTTACACTAGACCCTTCACCTACGTCGAGAAGGTTTTCAGATGTATGTGTAGTATCAACATTCTTGTCAAAGGATCCTTCTGAAAAGATGTCAAACTCATATTCATGGGAATCTGTGTCTAAACTCTGACTGGGATGTTTACACTGTGAAGGTTTGAGATTTCTTGTGACACCAACCTGTTCTTGCGCAAACAACTCTTGAAAATGTGATGGTATGTATCATTCACCTTGGAAACCAGGGTCTTGTGACACCTTCCACTGTTCGTATGTCAGAGAAGTGAATGGAATAGCGACATTGGAGTCATTTCTAGCCTTGGATGTACTGGCATGTATTATGATGTCATCTGGCTCAACAAAGAAGGCTACCAGATCTGGAGGAATAGGATAAGGAAAGCAATCCTCCTCAGAGCTATCCTCTGAGGTGTCCATTGTAGCTGTACCTTCAAGTTTTGGTTCTGGTCCAAGTTTAGATTCAGATACTGTTGCCCGGATTTTCCCATTCTATGCAATTGACCTGGTTTTCCCTGTCTTGCTTCCTCTGTCTTGTTTTCCAGGCTTCATGTCTTCACTTGGTCCTTATAACCCTCAAAACCCTAAGTCCTTCATGTTCAAACGAGGTGAAAACCCTAGTCTTGGCTCTTATGTTTTGAAGTTACTTTTTCACTTCACTAAGGGCATGTGTTTATTTCCAAGTCGCGTGATCGTTTCACCCTGGGTGAATATTCCTGTTCTTCTCCCGACTCTGCGCTTTCCTTATGTCACGTAGTCTCTTAACACATTGGAATATTCCTTCTGCGTCTTCCAACTTAGCTTTTCTCTTCAGTCGCGAGGTCGCCAGATCCATGTCATAAGCCTTTGTGAAGAGTGGGACCCTCTCAGTCAGTCGGGTAATCGCAAGAGCCTCAGCGAATATTCCCTTTTTATCTTCCGACTTCACTTTTCACTTTGTCGCGTAGTCTCATGACCTTATCAAATATTCCCTCTTTGTTCTTAGACTTAGCGATAAGCCTTCAGTCGGGATGTCGCAAGACGCCATCTTATAAGTTAAATGAAAGGGGGCCCACCACTCATTCGCTGGGTCGCGAGAAGAATTCAACAGTCAATGAAGTGTCTCCTGAATTTGCGGTAATCTTGGGTCGCCTTGTCGCGGGAATGAAGTGATGACTCAGCGCTCCCCAGTGTGCAACAGATGAACCAGTGGCTGTGTGACAGATGGCATAAGACATGTGGATGCGGGCCCTCAGTCGGGTAATCGCCAAACGAAGTAAGTTGGATCACGCGACTTGGAGACTAAGTGTTTCTTTACTTCATGTCGTGGGATCGCAGGATAATCTAAGGGCATCCTCAGTTTTATAGCGACTAAGCAACAGCCATCCGATGCAAAGCTCAGAAGATCCAACGGCGGTCGCTAAGTCTGGTGATCAAAGTGCCCCATGAGAAAAGTACTCCTGACTTGGCGATTAGGGCAGTCGGGATGTCGCTGGAAGGACTAAGGACACATGCTGACTGTTAGGAGGAGTCAAAAGGTCTCGGTACTTGGTTCTCCCGACTTGGCGACTGGCATTGTCGTGTGGTCTCAGAACAAAAAGATAACATCTGGTGACTGGGCGACAAGCCATGACAGTTAAAAGATGGCAGTTAGGCGCAAGGTCGCGGGACGGATGGTGAGTTAAGGTTATCTCCTCGCGACTTTGATTTCATACAGTCGCCTTATCGCCAGGTCTGGACTTGGGTTTACCAAGGGTAAAAGTTCTTTGTCGCCAAGTTTGGAGATGATACCATGGTTAACATCCGATGCTCGCGACAAGGAGACTAACGGTTAGTCGCGTTGTCGCCGGACTTTGAATTTAAAAAAATTGGCGACAAGTTTGACACTGTGAACACTCGGCAGCCATGGTTTCTATTTTCTCGTGTTCCAGAATTGATCAGAAGGGTCTAATTGCAGAAGGCCATGCACAGAGAGTCTGTTGATCCCTGGATTATATTTGTTTCAATGTCGGTGAAGAAAGGGAGATTCAGAGGCATGGAAAGAGATACAGAGTCCAATCAGAAGTTATTTCTCTTAGTTGCAGTTGGCTAAAGGAATGGTCATGATCGAGGACTCATTGATGAGAAATTGAGCAGCGGCTATCTGGGGTCACTTCTCGTCCTGGGAGACTATGATCAGTTGGTGAGCATTCATGGCAAGGCCTACTTGCAGAGTTGGGCTAATGGACTCAGGTTGCGTGTCTACAGGCATGATCAAGTACAGGGATGGGCGCAACAACTCTGATCTGATCGAGTTATCTTGGTGCACATTTATGGCCAGATTAGATTTTGTCCTAGGGTCAATTATTATACTGTAAATCTATAACCCTAGTTAGGTTTTCTGGGACTCCTGCCTGCGTGCATGGGAGTATTTAAAGTTTTTTGAGAGCCATAGTGCTCAGATTTTGGCATTTTGTAAGGAGAATTCATTCTTGCCAAGAGCTATCTGAGGCATTCTTTTTGCCCTCTGGCTTTTACATTCTGTAATCTTCTCATTGATCATGCAAACTGTTGGAAGTACTTTGTGATAATTCTTCATATCCCTATGCTTCCTTGTTTGTGTTATCTCTTATTGGATCAAAGTTTATGAATGCTGATTAATGGATACTGGGGTTCCTAGTTCCTCTCATTTTCTGTAAGTCTGCGTGTTATTGTGTTTGATCTGATTTAGATGTTTTGTGGGTATACTTCAGCCCCTAGCAGTCTTGTCTCATTCCTACACCTGGTTGCAGAGAAGGATGTTTGTTTGCAGGTCATAGGTCGAGTCTTTTGTTCAGGCCTTCCTATGAAATACTTATGYAAGCCTATCTAGTGAGTTGTGACTTATTTGACCTGGTTCTTCCATTAATTTCATTCCTCTATACTGAGATCCAAGCCCTAAGTTCGGTGCATCACCTAGTAGGTAGTTTGCTTTCAGTCATTTCCCTTTCCATGCACTCCTTCTATCCCTTTCCCCCTCAAATTTTACTTTCCTATTTAAGAAGCAAATTAAGGTGATTATCCAAGAGGAACCAGCCTAGAATTTGGAGGTCTCATCTCAGTTAACATAGGTCCCACAACCTGGAGATGATTCCCTTGTTATACTGGATTATCAAGACCAAGAGAGCTTGAGATCAGAGGCGCAAATTCAGTGTATAACAGATACAAATTTTTTAATCCCTAAATGGAATGGGATCTTCTTGAAGCCTAAACCAGTTGTGTCTTTCATCCTTCGACCCGTAGCTTTAATGGTCTCAACTAGCCTATTACCATTCATCCCTATTGGACCACTCCCTTTGTATCCAAAGCATTTCATGATTTTAAGACCTTCACTATTGGGATCTAGTTCACGAGCTAAGGTAGTTTGTTTAGAGATGTCCTTTCCTTTGTAAAGCCAAGCTCTAACAACTCTTTCCTCATCTTCATCTTCTAATGGTGTTGAAGCCTGTACAAAGGCACCATCATAAACTATTTCAGGAGTAGTAGAAGATTTATTGTTCTTAGAAGGTCTCCCGTAAGAACGAGGAGACAGAGGGAGAGCTGCTAATGATAGTACAGGTTCTATCTGACACCCCCCCATGCCTATGTCTTTGATTTTCAAAGTCTGCTCTATGTCTCTAAGCTTGGCATCACAGAATTCTATGTATTCTCTGTTAGTAGGAACAAAACTATTAGCTGACTGTGTGAGTGTATTACAAGAAGAACCTATATTAGAAGGAACTGTCACTTCTGCACCGTGGAGAGGAAACTTGATGCACTGATGATACATAGAGGGAACTGCTTGCATTTCATGGATCCACAGTCTTCCCAACAGTATGTTATAAGCAAGACAAATGTCCAGCACTTGACAAGTGACATCTCTTTCAACAGGTCCAACCCGAATAGGTAGCACAACTAAACCTTTGGACTTTCTTTCTTCTTCACCATAGGATTTGATAGTAATTTTGTTGCAGGAATCTATGTGATCTTCATCATAGCCTATCTAAGTGAGCAAGTGAGCAGAGCAGATATTGAGGCCAACACCATTATCAATAAGGACGCGGTGGATGAGTTTTTTGCCAATCATGACCTCTATATGCAAAGGAGCATTATGTGGGTGGCTGATCGAATGGTCATCTTCTTCTGAGAAAGATAGATAGTGCGGTGAAGTCAAGTGACCCACCATAGATTGAAACTAATCAAGATTAATGGCTTTGGGGACATTAGCCTCTACGAGGGCTTTATCCAGAATCTGCCTGTGAGCAGGTGAGATCTTCAATAACTCAAAGATGGTTATTTGAGCGTTGGTTCTTTGCAGCCGGTCAAAAATGCTCTAATTAGCAGTAGGAGGTGTGGGGACCACTTTCATGGTCTTGTTGGTAGGACCAAAAATAGATTTATCCATGGGTTGCTTCAGTGCAGATGTAGTAGCATGAGGGTCAGAACCCTTGAGAGTGATCTTAGTGCGAGATCTGGTAATGACATTTGCACAATCCTAATATGATTCAGGTTTACATGAGCGAGACTCAGGGCCTCTCAAGACAAACAAGATCTTAGGCGTAGGAGTATCCCCACCCCCCTTGATATTAATCACATCACAATACTCAACTTTGATAGGTTTGATCATGTTGATGACATTGTCATCAATGGTATGCGTGTAGTTAACCTTGGCATTACTGTTCTTAGTGTTGGAAGACTCACCTTTCTCGTGGTGAGGAAAGGGATCTTTAAATGCCTGGTGATCTAAATTCTTATTATGATTATCCACAACAATATCACCATTATCAATAAGATCTTGGACCTTATGATGCAACTGAAGGCAAGTAGAATTCTTATGACCCTTGTTCTGGTGATAGTCACAGTATGTGTTGTCGTTCCACCAATGGGGTCATAGTTGCAGATCATATGGATGCTTGTCCAAAGGAGTGAGAACCTGGTTTTGCACCAAAGTCTTGTAAACTACATCAAGCGGTTCTCCCAAGAAATTAAATTCATGCTTGGGTTGATGGGCCCAAGGTTTGTTACTAGAGAATCTAGAAGGTGGTTGAGTGTTTGTTGCATCCTTTTTAGTAGTTTTGATCGCTTGTATACTAGAAGTAAGATTGAAAATTGGTTTTGAAGGAGCCAAGGTCACATTATCAACCACTCCATCATTCACAATGCCCCTATTCTTGTTGACAAACTTCCCTTTATCTTTGTTGGAAGAGGAGGAACCTTGTTTGTTGTCTTTGTACAAAGTCAATTCCCCTTTCTTAACCATAAATGTCTCTATCCTCACAGCTTGCTTAATCATGCTATCAAAATTAAGGGGACCTTGAAGTTGTACCTGATACCCAAAACTAGGAGTGAGATTGTCCAAGAAGATATCGAGTTTCTCAGATTCAGGTATTTTATTAGGATACTTGGTGCAAAGTTGTCTCCATCTCTGGATAAATGTTAGGAATGGCTCCCCTTATCTCTGCTTGAGATTGCAAAGGTCCTTGATGTTGACGGGATGCTATATGTTGTGAGAATAATACTGGATAAAGAGATTTGCGATCTCATCAAAAGTCTTAATGTCGGTGGGTAGTCGAGAAAACCACTCCATGGTAGGTCCACCCAGACTTCAGGGAAAGAGACTCATTAAATAAGTCTGATCATGAATGAACTCCATAGATAGGGCCCCAAATTCTCTTAGATGATCCTAAGGATTGGTGGTACCCAGATATTTATCATACTTAGGAAGTTCCACACCCTTGGGAAAAGGTGGCATATGAAGACTCCTATCAAAAGGAAAAGGAAAGATGCTCTCCATCGTGAATTGTTGTGTGGGTTTTTCCTTATCCTTTACAAGTTGGATAATTTGATTTTGCATATCTTGAATAATCTTTTGCAATTTGGTAGTCTCAGTCTCTTCTTGTTTAGCCACAAGTGTTTCCACTTGGAAATTTGGGGGTAGCTTAACTCCTTGGTTTGCAAAATCTAGAAAATATTTCTCTTTATCTTCTGCAAGGAGAATTTCCATCATCTTGATGAGAGCCTTATTAGATTTGGCAGCATCTATATCATTTTGAGTTATCAGATCATCATCATTACTGAGGATCTCATAAATACTTGGGTTCTGATCTTGACTTTGGTCATGTGGAGGAGGGCGATGGTGATGCTGATCACCTTGTTAACCCTGATCATTTTGAGATTGGTCATGGACCTCGCTGTATTGACCTTGTAAGTAATCGACAGGGCTTCCCATGTTTTTGATGTGGGATTGTGCTTGTGCATAGCTTCAGTGTGAGTGTGTGTATCAAGCTGAGAGTTCGTGGCCAATGTAACTTTTGGTGGGTCAAAGGGATCGATGGGTTTGGAAGGATCAATAGGTTCCCAAGGATCGATAGGACCAAAAGGATTGGTATGATCAAAAGGATCAATAAGGTAGCGAGGATCATCAATAGGATCGACCCAAGTAGATGGCCTTTGAAAGTTTTTTTGATCTCAAAGAAATGGGTTATATTGATCTTGAAACAAGGGATTATAGCATAGCTGGAACACCGATTTCTGATTTGGATTGGGATCTATACTAAACGGCGAGGAGGAATGTGAGGATCCCTCTTGACTATCAAATTGAACAATAGGTTCAGAATGACCTCTTCCTTGATTACGAGATTTACCTCTATCTATTCTAGAACCACGAATGGGAAATATGTTGCCACTTCTAGTCGTAACATGCATAGACAAAGATGAAAAGAGAGAGGACTTAGGATCCAACTCAGAACTCTGTCTCTAGAAATAGCAAAAAGGAGATAAAGGCTACAACAACCAAGATGTGAAATGCACTTGGCATGAATCGTCAAGAGTATGGCTAGAATAGCTGAGATGTGACTATCACATCGCAAATTAAAAAAACACAGAAAGGTAGGACAAAGAACAAAGAGACAAAACAAGTTTGAGTAAGAATCGGTCAGTTTGCAACTCGAGATAATCAGTTTTAGACTGTAGACAACAGGGAAACAAGCAATCAGATCTCAGACAAAAATCAAATCAGACAAAAAACTCATCAGTCAACGGGAAATAACTCGCTATTTCAGGACACTAGAGGATAGATTCGCGTGAGAAAGTGCTTGTTCGCACGAGGAAACTCTTAACTGCGGGCGAGAAAATGAAAGCCCGTGTGAGGAAATGCTCAGTTTCTGGAATCTTGCACAAGAAAACTCCAGGTTTCGATAGATCAACTTAGTTTTTGAGACAAAAATCAGATTTCAAGACACAATCAGGACTGTTCTCTAACAAAATTTCTAGATTTAGGACAGCTTTATGACAGTTCAGATCAGCAATCTCAGTTTGAATGTGACAAGAAATCGTTAACAAGCACAAAGTTTTGATCAAGCAATAGGGACGCAAGAAGTAGTCGCAAACAGTTCTACCAAGGACAAGGCAAATTGGCAGAATCATGGGAGTCTTTGTTTAATCATGATTGGACAGTTTAAGAATCGAAACAAACACTTAGTTATCCCTACAAAAAAAATGGTAGAGAAGACAAAATTTGTGCCTCACTGACTGATGTGTATGCATGCACCTCACACAACAGTGTCACCCCCGAAAGGGCAACCATGTTTTTGGTGTTTCCAAGGACTCAGTAATATATGTTTGAAGGTTACCCTTAAATTAGGGGCCAACGTCATATACCACTTCAAGCATCCACGTGCATACCTATGTTGAGAATCTAGGGGAGAGATTCTTCCCCCTCCCTGCGCACAGATTATGTCTTCTTTCGAGGTGATCTAGGTAGGCATCTAAGTAAGAAATTTTTTAGTGGGCTTTCATTCACAATAACCTTCGGTGTCCCCAATACTGGGCTGGGGCCTTGCAATGACACCGACACTTGAAATTCATACACCACTACAAGCAGGGCTCGGAGCGGCGCCTCTCAGTACAATAGACAAGGCTTTCTCAAGATGATAGTCAGAATCATGAGAAAGAAGTTACCATGGCTTTGGAGTCTTTGGAATTGACAAAGCATACTTTATTATAGTGAGGTGGAATCACCGGCGATAGGTGTGTACTCACTTGGGTCGTTGTCGGAGGTTCAACTTCCGGTAGGCCCTCTAAAGGTGACACAAAACTTGTCTCAGATTTGAGGGTTGGATTTTCTGATTCTCTCAAAGAGAGAAGAGCATAGTTCTCTACCTCTTCACCTTACCCAAACATGCAAGACATATTCATCACTGAGATAACTCTCCTCCAACCAATTCACAAGCTTTTGGGTTTTTGATTCTCTGAAAGAGAGAAGAGCATAATCCCCAAACAAGTGAACCTGCTAAAGGTTTGTTAACTTTCCTTGCTTCTCTAGGTCTCCATCATGTTAGCAACATTTGGGTCTTGGATTCATCCATGGGCATCACTTCCATGTAATGAAGAGCCTATTTCCCTATTTTGCTATCAAGATTCCCAAGAAATTTTAACAAGGCCCTAGTTATACTATGTGATGAAAGCAATAAACAAGCACAAAGTTTTAATATGATCTTCGACAACCGTCCTGCAAGCAAACCATTAGAAATTTTGTGTCTTCGTCAAGTGACTTTCAACCCACTGTTATGATGTTAGAGAAATCAGAGAGATAAAAACAGCAGCATATGAAAATAATCAGGAAAATAGTAACAGTAATTGAAAAAAACTGTGAAATTACAAAGACTAGCACCAAGTCTCGCGCGAGGAAGTACAAGGCTTCACACGAGGAAGTACAAAACTTCATGCGGTATGCTCAAAATTCTCGCGCGAGAATCCATACACAGAGAAGTACGACCGTACGAAAGAGTACAAAATTTTGTTAATTTTTTTTTTGAGAGTGAGGTCAGAAATCAATTTTCTGCCCCACGATGGGCGCCAAAATGTACGTGTTTGAATGTTGACCTCTAAATCAGGCACAACACAACATAGTCATTGCTCAACCATTGAATTGCGAAGATGAACATGAATTGTTCATTCCACAATATCGATTGAATCGACCTGTTGCCTCCTATTTAGTTGGGGTGTTTAATTACTCTCAGAATGAGAGCCAACAACCATAGACCATTTCTAAAATGGAGGATTTGAAAGCTTTGAAAATAGAAATGAAATTATTCTATATGAGAGATGCAATTGTAAACTAAGAATGAAAATGCACGTTTTAAACTAAGAAACTTGAAATAAATAACATAATTAAGCTACTATATAGTAAAAAAACTAAATTGCAATGAAGAATGCCATTAAACTACATGAAATTATACTAAATATGCAATAAAAGCTTAGCAATATGAGAGAATTGAGACAATAATTCGCTATAGTTTTGATACTCTAAAAATTTCTCTCCCAAATCAAGGAAAGAAGGTCCGTAATATAGAAAATCCTGAAGAGAGGATGAAGAGTTTCTTGGAAAGAAACGGCTGACTCTTCATCTCCATGGAGGAAGGTGAGACAAAATTGAAAGAATTATTTAATTAAGTAAATGAATTATTTCCACATGGGTGACTTTTCTTTTTTTTGTTTGAATTATTAAATTCAAGTGAGGATAATCCATTTAAATAACCAAATAATATTTAATTCCCTTGATGTGTATTAGCTAAAGGGGGTGGGATTAATTTAATTTAAAAGCACTTAGGAATTTATAATTAAATTAATTAATCATAGGGATTTTTAGCTAATAAATCTTGAAAATTTAGGAATGAAATATGGTGTAAGATTTATGTAAATTTAGGTTTTCTATATTTGAGACTAAGTCAATTAAAGACAATTAGAAAAGAGAATTTGCCTAGTACAATAGGACTTCGATGATGAGAAAATGCACCAAAATTGATTAGAATTGTAAGGTGCCAATTGGGTTGTTACAATTAGTACCTAGACTGAGTGACAAAATGTCATTGGCACCAAATGGATTTTCAGAAACGAACTTAATGAGAATGGAGAAGTCACAAGTAACAAAGCAAGACTAGTATGCAAAGGGTATGCACAAGAAGAAGGTATTGACTATGGAGAAACCTTTGCACCCATTGCTAGAATAGGAGTAAGAATTCTACTTTCTTATGCTTCTTTTAGGATTCAAAGTATACCAAATGGATGTTAAATATGCATTTCTGAATGGAATACTAGAAGATGAGGTATACATTGAACAACCTGAAGGGTTTGTTAATCCTAACAAGAGGAACATGGTTTGTAAACTACACAAATCCTTGTATGGATTGAAACAAGCACCGAGAGCATCCAGTATGAAATACTTCACTCTTATCTCATTAGTATTGGAGTTGTTAGAACAAGTGACAACAGTAATCTATATTTGAAAGGAGATACTGATGATAAGATTTTGATTGTTGAGATATTTTTTGATGATATCATATTTGGAGGTAATGATATGCTATGCGAGTCATTTGCTGATGAAATGAGCAAAGAATTTGAAATGTCAATGTTTGGAGAGATCAAATTTTTTCTTGGTTTACAAATTCTACAACAGGCTGAAGGCATCTACATCACACAATCAAAAAACATCAAAGAAGGTCTGAAGATATTCAAGATGGAGGACTCGAAACCAGTTGGAACACCTATGGCAACCGGATGCAAATTGACAAAGGAAGAAAAGACAACTGAGGTAAATCAGACCTGATACAAATCTATGAT
The DNA here is from genome assembly GCA_018584345.1 of Thuja plicata. Lineage (NCBI taxonomy): Eukaryota > Viridiplantae > Streptophyta > Pinopsida > Cupressales > Cupressaceae > Thuja > Thuja plicata. The sequence goes on along the minus strand of MU224826.1, from coordinate 2,719,500 downwards.
TGGTAAACTAATGTATGTTGTACATACTAGACCTGATATAGCACATGTAGCTGGTATAGTTGCAAGATTCTCTGCTAACCCTAAGGAATCACACATGACTGATGTTAAAAGAATTTTGAGATATCTGAAAAATACTGAAGTTTATGGTATAATAAAGAAGGCAAATTTGAGCTACAAGTTTATACTGATGCTGATTAGGCTGGAAACATAGATGATAGAAAGAGCACTACAGGAGGAGAATTCTTTATGGGTGACAGACTTGTCACATGGATAAGTAAAAATCAAGGATGCATATCTCAATCAACTGTAGAAGAAGAATATGTAGCTGCTGTTGCAAATTTCTCTAACATTACATGGATCGAGAAATTGCTGAAAGGTATGAATGAGGAAATTCTTGACCCAATAATTATCTATTGTGATAATACAAGTGCTATAAACATTTCAAAGAACCCTATCATGCATGCTAAGACAAAATACATAGCTATTAAGTATCATCACTTGAGGGAACAAGTAAGAGAGAAATAGGTAATACTGGAATATGTACAATCCAAAGAACAACTAGTACACATTCAAAAAACCATTGCCAAAAGATACATTTGACTACCTGAAGAATAGACTAGGGGTTCGTCCCTTGTCTATTGGTCACTAAGCTGACTAAGAGGTTGCATCAGCCTACACATTATCAAAAGATTAATCATGTTGATGCAAGCTGAGATATGGACTAAAATGACATACCAATACACTAAAGGTACTTATCTAAACCACACACCAGAGATATTGTTGGATACTACAGAGCTATATATTTTTTTGGCATTGCTGTCAAAGGGAGAGAAATATTCAATGAAATATCCACCAAGAAAACGAACATCTAAAGGAGAGAAAGATTCAATTACATCAGGGAGAAGAAATGAAATATCCATCAGGGACAAGAGATTAAGATTCAATAGAGAGAAAGATTCAATGAAATAACCATCCATCAAAGGGAGAGAATTGGAGAGAGTTAACATTGCATATCTATCCAGAAAAGGGAGAAGAGATTCTACAAGAAAAGGAGAGACATGATCAGAAGACAGAATTGCTACACCTATCCATTGAAAGGGAATGAAGAAAGGGAGAGCATACATCAGAACCAAATCTAAGCTAGAAGAGCTTACCGAGATTCAAATATTTGAATTGGTTATAGAACAATAATCTTGGTATGTTATGGCATGTTTTATACTACATATTTCATAGTATGTTTCCATCAATGCCAAAGGGAGAGATTCATGAACTATAACTGATTGAATGTTTGAAGATGATAAGTTGATGATCACCGAGCTGCAAAAGTGAATGCAAGACATTAAATCAGTTAATGTATTGTATTATCATTGATGTCAACTCGATATGGTTTGATTTTTCATATACATATTATCATAACCTTGAAGATCTGAAGAGACAAAGTTTATGTGGTTGGTAAAACATGAAATGTCTGTATACACCGAGTAGTTCACAGTGTATACCAAGAACAGTAGTAACCGAGCAAGTGTATACTGAGCACCGCAGTAATTGGAGTTGTTGACCAAGCATAACTGGAGTTAAAGAATGACAAAATTGCTTATCTGGAAAAGCTACAATTTAAGGATTGACTAATTGATTGTTTTATTTTTAAACGATCAGTTAAACTAAAGCAAAGAAGGAGATTTAAAGAATGTTTTATTCATAGTTATCAAGGAGAGATTTACGGAATAAAACTGAAGGAGATCTTTACGAGATAAAGAAACGCATGGCGAGTTTTACAGATCAATAAGAGATCTACGACAAAAATAAGGAGATTGAGCGGCTAATCATGTCTATATAGAGAGACAAGGAATTCATTATCAAGAGAGGAATGCTGAATATATTTTGTGTGAAGACTGAATTCTTCATGCAGATCTGATCATACAGGTTGAAGAACAGAGACAAGGAATTCTGCAGACACTGAGCAACAGAGGATAGAGCATTCACCGAGTAGAATAAAGAAAGAAAGAAAAGGAACTGAAGTGTTTATTGATCAGAGAGGATTGGCTCTTCACCAAGCTCACTTTAGAAGAGTGAAATTATTTTGGGTTACCGGTCCCAAGTGGTTTTTCCCATAGTGGGTTTCCATGTTAAAAATCTACGTGTCAAATGTGTATATGTTTCATTACATTGATATTTTGTTTTACACATTATTGAAACTAGATTGGTCGGTTAACTCTAAGTTTATTTACTGCTACTCGGGAAAATCTAGAAAAGATAAACAATATATCTTACCGAACAGTTTATATTTGTTAAAGTTATTTATGGCATACATCTTGATGATGTTGAGACTATAAGATAACTAAGGGTATTATATTTGAGAGATAAGTTTTTGGTTGAATTTTTGGAATCTCTATTAAGGCCACTGATTCACCCCCCTCTCAATTATTCTAACAATACGTACCTATTCAGGAAAAGAAATTTTGAACCATTCCATGATTTTGTCAGGGGAACATCCATTCCCTAACCATTTCGCAAAAAGCCCATTTTTCTACAGTATTATCGCAATCTATTAGTGAAAACATTTTCTAAATCAATATCACGATATTTGAAGGAAGAATCCATAACATCTTTCCTAGGGTTAATATTTCATGTAGATAATCTTAGGGGTTCAGAGGAACACCAGACGGGTCGAGGGTTTATGTTATTTTTATGATCAAAAAAGTTTTATTGTTCAAAATGTAGGGTTTTAGGTTGTATTTTTGGGTTTTTTTTAGGCAACTATGTTAAAACATCAAAATTTTCCTCAGAAAGGCTTTGAAGCAGAGTATTGACAAACATACTATTAAATCTATTTAAAACATCAAAGGGGTTATGAATGCTTGGAGCTAAATCAATATTTCTTGATAATGAAACCATAAACCGCCTATTATTCTTCCATCTTTTCTTTCTTGCCTTTCTATGTTTTACCACTTGCCAACCATCTGAATCCCTTGAGATTTTAATATCAGAAAATTCTTAGTGAAACTATTAGATGCATATTTCATTTTTCCATGAAAAATCATCTGATTATATAGAGAAACAAAATTGTCGACTTCTAAAAACCTCTTACAAAAATGCATGTTTGAATTCAGAGCGTGATCCAACCGATGAAATAACCTAGCATTATAGTCAAGAGAGTCATGAGTCCGCCGAAGATAGTTGTTCACAATACTGCCCAACCCAAACTGCATCTTAGTAGGGTAAATAAAATACTGCTTTTCATAACTTTTTGGAATTTGTGCCTACTTTGCCATTTCTCTTCTCAATATATTTTTTGATTAGAAAATTTTAACTATAACTCAAATTTGGATATTCTTATATGGAGTGAAAGTAGGACACAATTTGAACTACATTGCTCTCATAATTTATTTAGGTCAAATTTTCACCCCATGGAATTGACCTTTGTGCATGTGAATGATTTGAGATGCATAATATTGATCTAATATAAAATGTACATGTTGATGTTTTATCCTTGGCCTTATAGATTTTTGAATCAAGGCGGTGTATTTAGACATCTTTGAGGGCCTAGTTGCCTTGATAGGGAAATGAGTTCTCTCAAGTCAAACAATTTGGTAGCTAACTTAGTTGATGATGGGAAAGATCAAGGATAAAATTTAAAGGCATGAAGATGGCCTACATGGCGATGCATATTTGATTCCTTTATCAACTTTTAGAATTCATGTCTAGTTTAATTATTTTCCTTTCTTTTTTGATATTCTCCTCTATATGTGTTAATGCACAATGGATGCCTTTAGATTTCATAATATAGCAACAAGTCACACACACCATTTTCTAGATTGTCTCATAATCGTTAGCATTAAGGGACAAAAGCTTTGGAATTTGAATTTAAACTATTAAATTTGCAATATCATTTATGCTCTCTTCAAGATTGATTTAGATTAATCCTATACCACTTGAAAATAATTTAAATGAATAAAATAGTGATTTCAAGATAGGGAATGAATGAATGAAAATAATACAAAATGACAGTAAAACAAAGATAAATAGAGGCCAAATTGTAAATCAAATTGTACAACCTAACTTGGCCTAGTGGTGGAGAACTTGTGCTCTTGAAAGAGAGGTCACAAGTTCAAATCCCATATAGGGTAGGGTATGTACAACTCGTTTGTAGCACAATTAGGTGTTTCTCCACTATATTAGGAAATTTAAATAGCCAAAAATTTAAGACGTTGTGTATTCCATCACTCCTACAATTATTGCTTCCATCAACTTGCCCAAAATGGTGAGCATAATCTAGAGTTGTGGTACAAAGTTGATGCGAAAGTAAGAACATCTTTGTCTCAACCCCTTCAAAATTGTTGTCTTTCTTATTTAAATTTTTGGCAACTCTTTCCTTCATTGTTTTATTATGATGCCATGACTAAAATCCAGTGGAATCTCAATAGAATATACTGGTGTAGAGCATGATAGGTAATTTAACTTTTTCTCCACTTCTTTTTCTCGGAGGTAAGAAAAAGACCTCTGAATTAGCCACTATATTTTCTTGGTTTTTTACATTTCTTTCTTATAGCTGAATTTATTGGCTTTAAGTAGGACAATAGTTAAGGTTGACAAGGTCATCATGTAAGAAATTGTTACTTTACAACATAAGCTATATTTGAGATAAATTATTCAAGCTCTGCTTAGACCTTTACTCAAGTCCAAGCTCTTGCAAATCCCCAGAGAAGTGTAAGAATTGGTAATATGTTTTTTATGTTTGAAAAGTCAAGTAACAAACATCATGCAAGTTGTTTAAGCTTCATCCACAATGCCAGACTCCCACAAGGCCATAATCCCTTACAACATGCATTTTATAGTTGGTATGGGTTCTCAATAGTTTAGGGAGCAGTGACATGAATGTTGGACTTAATGGGAATTAGTACTGAGAGGGGAGGGGTGAGTCAGTACCTCTAAAACTTTTAACACTTTACCCAATTTATCATTAGAGATCATTCAATTCTGATTTACCAACCATTATTGTTTATCCTTTCTTATGTAGACATTTGTTTGTTTAACAATCTTTATAATCATCCATAGAAACATTCATGAAATTAACAAACACATAACACAAGATATGATATCGTAGAAAACTTTTGTTAGGAAGTAAAAACTGCGATGGGGATGGCACCCACAAAACTTCACTATCTGTAGAATGGAAGGGAGCCGGTTAAGGTTTACAATTTGATCACTTCTGATTATCTACCCTGTTAGGAGTATTGAGGTGGAGACCGGTTAAGATCTACTCTGTTAAGAGCTTTAGCAACATTGATTTAAGTGTGCACTCAGTTTTGAGATTTACAATAGGACGGTTAAGTCCACCTTTCTTGAAAGGATTTCATTAGTGTACTACACTTGTTAGAATGAGTACAAATGTTGACCTGACTGTATGCAATATACTATTTCTGATTTACAGATCCATTAAAGCTTTCACAATAATGATATCACCTTAAGTGATTGATGAATACCTTTTCTCTGCTTGTCGGTAGCCTCTGTTTTGTTCTTGAAAATTGAAATAATTTTGTTTGTGTTCTTCTGCATGAATTCTCTGTCTGGTATTTAGTTGCTCTCTATGGCTACTTTCTTCATTGAACAACAACTGTTCTTAATGGTTGAGCACCTATTTATACAAGTTATTTGACCTATCTTGGAATTCACAACTTACAATGTTAACTCTCAGATCCAAGGTTTACAACTTGACCTTGATCTTTAGTTTGCATGTTTTAAAATAGTAAAACACATTAAAAAAATAAAGATTACATTGCTTCCTCCGCACATAATGGATTAAAAAATAAACCAAGAAGTTATAAATACAACTTCAGTGATTTATCTAACGTGGAAAGTCAGATCCAGTTTTTGTGGGATGTAACTGACTGTCGATTCAAACTTGCAGTCTGTCGGTGTTCCTTAATTGAACTGGTCGTCGGGGTCCCTGTATCTGTTAGGTTCCTCTCTTTTTTGTTCGTCGGGTAGCACTATTGATACTTCATCGGGTATCCTTATCTTTTTGTCATTGGGTAACACTTTGACAGTGTTCGTCGGGTGACCTTAGTGTTGGATAGTGTTGTGCCCTGTCTGTCGGTTTAGACTAAACCGATAGTGCAGATCATGTTTTTCTCTAAGTATACTAATGGAAAATATAATGCCTTCAATCTCCCCCTTTGACATTAGTATAAAAAATTGATATGTGCATAATACTAAAATTATTACACCATGTTTATTTCCTTGTCATAATATGACTCCCCCTTTCTATGTGCATCG
>MU224826.1:2611362-2630687 GCA_018584345.1 Thuja plicata | reverse complement strand
TTAAATCTAAACAAAGATGTCGATTCAACTGATGAATGCATATTTATATCAAACTAAAAATTAGAAGTATGCTATTTGAGGGAGACTTCAACAAAATCTACCTGAGTAGAGGCAGAGTATTTTGTGTTGGTTTTCTCACAACTCTTTAGGCGATCTAGAAAAAAATGGATTAATCCCTCCCCTGCGTAGCAGCTATGCCTCCTTCCTCACTTGGGCTCTCTTACAAATGTAGTCTCCCGCTCTACAAGGATTCCAGGAAAAATGGATTTGTTGAAAAGGTTTTCGAAACTAAAGCTGTGTTTGAGCTATTGTTTCACTACGTTCGAGCTGCGTTGACGAAGATGCCCTAAATTTGCAAACCCAGATTTAAGAATGGGAAGACTCCGGACCCGGTGATTTATAAAATGGAGTTCAAAAAACATTAAAACCAGGTTTAGATTTTGAATTCCACCTTTTCATTGGGAAGATTGTGCTGCCCATTTTTGGGGCAAATTCGGGTTTCATCCGCCAAAACCGGATATGCATATTTGGAAACCAAATGATGGATTTGAGGCAAAACGGGAAGTCCCGCACCCAATTCTGGTCTAATTCCGCCAAACAAACGGGGCCTAAATGATGAAGCATGTTGAGCTTGAGAAGCCACCCAACCCTTTTTTTGTGAGGAATAAGGTCACAATTCGTTGATTGAGGTGGTGTTTTTTTTTGTTTGTTTTTGGATGAGTGGAAATTAGTGTTTAAGCATTCTTATATTGTGCTTTTAAAATAAGGTTATTTTCTTCTTATCTTTTTCTATGATTTTGAATTTTGTGTATTTCAACTAAAGTTTTGAATTGTTGATTCTAATAGTGCATTAAAGATTACCTAAGCAATGTTTAAAGTAAGGAGTGTCTTTATCTATCTAATTTCAGAAATGTTAGGGTTAAGTAAATTTAAATATGTTTAAAGACATTTTTACAATAGCTCGCCCTTCTAATGACCTACACATCGTTATAGGCCCTATGTAGTTCCCTTGTTTCCACAAAATTCTTATCTTGGCTTTCCCATCACATGTGTTAAATCATCACTATCTTCTACAGACTCCATGACATGGATTCTTATACTTTATTGTTTGTGTGAGCTTTTTTGGAACTAGGGGAGAGCGTTCTAATGAGTGTGATAGCACTTGTTGATTTAATACCTAGACTTGCTGATTTAATACCTAGACTTGTTGATTTAATATCCATACTTGTTGATTTAATGTCTAATATTTTTAACAACGTTGCACCAATAATTGTACTTTAAAGTTGTTATTGTTGATGATGACTACCCATAATTGAATGACATGTAGCCCTTATTCTAAAAAGAAGTCAATCACGTGATGCCACATCAGCTGCACAAATATGGGTATCCCTTTTGCACAACCACTGGTCTCACTTATTTTTAGGTTGTTTTGGACACCTTAGAAAAAAGCATGCTGATGTGGCATCATATATGATGATGTGGTCATTAAACCTTAGGTATAAACAGTGAACTTGTCAAATAAGCTGCTGTAAAAGTTTAAGAGTGATTTGAAATTTCCACTTAGAATTTTAAAAATGTGAAGTTAGAACACTCAACTACTAGATCCTCTCCCCTAACCACTTTTCTATACACGACCTATATCTACCAATCTTCATTGTTCTCTCTATTTGAAATTATGTAACGCTTACAATTCTACACGCGTCCCTGTGTTGTTAACAATATCACTGCTCATTATAATGATACAGGATCTTGTTTGAAAAAAGCCAAAAGTATATGAAGCTTGCAGTTGATGTTTGTGATAGTTCCTGGCATGACATGTCTAAGTTTAATTTAAGGCTGTTGGAAACCAGTCATAATGCAAATGAGAGACTATACAAGTGGCAACACACAAACTCACACAACAATATTGGTTTCTCTTTACACTTTACCAGGAAAATTCTCCAAGCCAACACATTATTCTTCCATGCCTCTACTGAATATGGAAAGAAAAAACAGGAATTTTCAACGCAGAGCGGGAAATAATTTCTACACAGCTGTTACTCTATCTGGAATAGCGTCCCCAACTTGACTTCCAAAACTCAACAATTCTACTTGGTCAATTCTACCTCCATTCTACTTGGTCATGCTGCCAGTTTAACAGGCGTCAATTCACCAAAATCTTCCATTATTAGCAACCAAAAATAACTACTTACATTTATTGTATATTTAGCTTTTAATGATAATAACATTTGTTGTAACATTGTAAAATTTGTCTAACCATTACTGGCAAAGATAAATCATAAAGTTTCTTAGTAGTTTAGGCTAGTTATCAAGTCAACATAAAGCTTGTGAAAGAAGCTGATCTTTTCATTTTGTCATAGTTTTCATTCATCGAGATGAAATTTGACAACTTAATAGTCATTGAAAAAACAAATTCGTGCCAATTCCAACGAGTAGATGGTCATATAGGTTGGATCCTATCTTAGAATTTTTTTTTCAGTTTTAGTGTAGATGCAATTGAAAATAGCCAATTTAGCAAGAAATTGTTTATCAAATAAAATTTAAACGGTATCTCAAAATTGAGCACTATTTTTTTGCAAAAGTGTATGTTTTGATAGTCCCTACACAATGAACCTTAATGTCTTATAAAAATCACTAAGTTATAAAGTGCCAAAATTTTGGGGAGTCACCAAATATTGAATCGATGGGGCTCGATGGGGCGGGGGGCGGGGGGGCGGGGGTGGGTAGGGGGGGAAGGGGTATCTTGGGTCGTCCTTGCAAGCACTTACGTAAGTCATTTCATGAACACTTCTATGCCTTCTTTATTACCATTTCTCTTCAAGTGTTGTCTTGAGTCATGCCCTTGAGCATTTCTGTGAAGTTGTGCCTTTGAGAACTTCCACACCTTCTTAAGCATTATGAAGATGAACGATGTAGTCCATTGACATGAATTGCAATCTTATCACTTGTTGCTACATATGAATCCATAAATGCTTCATAGAGAGCATGTGTGGTTCCTCACAACAAAATATTCATACTAGTTTTTAGCACTGCAGGCTTGGAAATCAGTATGATGATATTCAAGCTTTGGATCACGTGCAAACTTTAGAGACAATGATATTACTTCCTACATATCCAGAATGAGAATTCATCTTGCACACATTTGTTGTGTTGTTCAACGAGCGTGGATCGTCTTCATCATTCAATGTTGAATGTCTACATTCATCACATTATGGGGGATTGCATAGTCTTGCATTTCTCTCTTATGGAGGGGAACGATCATTTTACTTGTTCATAAAGTAAACCTTGGGGGGGGTATCATGAGTCCTTTCTTCAACGACCTATCTTCTTCACTATTACATTCATTATTTTATTGCTTCTCTTTTTGGAGAGGAGTTGTGTTCCCACTATTTTTTCTCCCTTACTCCATTTATGAGAAACTTGTATAGAGTACCTAACATGGCCTAGCAATTAGGACTCATCATCATGCATACATTAATCCTTAAGTTGCATTTAAGCATGCGTGTTAGTGTAAATAGTGTCATTATCTACCTCATTAGGGTATCGCCTTTACTAGAGCACAAACCTATTCACAATAAGCTTAATTTTACTTAGACATTCTAGTCCTTTGTCTCACTTAATCTAGTTGAAACATGTGTACCCCCTTTTGAAGACACCTATTACATTATAGCTTGCCACTTGCATTAGAACATGTCACTTTTCTCACAAGTGTCACCTCTTTGTAGGGGTAATTAGTCATTATTTTCTACCTTCTCACCCTCACACCCTTGCCTATCTATGCAAGTTTTTTTTACATTTTCATCAAGTCTTTGATAATATCAATTTTTTTTTTTTGTTTTTGTGTTAATGGTTTGTGGCTTGGTGTTTGCTATTAGATCTCGATAAACACCAACAAACAAGATTCTACAATAATATATACATTTTAAATGAGTGCTTACTGTCACATATTTAAGTATTGTTGGTTGAAGAGTATCTTGAACTTGTGTGAAACCACCAAACATTCAATTATTTACTTAGAGGACACATCATATCATTAAGTCTCTGCACACTCAATTACATTCTAGAGTAGCTAGAAAGACTTCAATCTTCAGAAATAACCATTCAAGAGTCTTCTTTTTTTTTCATTGTGCAAAAAAGAAACAAGCAACTAGAGTGTGTAATTAGTATTAGATAACATGTTAGATCTTAATGAGAACTATAAGGTCATTTGGAAAATATATTATAGTATCAACAACGATGTGAGATTAATTATCATCAACATCAAGAATATATTAAATTTCAATAAATTTTGTAAAGGGAGGTTATTAGTATATGTGAGAATTATGTAATGGTTTTTTTAAAAAGTCATCTATACATACTACTAGAGTTGAGAATCAAAGAGTACATCTCGTTGAAGTTCTTTAGTCCTAGAAAAACTGTGAATTGAAGCAAAAGTAAAGAGGAAGTCAATAGTTGTATTGTAGGTTATGAGGATGTTGTAATTCTTCAAGGTCTCAACGTAAATCCATGTGACGTGATCTAATTTTGGTGATATTATAAAAAGTACAAGTTCTTGCCCCAAACTCAAGTGACATTTATTAAAAGGAGTGTAAATTCAAGCAAACTCAATGTAAATCCAAGTGTCATAATGTAATTCTAATGAATAGAAAATTAATTCTAAACGTTCTTGAGTTCTTATTTTTTAATATTATTTCTTATTCACTTTTTTGTGTTATGTAATTGGTTATATCTAATAAAAGTGCCAGTTTTAACATTGCTTAATTAGGACATTCATATCTAAATGCAATACCTTCCTTGTGCAAAAGACTATGGGGTATTTTTTGGCATTTACTATCTCAAACTGTTGTGGACATTAGTAATATCACACCTTAACCTCTTGGTTAAGGGGTGCCCATGCATCTTTCCATCTAAGACTCAAAATGTGTGGATGGCTCCCTATCCCCCTTTGACGACTCATAAAATTGAACTCTTCCTCATTCAAGAGATAATTTGTCTCTCCCCTTTTTGATAATAAATTGCACACAATTAACTAAACAAACAATTATAAGTACAATATTTTTATAATTTTGAATGGTACATATATATAGACACACCCAAAATTTATGGAATATATCTAAAAATATTTTTTTAATGAAACATGTTAGCATACATAGTTATCAACATCTTTGTCTTTATATTGTGGATTACAACAATACAAACATCAAATTAAAACAAAATATCATACCAACCCCCTAAATATAAACATGTGGCTAATAGGTACGAGTCACCATCCATTGTATGGAAAAGTTTATCAACACTTTTCTTTGACTAAATTGCATTTGATGGAAAAAGTTATAGTTAGAAAAGTAAAAGTAGTGGATTGAAAGCACATCATTATCTTTCATACAAATAGAAGACAACGTAGCAGTCAAACTAAATTCCAATGAAGCTCGTTTTGCGTATGAGAAAAGAATGGGGATAGTGGAAGTCTCTATAACTGTCACCTTAATTGATGGGAAATTGGCGTGTTTATTTATTTATTTTATTTTAAAAATTAATTTAGCCACCATGGGATGTATTGGAAAATGATTATTAAATTTAGTCAACATAGGGGGTCTTGGAAAAATGATTATTGAAATGGAATGACAATGAGAAGTAGGGTGTTGTTTCACGTAATACCACTTAACCATAGTATAGTTTGATATTCAATTGAGGTGTAAATCATTGAAGCCATGAAGCAAGAGTAAACTGAATTTTAAATATTAGTGAACATAACCTTAATTTATATAGAGGAATTATGATCCAGGGAGATAAGGTATGCAAGTATTGTGTGAAGAAAGTTATAAGGAAATAATTGTTATCGTAAATAGTGATATAAATATAGTGTTAATACAGTTATGATTATAATTATGATATTTAAATAAATTGAAAATTAAGAAGATTATTTTAATAAATAAATTAAATGTCAATAAAAGTTTTAAATCATATTTTGGATGAATAGTAGTCATTTTTATTAATAAAGAGATAAAGTATATTATAATATAAGAATTATATGTGTATTAACAAGTTTAATAAAAAACAAGTTTAACATTCGACTTTATTTTCACTAAAAAGAATGCAATTTAGATTATGAAAGGTGATAAAAGAGGAATTTGAGTCTATAATTTGTAAGATTTTTTATCGTTATCAAGGTGAAAATATAATGTTGGAAAATTATATTCGATTGAACAAGTTCCTCATGAAATCAAGACAAGTTTACAATAACTTTGATAAAGAGAATATCTCTAAAAAAATGTTAGTGTAAACAATTTGGATCATCAATACCAAAAGAAACCATTCTTTACTATAGAAGTTCAATAAATTCATGTTTTTATATGTCATACAATTAATTGTACTAGGGTTCACAAAAATGACATTATAAGATATATGAATTTCAAGGACATGTTTTATACTAAGCTTATCACTAAATTTTTTTTGAGATAAGTGATTGAATAGAATTGCATATAGAATTAATATATTTATGATGGTTTCTTGCACTTGAAAAGATAATAATTGGGGTTAAGTGTTGCAATATTGAGCAGAATGAGTTGGTTTGGATAAGTGATGAGCTATTATGGTTGTTTGGCATGGTTGTCATTGATGTCAACATGATGTTGCTACTATTGGTGTTGAGAATTTGCTCTGCATATTCTTCATGTTGCATTTATGAGGATAGGGATTTGACATGTTGTTGGAAAGTGTTTCAAGTCAGTGAATTAAATATTTTGTGCTTTGGATCACAGAATAGTGGAATTGTTATTTGTCTGAGTAAGACTATGATTGACAATGCCTTTTGTGTGAAATGCATGCTCCACATTTATTTTCATAATGGTTTCTGATGGTGTGGTTTTGGAGCTAAGGTTTTAATATCCTTAGCTTCATTCATTCTATTTGGCACAAGAGTTTGACTTTCAGAGACATAGTTCAATGTTCAGTGGACTCTAGGTTTGGTTGATCTCAGGTGTTTACACTTCAATTAATTATCTCGGTGAATGAAAGATGGTATGTAACATGTATGATAATATTTTTGGTCCTAGATAAGGTGTTTTGTGGTCCACTTCTCATTTCTTTCCATTGCGCGAATGTTTAGTGTTGACTTAATTTAAAAGTGTATTCAATAGTTGCCTGGCCAATAGTGGGAGAATCTATAATTGGATGAGAGGTATAAATAAAGGATGAATAATTCAGGAATGAGTGTCGAATATGTCTATACGTGTGTGGATACTATGCAGGTGAGTGTGTGTGTGTCTGTGTGTACAATTAGGTTGTATGAAAGAGAATCTATCTCCCTGTATGTATGAGATAGTGTGAAGTGTGGTGCACAATAGTGTGGAATTTCATGTGTTAGATACTAGAAGAAGTGAGCCAAAGGTATCTATAGATATTTCCGTTGTGTTGTAGTTGTACATCAATGGTGGATGTATTCTCTTTTATCCTTCTTCATATGGGTAGAGAGCCCCTCTGTAGTGAGCCCTTAGGTAGTGAGCCTCTGGCAGTGAGCCTTTCTTTGTAAATCACCATAACCAATGTTCTTATTGTGCGTGCTAAAAGTGGACCTCTCACTTAGCAGTACACTTCAACATGGTCATTATACTTCAGTTGCATACAAGAATGATTATGGATTCATTCATCCTGCATGTCTGAAAGAGTTGACCTGTTGCCTTCTAGAAGGCAGGAGTGTGAGCTTGCTCTCAGATCATTTCAAGCTCAGTGACTACACACTAACCTAAACAATGGGTTTAAAAGCTATATGCTGAGAGTAAACTACTGATTAATCTAAATGCAAATGCAAATGCAAATGCAGATTGGTGTTAATCCAAACTACTTAAGATTGATTTTAGAAGCACCAAATTGAAAAGTGAAAGATTCTTTTTAAAACCCAAATTGAATGTGCTCTAATGGTTAGATTTGCATGCTTGAATATAAGTAAACAACAATATTAAATAAATGCTAAAAATGCAAGAAAGCTAAAATGAAAATGCAGTATAATAACTTTAATTAAAAATTAGGATCCTTTGTGAAGGAAAAGTTTCTCTTTTATAGAAATCTCTCTCGAATCGCCGGTCGAGATCAAACAAAAAGAGTGGCTCAGATTCGATTGAAGAAGCACAATCCATGTGCAAGTGATTTGATTGGTCGAGAGAGTCAGTTGACTGAACTGGCTGATTAGTTGTTTTGGAAACTTCCATATTCAGTTTTCAGTTAACTGAAATGTTTCCAAAATGATAAACAGTGGAGAATCAGTTAACTGAGTGGAAGTAGATTGTTTCCATTTTGATAATCAGTCAGCTGAATTTGATGATGTCATATGCATTTTTAATAATTTAATTGACTTTGAATGCACATTTATTTTTTTATAATTAATTTAATTCCTTTTTTATTTAATTGACAATTTTGTGATTTTTATTTAATTAATGTAATAATATCAATTAAATAATTAACATAAGATATATTTGCCAATGTAATGTGATTTTAGGAATTAATTAATTAATCAAGTACGATGATTGATTAGGACCTAGGGTTTAGGTCAGATCAGTTTGAATTCGATAATTGCATGTTTGATTTAGGACTTAGGGTTAATCAAGATTAGGGTTTCTTGATTAAATATTGAGATTAGGGGTCTAGGGTTTAGGTGATCATTTTTAGGTGATTACATTTGCCCCTCTTTGAATGGATGTGCGATCAGCGCATTGATTCAAAGACTTGTTAGTGAGAAGACCCACAATAGCTTGATTTGAAGCGATGAAACCATTCTTTTGAAGAAGAAGATCGACTTCGAGCTTGATTGGATGAAGATCGATCAAAAGATATAAACAGAATGCTCAGTTTGATTTGAAGCGATGAAACTGAACATCTGTTAGGAGCTCTTAAACCTTTTTGATTGGTTTGAACGAATAACCAGTTTGTTTTGAAGCGATGAAACTGATTACCATTAAGATATTTGATTAGCAAGAAAATTGACTTGATTTGAAGCGATGAAGCCAATTTGATCAATGTATCTGGTTTCAATAATGAATAGCCTGTATAAGACCGATCTTGTCTAGTTTCGGGTGTATTCACCATTGTATAAGACCATTGATTAGGTTGCCTTTGATTTGAGATGATCTCAACTTGATTTGATGCGATGAAGCTGAGATGCCCCAAGCGATGGGGTTTTGATTGAGGATGTGATCGTTGGAATGTTGATGTCCTGCTCCTGCCCCCTTGGGAGCAAAATTGAAATATGGCTAGGTGCCCCAGTGATGAGAAAAAATTTGATTGATTAGACAATTTAGGAAGAAACTGATCAGATTAGAAAGAGGTCCCACATGGTTAGGACATAATTTGTACTTGATGAGAGGTCATGTTTGACCGAGATTGACCAGAAGTAAGATACATGGATCGATTAGAAGAAAAGCATGAGAGATTTCTATTGGTTGTGCAAGTGGTCAAATTCAAATTTCAATTTCGATCCTGAAAATAGAATTAGGACAGTTGATTGAGCAAGGGGTGTCATGATCACTTGACGATGAGAAGATTGATTGATTAGAATCTCAGATCCTTCACATTGGATAGAGATAAATTTATTATGTTGATTTCAATACTATGAAGATGCAGGTGCAGATGCAGACTAATATGAATGCAACCTAAGGTGTAGTCACTGAGCTTTAGCAGTTGAAATTTTTTATCATTGAGCATTTTTGGAACATCAGAGTCGATACAATCCTTATTGGTGCCACTGCGACCATAACAATATGAATATGACTTTCATTGGATAAGATATGGGAAACCAACATAAGCATCGAGGCACAACAGCCGAGATGACCTGAACGTTGTTTCAAGTTGATGTTGCAAGATTACACCAGTATTGAGGCATTCAAAGCCAAGATAACCATGAGTGTGATCTTGCGTAAACAAATAGAGAAATAACAGTCAAGGAGATAGTTACAACCTCACCTTGGCGTACAAATAAACAGGATCGAGGGATGTGAGGCTTTTCTGCCTTAATGCAGGAGCTCTTCCCACATACACCCTAGTTATTTGATGTTGATGGATCATCGGAACCACACCAACAAGCAGTAGACAAATAAAAGATTAACGAAATAAATGAAAATAGACAACATACAAATAGAAGTTAAGCATACTTCAGCCATTTTCAAAGTTTTCAGATGTGTATATGAATGAGGTGTTGAGAAACACAGTTGTGCTTGTGAGTGCGATGTGTTTGATTGCTATTAATCTATTGTTTACGGTTGCGATATCCAATGTGTGTTAAGAAACACAGATGCTTCCAAAGATAGTGTTAAGAAACACTGTTGACTATGGTGTTGAGAAACACCTGTTTGCGTCAGCAGTGAGTTGTCCTTAAAAAATGACAAGATTACTGACTTTGGTGTAAACCAAAGATGTGATCAAATTGGGGACCCATGCCCCAAGTAGCAAACAGCAATAATTGACTTGAGTCATACTGCGAGGAAAAATCTGATTTGATTGCCCCCAGGTTATGACTCTAGATCGGTTTCAAGCCAGGAGGGTTTTCAAAAGAACTAGAGTGTCATGAAAGTGACTAAAAGATATGTACAAACTGAAGCAAAAGATTGCCAAGACTAAGCATTGATAGATGGAGTGCTAAGTACAAGAAGCACCTGTTTACCAGGCTTTCACCTACTTGGCAGAGATTTTTTTTTTCTACCATGGTGCATGTTTACTAGGTTTTCACCAAGGCACTTTTTCTTCTTTATCAATTTTTTTGTATTTTTCCATTTTTTTTATTTTTTTGATTGATGCATCAAGGCACCTATTTCTAGGTTTTCACCAAGATGATCATTTTTTTCAGGATATTTTCCAATTTTTAGATTTTTTTCAAGACATTACTATGTACATGGTGCTGATCACCGAGAATGCCTTAGTTGTAGAACTTCTTCAGATGGAGAGTGTTGATGGGCTCTCGAAGAGGTTCTCCTTCAAGTGTTGAGAGTCGATAGGATCTGGAGCTGAATGTTGCAGTAATGATATAAGGACCCAGCCAGTTGGGTTCAAACTTCCCCTTCTGTTCTCTATGTGACTGATTGTGGGTATTTTCTTTCAACACAAGGTCGCCCACCTAAAGTTCTCTAGGTCTAACTTTCTTGTTGTATCCTCTTGACATTCTTTTCTGATAAGCTCTGAGGTGATCAAAGGCCACTTTTCGACGTTCTTCCAGTAGCTCTAGTTCTTGGAGTCTCAAAACTTTGTACTCTTCATCTGGTACAAGTCTACGTAAAGAAACCCAAAGAGATGGAATTTCTACCTCTAGGGGTAAGACTGCTTCTGCCCCATATACTAGGGCAAATGGGGTTGCCCTTGTAGGTGTTCTGATGCTCGTTTTGTAAGCCCATAATGCAGGATTGATCTGCAGGTGCCAATCCCTTTCCAAATTGTTAACTGTATGATGTAAGATTTTCAAAACAAAATTATTTGAGGCCTCAGCCTGACCATTACCTTGTGGGTAATATATTGAAGAATAGTATTATGTGATTTTGAATTTTTCACACAACTCATCCATAATGTTGTTCTTAAATTGACCTCCATTGTTAGTGATGATGGAGGAAGGTATTCCATAGCAACAAATGATGTATTTCAGAATGAATAGCGAGACCTACTATCCAGTCGCTTTAATGAGTGGGACCGCCTCAACCCACTTGGTAAAATACTCAGTAGCTGTGATAATGAACTTGTGTCCGTTAGAAGATGAGGGGTAAATCTGCCCGATTAGATCAAATGCCCATTGTTGAAAGGGCCAGTGTGTTACAAAAGGAATGAGCTCCCTTGTTGGAGTGTGTATAATATTTCCATGCAGCTGACATTTCTTATAAGTTTTTGCGAACCTGATTGCTTCTTTCTCCATATCAGGCCAATAATACCCTGCTCTAAGTAGTTTTCAGGCTAGAGTTAGACCGTTAGAATGAGAACCACAAATTCCTTCGTGGACTTCAGACAACGCATGTTTAGACTCTTCTTTTTCTAGACACCTAATCAAAGTACCATCTAATCCTCGCCTATACAAATCATTGGCCACAAGAACATATCGCGAGGCATTGCAGATGAGGTGTCATTTTTCATTTTTGGTTAGTCCATCAAGAATGATATGATGGCGCAGGTAAGAGTAAACATGGTGATAACGGGAGGATTCTTGTTCAATGACTGAACAGACCATTTGGGAGTCAAGGGAGTTGTAGGAAGGGAAATGGATTTCTTCCACCAGGAACTCATAGCGGAAATCATCCTCTTGTTGCTGCGAGGAAGCTAGTGTAGCCATGGCATCCACTGCTTTATTTTGTACCCTTGGGACTTGTTGAAATGTTATGTAAGTGAAATATTTCTTAAAGTCATCAACCATTCATTTATAAGGCATGAGTTTTTCATCCTTAGTTTGGTATACATCATTGATTTGGTTAATTACAAGTTGAGAGTCACCATGGACATGTAACTCAGAAACATTCCATTCAAGAGCCAGTTTGATTCCATTTACCAGTGCTTCATATTCTGCTATGTTGTTGGTATAAGGAAACATGAGCTTGTACGCCTTTGGAATGGAATAGTTTTGAGGATTCGGAAACAAAATCCCTGCACCTGAACCTTGTTGCGTGAATGATCCATCGAAGAACATTTTCTAGGATCTATGAGTGAATGTGCAAAATAGATCCATCTGGGAACTCAACATTGATTGGTTCCTCGTTGTGTAGTGGAGCATCAGCCAATTGATCTGTGATTTCTTTCCCTTTGATTTCTTTATAATCAATATATTCTATGTCAAATTCACTAAGAAGCATAACCCATTTAGCCAATCTGCCAGTGAGGGTAGCTTTACTGAGGAGATACTTCAAAGGGTCAATTTTAGCCACCAGTTTGACTGAGTGAGCCAACATGTAGTGGTGCAATTTCTGAGATGCAAAGACTATGGCTAGGCATGCTTTCTCGATCATAGAGTAATTCATCTCATAGGACACCAATGTTCTACTGATATAGCGTATAGCACATTCTTTCTTGTCTTCATCTTCTTGCACTAGCAGTGCCCCTAGTGATGTTGAGGTAGCTGAAATGTATAGAATCAATGGTTTTCCTTGTTGAGGTGGCATGAGCACTGGCCGGTTAGCCAGGTATGTTTTGATTTGAGTGAAACTCTTGTCACATTCTTCACTCCATTGATAAGTAATTCCCTTGCGCAGAGTCTTGGTAAATGGTTGTGCTCTATCAGCCAACTATGAGATGAACCTTCTGATAGACTAGATTCTCCCTTGGAGTGTTCTCATTTGACTTATGCTCTTGGGAGGTGACATTTCTAATATCGCTCACACCTTTTCAGGATCGAATTCTATGCCTTTAGCTGAGATAATGTAACCCAATAGCTTTCCAGAGGTAACACCAAATGCACATTTCTTAGGATTCAACCGAAATTTAAACTTTTCCATTCTATCCATGATTGGGCCTAAATCTTGTAGGTGCAGGGATCATTTATTTGATTTAGCAAGGGTGTCATCCACATAGTCTTCCATGGTTTTGTGCATCATATTGTGGAAGATAGTTGTTACTGCCCTCTGATAGGTAGCTCCTACATTTTTCAAATCGAAAGGCATGACATTCCAGCAAAACGTTCCCCAGGAACATGTGAAGGCAGTATTTTCTTGATCTTCTGGGGCAATCTTGATTTGGTTGTATGCCGAGAAACCATCCATGAGAGAATACATATCATACCCAACAGTCATATCTACAATCATGTCAATGTTAGGCAAAGGAAAGTCATCCTTTGGACATGCTTTGTTGAGATCCCTAAAATCAGTGCAGAATCTGATGGATTTGTCTGGTTTTGATACTGGTACGATGTTGGATATCCATTTTTCATAATCAATAGCTTAGATGAATCTAGCTTTGAGTAACTTTTCCAGTTCAACCTTGATAAGTAATGCAACATGAGGGTGCATTTTTTGAAGTTTTTGTTTTATTGGTTTTACTCTAGGTGCTATTGAGAGATGATGCATGATAAGGTCTGGATCTAAACCAGGCATATCTGAGTACGTCCATGCAAAGTTTATCTTCTTCTCTTTAAATAATTTGGTGAATTCCTTGAGCTCTTCTGCACATAAAGATTTAGCCACATGAATGATGTGTGGATGTTCCTCTGTGCCAATATTCACTGGTTGAGTTGGCTCTATAAGCACTGATGATCGTTCCTATGAATGACTAGGCAAGACATCAAGCATCCCATCCTCAGGTACCTTAGAGAGGTTTTCACCTTTGGATGCGTCTTTTCTTTTTACTATTTTGGGTTCTAAAACCGCCACAATGTGGTTGTCGCCTTCAGACCCTTTTCTTTTTCTCATTTTTATTTTATAACTGAGATACTTGATGTCCGCTTCAGTCATGCTCACACTAGGTTCACTAGTGGAAGAAGTGATAGGTTGAGCGACGTTAAGATAGCAGGCTAAAGCATAGTCATTGGGAAATGTAGGCATTTCAATAGGTTGTCCTTGTAAGGACCAATCAATGAGTTCAGGATGCATTAGCGGCAAAGGTTCACTGGGTTCAAGGGCGTTCACGGTATGTTCATCATAGACGGTGACTGTTAAGTAGAGTCCTAGACCTAAACCTTGTATAGATGTGTTCAAATCAGAAAGAGCCCTAATGGCATCATCGAAGCCCATGTCAAAAATAGGAGGTCCTAATTCATCCGACCTAATCTCTAAGCCTTCACCTACTTCGAGCGTGGGTACATATCGTTGAACTGTATCTATCTCTATGTCTAAGGTGTCTTCTGAAAGACTGTCAAACTCGTATTCATGGGAGTCTATTTCATCATTAGGTTTCATATCAAGGACATGAGTGAAATCTACTCTTTGCCCCCAGTTTGGATGAGTTCTACCTAAAAACTCTGCTATGGTTAGACTCATTTCTTCTGTATCTAGATCTTGTTCAGATTCAGTAGTTTCTGACTGATCAGAAGTCATTGGTGATTCCTCTAGAACCTGCTCTTTAGTAGCGTTGACCTAGGGTGTACTTTCATCAAATAGAAGAGCCAAAATATTGGGAGGAATGGGAAAAGGTTACACATCCTCTGCCTCAGAATCATCTGAATCATCCTAGTTTCCAGTGGGTGTGTCAGTGCTTTCTACTGTTGTGTTATGTTCTTCCAGAACCTGGTGTCCCTTTCCTTTATCGAAGTGATTCTTCACTCTTTGTTCTTTCTTGGATAAGAACCCTAGACCCATTATGTCTCTAGGTCATCTATAGTCAGCAGAGATAGGTTCTTTCAAACCATTTTGATTAGGTCCAATGGTTCCTTTACCCGAATAACCCATTTTACAAGCCACCTTATACCCCACACCAAATTTTTCCAGGGGTATTACACGTTGTTCAACTTCATTATCTTTAGGTTCCTTATATAACCAAGCCAGAGAAGCTCTTTTCTCCTGTTCATCTTCTAATGGTGTGTTGGCTTTAACAAAGGTCTCATCATAGATTTCTTGAGGTGTTGTTGGTTTCATCTCTTCTGATGGTTTTCCATCAGACCTAGGTGATCTAGGAAGAGATGTGAGTGACAGTACGGGTTCCACTATGTAGCCACCCATACTTGTGAATTTTATCTTGAGTTTCATTTCCATTTCCTTCAGTAAATTTGTAGTTTATTCAGAGTTGGATGCCTCACTATTATGCGGGACAAGGGTATCTGCTGCTTGTCTTAATGCGTTACAGGCATAACTAGTGTCTGTAGGAACAGTGACTTCTACACCATTGAATGGGAATTTGATGCACTGATGGAATGTTGATGGCACTGCCTACATCTCATGGATCTAGGGTCTTCCCAATAGAATGTTGTAGGCCAACGGGAGATCTAGAAATTGGAAGGTAACATCCCTCTCAACAAGACCTATTCAGATTGGTAAAGTTACGAGACCTTTAGAGGATCTTTCTTGTTCATCATACACCTTGATAGTGATTTTATTTTTAGGATCAATGACGTTCTCTGAAAAGCCTAGTTTCTCGATTAACCTATATGTGCATATATTCAACCTTGTGCCTCCATCTATCAAGACCCGTTTGACGTGGTGTTTATGGATCAAGACTTTGACATGCAAGGGGAAATTGTGTGGATGACTTAAACAGTTGTCATCTTCTTCTGAGAATGATAGGTAATGTGGCGAGGTCAAGTGACCCACCATGGATTGAAACCGATCCAGATCCAAGTCCTTAGGGACATTGGTAGTTGAAATCACTTTATCCAGGACCTCTCTGTGAGATGGAGAGAGTTTGAGCAATTCAAATATTGAAATGTGGGCAGAGGTTCTCTGCAATTTCTCGATGACACTATAGTCCACAGTATTGGACAAATTTAGTTGTTTGGATTGTGAGACTTTAGGGGTACCCACAATGGTTTTTTTTCTAAGAGGTACCCAAGATTTGGATATCGATGGTTTATTGGAAGACAGTGAAGGGTTGGAAGATCCAGAACCCCCAGGGTGATCTTTGCTTGCGCTCAAGTCACTGTGTTGGCCGACCTAGAATTTTTCTCTTTCTGCATGACGATGATGACATTGCAATATTTAGAATGAGACGGCTCAAGCATGTTGATGATGTTGTAGTCATCATTAGAATAAGTGTGATTGATTTGAGCACCTTTCTTAGAAGTTTCTCCTTTGTGATGGTCCAGGAAAGGATCTTTGAATGCCTTATGATCAACATTCTTGTTGTGATTATCAACCGCGATTATTTCATTATCAATGAGATCTTGGATCTCATGTTTGAGCCTCATGCAATTTTTTGTCGCGTGTCCTTTGTTTCTATGGAATTGATAGAAATCATTGTCTCTCCACCATTTAGGTTTGATTTTTGGATCATATGGTTTGGAGTTATCTGGCAATGTGAGCAGCTTGTTTGCCAGTAGAGTTTTAAGTGCAGATTCATAGGACTCACCTAAAGAGTCAAAGTCTCGTTTATGTTTAATCCATGGTTTGTCTTTCAAAAAACCACTGGTCCCTTTAGAAGATGATGATTTAGTGGTATTTTCAACAATTTTTAGGGCCTTGGAACCACTTGTCAAATTGAAGGCTGTTGGTTTTGACTGGGGAGCAAAGTAATTGACTACTCCATCATTTACCACATGCTTGTTTTTGTTCCAATATTTAGATTTGTCTTTGGAATTGGAACCAAACTTGTTTTCTTTGTAGAGGGTAATGTCACCCTTTTTAACAAGCACATCTTATATTTTCATCGCGTTTTCCACCATTTTCTCAAAAGAGGGTGGACATTGCATCTGAAGAGGGTAGTTTAGTTTTGGAATCAGAACACTAGCAAAAATATCCATCTTTTCAGATTCAGGCACGAGTCATGGATATCTAGAAAACATCTTTCTCCATCATTGAAGAAAGGTCAGAAAGGGTTCTCCTATGTTTTGCTTCGTGTTACATAAATCAATCATCGTCACAGGATGTAGGATATTGTAAGAGTACTATTGCAAGAATAGATTCATCAGCTCATCAAAAGTTTTTATTCTGGTGGGTAACTTTGAGAACCACTCCATAGCTTGGCCGCTCAAACTCCAAGGAAAGAGATGCATAAGATATGTCTCGTCATGCATAAATTCTGCACAAAGAGCACAGAATTCTTGGATGTGATCTTGTGGATCAGAGTGACCGTTGTACTTATCAAATCATGGAATTTCAACCCTGCGTGGGAACGGAGGCAAGTACAAATCTTTGTCAAAAGGAAAAGGATAAATTGTGTTTAAAGAAAACCTTGTGTTGGGTGTTTCCTTTTCCTTTTGGAGTTTTTGTAATTCCATTTGCATAGCTTGCATTTGTTTAGTTATGAGCATCATGGGAGTTTCTTCTTCCCTAGCAATGATATCCTCAGCTTTGAAGTGAGGTGGAAGTTGAGCGCCTTGCTCTGCTAGATCTAGGAAATATTGTTCCTTATCCCGATTTAGGATTTTTTTCATGAGTTTTACAAACCTCCTATCTTGGAGACATTCATCAATCTCTTGCTCACCAGGGTCTGATGGACTCGAGGAATGTTGACTATTGTGATAGTTGGTACCATTAGAGAGGTCTCTCCGTCGAGACCTGCCTCTACCTTGTCTTTCTTCTGACATCTTGGGACTAGGTAACTTGTCCTCTGGGGATTGTGATCTAGGAGGAATTTGAGAATCTCTCTCAAAGAGAGGGTTCTCTCAAAACAAGGAGTTGTCTTCGAATGGGAATCCTTGGTTGTCTTCTTCATGAAAATCTCTAAAATGAATTCTATTTTGCACAGGCATAAGATAAGTTGATTCACCTCACTGACATTGTGGTAATATCTAAAGTGCTACCTAAGTCCAAGACCAAAGAGACCAAGAGATAAATGTCCAATTGAGGATGGAGAGAGCAAAGACTCTGATCTTGAGTCAAGGTTAATGAACTTGCTCTCACAACCCAGAATAAGGACAACACAAACAATAACTGATAAGATTGAACAAAGGACTCGGTCAATTGGACAAGCGTAACAACATCAGATGTCAAGACAGTAATAGGTTTGACTAACAATAGATCGTAGTTGCATGTAAACTAGCAGAAGCATTATGACAGTGCAAATTTTATAATAGACTGAATGTAGTATCATAGACTGATGGAAGACAAATTTTTGAAACCAATTTGACAGAATTTTGATAGAATTTTGACAGAGTGTCGACAAGATTGTTGAAGTTTTCAGATGAGACAAGATAGACAAATATCCAAAGTGTACAATTTTCTGGATTGTTTGATTGTTGTAGTTGTTGTTGTTGCAGGTGAACACTCACACCAGACACATCAAGAAGATTTTTTGTTGTAAAAGAAAATAACAGACACACCACAATCCTAGGATAGCCAGGGTAATATCTGTTGAATTCCCACTTGAACCAAAGTTCAGCCATGCCTACTCATAGTGAACAACTTAGAAGCTTGGAGGCACGAGCTCCTCCTTACATGTGCATTCACTTCACAGGCACACCAAGCTTCGAATTCCAAGGGTAATCACTTCCCAAGGGACCGTTGTCTCTACTAAGAGCCGTGAAAGTGTGGGACATCTTAGTCAGTCTCTGACCTTCTGCGCCAATAGATAGAGGGATTTTGGATACTAGAACAAGGTTTGTAGTAAGGACATCCATTCAGGTGGTTGTGATCAAGTCATTTTCCCAATTAAGGGGGATCTCCCAATCCTTTCAAAGCAAGGTTTTCACCTTAACAATGTAGGGACTTTAACACACCACTAGGGTACTAGAGGAGATTTTGGTTGCCACAACGAATTCACACCTATCCACTGTGAGACTAATCACAATG
>MU224826.1:2596893-2611187 GCA_018584345.1 Thuja plicata | reverse complement strand
ACGTCCATGCAATTCCTAGGATTTACAAAACTAAAAGACACTTCAAGCAGAATGAGAAAATGACAATAATGTTTCTGGATTTTTGATCATCCCAAAAGGGCGAGAGCATAGTTTCCTGACATCATTGCCATTCCTAAAACATCAAATAAATGTTCATTTTAAGAATTCCTGCATGTGGGTTCCTATTTTAAGAAATCAAAAACAAGATGCAAGCACATTGTTTTGTGTTCTATCGATCAAAGGCAACCTACAAAACCAATTTGTGAGTAGTTTGTGTTTTAGTCTTCTTAGGTAATGTTCTGCAAACCACTGTTAGGATGTATGCAAAAGATAATCACATGAACATCAAAGCCAAAGGTTAGTCCACATTATCAAAATCTGAAAATTAGAAAACAAATCACATATTTAGAAAGTACACAGAAAACCATGCAGTTTCAAAAACAATTGCACTGAAAAAGGTGATCGTATGAGCCCGTACGAGGCTCTGAAAGCTGCAAAAATGAGGATTAGACAGATACAGTCACCAAAAATAGTGATTTCTGATAAATCCAAAGAGAAAAATAAAAAATAGACATCACCATAGTGATCCTTACGAAATTATACCTAAAATAAAAAAAACATGCTCAAAAAAAGGAGTTAAAACAAGCAAGTTATGATGATTCAAAGATAGACAGTAAATTTAAAAATGCCAATGGTGAGTGCAAAAATTTGAAAATGTTGCTGACGTCATCAAAACCTCAAGTTAAATTTGATGGGCCCTAAGCCATCACAGAATGCCAAAATCTTTCTGAAATATCAGCCAAATGTACGTCAAATTTAATTCAGACCCGGGCAGACAGAGGTGGTGCTTGGGTGGCCAGTGGGCAGAGCAGAAGTGGTTGGGCGGCTATGTGGCTGGTGGAATGATAGGTGACATGGCTAATGTACCATGTGTCTACTTGTGACTTTCCCTTTTGGAGGGTTGTTGATTAGTTGGCCGTTGGTGGCTGAAAGGAGGTTGGGTGGCGGCTTGGTGGCGCTAGAGCTGAGGTTGGGTGGCGGAGCCTGTTTGGAGGGCTGTCGATGTGGGTTAGGGAGTTGTGTCGAGCTATACAGAGGGAACGGGGAGAGGAAGCAATGTGGGAGGGGTTGGTGGAGGGTTTAGCGCGGGTGGGAAGAAGGGAGGGAGGGAAGAAAGGTGTGCGGGGAAGGAAGAAGGGAGGTGAATGGTGGTGGAGGAAAGTGTTGGGAGGAGGGGATGGAGTGGCGGGATAGATGGGATGGAGTGGTGGGATAGATGGGATGGAGTGGCGGGATCGCAGAGAGTTTTAATCCCACATTCGTGAAAAAAAAACTATTTGGGGTTTAAAATCACTATTCAACAATGACTCTTTCGAAGTAGAAGTCCCTTGGTGTCTGTTCAACTTGCAGTAAAATGCAATGAAACAAAGATATAAAAAAAATGGCGTTGTAAATATATATTTTGCCAAGATAACACAGACCTGAAAATGTTATAAAATAAAAAAATTTGCCTCTGTTTACGAGAATGTTTTTTCTCGATTTGCGTGCAGAAGGTCGTACGACCTCTATTTGCAAAAAACATTTGTGACAGATTCAACTTTGACCAGGCATAGACGTGTTTACAGTCATTTTTAACCGAAATGACATTCTGGACGTAACAGCGGAGTCAGATTTGACTCAAAGTGAACAGAAAATATAATTAAAACTAAAGTTTATAATGAGGCCATAATATTGATTTTTCTACCCCACAGTGGGCACCAAAAATATGCATGCTAAAAGTGGACCTCTCACTTAGTAGTACACTTCAACATGTTCATTATACTTCAGTTGCATACAGGAATGAATATAGATTCATTCATCCTGCATGTCTGAAAGAGCCGACCTATTGCCTTCTAGAAGGCAGGAGCGTGAGCTTGCTCTCAGATCATTTCAAGCTCAGTGACTATACACTAACCTAAGCGAAGGGTTTAAAAGCTATATGCTAAGAGTAAACTACTGATTAATCTAAATGCAAATGCAAATGCAGATTGTTGTTAATCCAAACTACTTAAGATTGATTTTAGAAGCACCAAATTGAAAAGTGAAAGATTCTTTTTAAAACCCAAATTGAATGTGCTCTAATAATTAGATTTGCATGTTTGAATAAAAGTAAACAAAAATATTAAATAAATGCTAAGAATGCAAGAAAGCTAAGATGAAAATGCAGTATAATAAATTTAATTAAAAGTTAGGATCCTTTGTGAAGGAAAAGAGTTTCTCTTTTATAGAAATCTCTCTCGAATCGATGGTCAAGATCAAACAAAAAGAGTGGCTCAAATTCGATTGAAGAAGCACAATCCATGTGCAAGTGATTTGATTGGTCGAGAGAGTCAGTTGACTGAACTGACTGATCAATTATTTTGGAAACTTCCATATTAAGCTTTCAGTTAATTGAAATGTTTCCAAAATGATAAACAGTGGAGAATCAGTTAACTGAGTGGAAGTAGATTGTTTCCATTTTGATAATTAGTCAACTGAATTTGATGATGTCATATGCATTTTTAATAATTTAATTGACTTTGAATGCACATTTATGTTTTTATAATTAATTTAATTCCTTTTTTATTTAATTGACAATTTTGTGATTTTTATTTAATTAATATATCATAATATCAATTAAATAATTAACATAAGATATATTTGCCAATGTAATGTGATTTTAGGAATTAATTAATTAATCAAGTACGATGATTGATTAGGACCTAGGGTTTAGGTCAGATCAGTTTGAATTCGATAATTGCCCGTTTGATTTAGGACTTAGGATTAATCAAGATTAGGGTTTCTTGATTAAATGCTGAGATTAGGGGTCTAGGGTTTAGGTGACCATTTTTAGGTGATTACACTTATATTTGAGAATTAATATTCTTTGTGGTTTTTCCCTTAACAAGATTTTCCACGTTAATATGGTGTTCCATTTGTTTGATAGTTTATGTGCTTTTCATGTTTACATATTTTATTGATTAAAGGATTAAAGTAAGTTTGGTGGAACTGATTAAAAGGTTTAAAACTTTATAAGTTTTATGGACAATTGATTCATCCCCTCTCTCAGTTGCCTTGCACATTCAACATTGACTTGTATAATAAAGCGCATACATAACCTTCAATAGGAAAATTTTAATGAATAAATCTCTAAGCATTTATTTAGAAACCGCATCTAGTGTGTAGTGCCAGTTAATTTGAGATTAGTTGCACCATCTATGTTTTTTAGTGTGGTCTTCATTTTCTTTTATGATGGTTAATGACTAAGAGATGTGAAAAAAATAATAATATGGAAAAATTTAAGAGGAAACATGAGAGACACTTTCTATTGGGTAACTCCAACATTTTGGTGAAATTACACTATTGATTTGTAGAAAACATGATCATGAAATCTTCTCCAACTATATTAGTTCTAGATTCAGTATCAAATGGTCTAAGTTGTGATTAAGATAAATGATATTTTTTAAAGAGATCTGTAAGTTTCATTCAACAAAGAAGCGGTTCTAGAGATTAAAAAAGTATTGAATGTCATTCTAAAGACTCTTCTTACATAGAGAGCTCTACTAAGATCCAAATTAAAATTAGACTCTTCTTAAATAGAGAACTTTACTTAGTACCAAATAAAAATCAACATCAGTGGTCAATCTATTCCACCAAATAGAGGTTTAAAAAAAAAAAAACTAAGGTTTTATCTAAGATGCTTGTTGTTTCAAGATAGGGGATTGGTTATGCTTGGCCAAGAATTATAAGTATTGTTAGTAGGTAATAAATATTCTAATTAAGAATATTTGACATATAAGATATTGTTGTTTAAATTAGGATATCTCCTATGATCACCAACGAATGCAAATGAGATTTGATAAGGGGTGATTATATTTTAGGTAGATTCTACATTGATTGCTCAAACTATCCATTTGGCTATTAAACATTTTATTTATTTCCATGCGTCTATAATAACTAGTCCTCCTTTCGATTTATGTTGAATATATAGAGACTAATAACTAAAATTTACACCTTTATAATCATCCAAATTAGGAAAAAATATTGTTAGAGTAAATTAGGATATATTCTATTTACTCTAATTAACTTTACTTAGAATAGCTTAGTTTTCTTATAACACAATCATTTGATATTAGTTCCTTAGGTGTCACAATTTATTATGTTGCATCATGCATTTAATATTTGCAATAGGGTAGTTGTAACTACTCCATCGTCACTTTCCTATGTAAGAAATCTCTTTTGTAAATTTATATCATCAATTCGTTGCAAGATCTTGTCAAGCATTTAATTTGATCTCATTGTGCTTCATTGCTCAAGTTGCAACATTCTCTTGTGGCTCAACAGTTTCTTGGTTTGGACCCTTGAAGTGTGAATAGCTTTATGATGCACTCTTAATCTCTCCAACATGGTATGAGAGCTCCATCCAAGAAAATTACCTTCTTGTTCAAAGCATTGAGTAGTTGATAGAGATTAAACATTTGTTTTTCCCACAATCTGTTTCAAATTTAACACCATTTCAACATTGAAAATTATTCAAATTTTTAGAAGTTACCTCACTGTTATTTTTATTGACTATGGAGATATTATTTTTTGGACTCCTCTTTCCATATGTTTGTAGCAATGACATATACATGTGCAACGATTGGAGAGAATGATTTATTTTTTCCTATCAATTTTTAATCTTCATCAGTTGTTGGAAGTGTTTTGCAACGATATATCTCTCTTGCGACTTCACTCTTTGTTCAACTAGTTCATATTGACATCGATTGGATGCAATATACAAAATGAATCCAAGCATATTGCATATTCATAGTGGCTGAAAATTGCCTCTACATTTGATAGTATAATCTATGAAGGTTGAGAATTATTTGGAGGATTGCTTGTTTGGTGATCATCTACCTATCAAAATCAGTGACTTCCTACACCATTTAATTATCATCAATTTCTATTTCTTGTCCAACTTGCAAGTTTTCCTTGTCTAATATGGCTCCTTATTTTAGTTTCATAAGCTATTTTTTGAATCTCTCAAAGTTGTAATTATTTGTTCATTTGGAAAAATTTTCATTTGGGAATTGTCAAATTATCTTCTTTTAGGGGTGTCTCTTGAAATTAGTCTTTTTGCACTTTTTTATATCATGGAAGACCCTAGGATTGAATTTATTATTCCAGACATATCACACATGGAAGCTCAAGATGGATGACAACTCTTGGATGTCGAACAACCCAAATTCTCTAAGGCATTTAAGCAATTTGTTTATAGAAACAAAATGGATGAGTTGAAAGGGCTCATAGGCATTCATGTGTCATATAATTTCTTTTTTTCATATTACTAAGTTTAGAACACCAAAAGAGGTGTGGGATAAGATTTTAGTGTTTTATGTAAAGATCAATCAGTTTAGGATCTTGTAGCTTGAATTCATCTCACTTCTCTCGCTCTAAGATGCATTTCCCACAATTTAAGATTTTCTTGCCTAGTTCAAGTTGATATTATCATAGTTGAAAGGGTGTAGCCATGAAAAAGATGAAAAGGAGTGTATTTTATTTATCTTATCTACACTTTAAGGTCCATTTCAAGTATTTTCTTATACCTTCTATTTTACCATGGATGTTATGCGAGAAGATTATAAGATGTCATCAATTTACGAGTTTTGTGATTTATTGACTATGGAGAAAACCAAGTTGGTAGATGGATGCTCTTACTAAGAGTCTTTCTTTTGTGTCTCAATTCTCCAAGGACAAGGGGAAGAAATTTTATTGAAGAAGGAAAAACGTGATTTTAGACAATTACTCAACTTACATTACAATTTTGTTTCTTCTTCATCTAGTTCATCTTCTACCAAATATGAGAATAGATATCCCGATCTCAAAGGAAATGGTTATGACTTGATTACTACTTATGCACCTAGGAACATTGGTTGGATTCTTGATTTAGGTGGATTAAAATACATTTCCAATTTATTTGACAACATGATTCCAGATTATATCTATCCTCAACCATATCGTGAACTCTTGACTGCATGAAATTAGTGTGTGAATGTTGCTTCTATATGTGATGTTGAATTGGGTGATGGAGTGGTGACTAATGTTATTGATGTTCCTATGATAGCACATAATATACTTTTATTTTATAAAATTACATATAATGACACCAAATGTGAGTTCACTTCAAATGTAGCTTATGTGTATCATGTAGATGGTGATCTCCATGCACTCTGTTTGTCTATCCATCAATACAGGGTGTATAATTTTGACTGTGTTAATGGTGATGATGACTCTTATATTCCTTTGACTCCTCCATCTAGTGTGCAAATTAATAGATTTTCTCTTAAGGGTCTTGTTGATCTTCTCATGAATTTTTCTTTCCCTGCTACATCAAATGTGACAGTTGACATGTATTCCAAAACTTTGACATAGTAGGAGTTGTTTGGTTCTTTAGAATTGTGGTCCCAAGATGGTTTCATTTCAGGCCAAGTTAACTTGTCTTTTCATTCTTGTACTTCATACTTGGAGGACATTCTTGAGGAGGTCTCCCTTCTCTTTGTAGACTTTATATTTTTGGATGATCTCAAGTCTCATTTATTCATTGTTTCTTTTTTGATTGTAGATTTTCCTAGTCTTGATGAGACATTTATTGAGGCACTTGACACTGCTTCTGAGATTTCATTGTTGAGGCTTCTTTCTTCTCCTTACATTATGTATAATAAGTTTCATCTGCATGCACCATTGGATTTATTTCTAGCCAAGGGGAAATAGGTTATTTGTTGTCATTGGATTCTCTTTTGGTCTTGAATATACTTTTATGGTTTTAGTGATGCTTCATTATTGGGAGCAAAATGTTGTCTCTATCTTTCCCTTCATTAAAGGGGTGATTGTATTGTATTCTTGTGATGGATGTAGCTCTTGGAGGGGATTGAGGTGAGACCTCCATACATCACTTCATTTTTCGCATATCTACTTTTTGGAGAGGAGTTTTGTCTCTTGAGGTTTTCTCCTTTTCTTTGTCTATGAGAGATTAATTTCATGATTAGTTGTGCATCCAGAGCGACCTAACATGGCCTAGTTGTCAGGACCCATATATTGTATCTTCACATTATTCATACATCATTTGCATAATGATTTCAGTCCTTAAGTTGCACTTAAAGGGGGTGTTGGAGTAAATTAGGGTTTATTCTATTTACTCTAACCAACTTTACTTAGGATAGCTCAGTTGTTGCATGACACAATCATTTAATATTAGTTCTCTTAGGTTTCATCATTTATTATATTGCATCATGTATTTAATATTTGTAATGGGGTAGTTTTAGTTGCTCCATCCTCACTTTCCTATACAAGAAAGCTATTTTGTACATTTGTATCATCAATTCATATCAGTTCATTGCAAGTTGTTGTCAAGAATTATAGTTTGATTTTTTTGTTCTTCATTGATCAAGTTGCAACATTCTCTTGTGGTTGGAGTTTCCTGGTTTGATCCATTGAAATGTAGCCAACTTCATAATAGACTCTTAATCTGTCTGAAAAATATTGTCTTCTTCCAAATGATTATAAATAACTGAGTTATCTTGAAACTAATAAAAAAGAGTAAAAAAATGAGAGACAATAAATTTCATTGAACAATTTGGACGCTCCCACTAATGATATGAGTTTGGTAGTTGTTAAGATTCATGTTCAATATATCTCAAAACTAATTCTACATTTTTTAAAGGGGGAGATCAATTTCAAATAAAATACCCAAATATTTCATAATATCTAAATGCTTAAGAATTTTGTACAAGTTGAATCTAATGACGTTGACAGTTTCTTTTCAAGTCACATTGTATTATATTATATCCATTGAGAGATTATAACTAAATATAATATAATATTTTTTATTATTTATATATTTTTAAAAACCTCTTCTTTATAACTATTTAAAAATAACATGATTCTATTAGCAAAGTGAGACTTAGACATTTGTTTTTCTTACGAAGATTAGTGTCATTCATATGGCTTGAAAGGATAACTCTATCAAGAAGACACCAAAGAGAGAGCCAACATCAAGAATAAAGAAGAAATGGTTGAGAGGATAGTCTTGTCTTGTCTATTTTTAAATATTGGAAGGTTCCATGAGATATTCATTGATATGAGGCATAGAAGAAGT
This sequence comes from Thuja plicata, assembly GCA_018584345.1. NCBI lineage: Eukaryota > Viridiplantae > Streptophyta > Pinopsida > Cupressales > Cupressaceae > Thuja > Thuja plicata. The sequence goes on along the minus strand of MU224826.1, from coordinate 2,603,032 downwards.
CTCGTTGAGTATCATATATTTAGTGTGAATAAGTCTTTTATTTAGTCTTAACCACCCTAAAAAATTTAAAATAAATGACCATATTTTTTTTTCATAAGACATGAATATCATTTTTTTAGTAGCAACTAGATTGATTCTTTGAGCCAAGAATTTGTCTATTATGCTTTAAGTAGTGTTTAGAGAAGTAATGGTTTACCTAGAAAGGGAGTGAAGTTTGTGTTATTCTTTGGTATATTCCTAATCAAATATATGTTGGTGTTAGGTCCAAAACAATAATATTCTTCAAATTTTAAGTGAACAATATAGAATTCTGTAGAGATAACAAGCCACGTGACTTTGAATTTTTTTTTGCAGTAACTCTATAAGGTCATGGAGTTTCCATTGGCTGTGAAGAAAAGTGGTCTTACAAGGTGTTTTGAAAATAGAAATATGTCAAGATTACATTATTAACATTATCATACATATTTTTTAGAATTGCATTATAGAAAATCATGAAATCATTTATCAATGGCCTCTTCTAAAGGTGTATTTACAAACAAGTATTTATAATGGTTGTGTACAATATGAAATGGGGATCAAGGGGGATTAATCCCAATTCTTATGGAACATTCAAAAGGAAGATGACCTACTAGGATCAAAAGAACTTAAAATCTGAGTGAGTGCAATGATTCTTCACTTTAATTGAAGGATGTTTAACCAAGTGTGATTCGATAATGCAAGATAGAGAGATAGAAAGGAGGAAACGGTAAGTTTCAGGATGCAAAAACTAATAGAAAGTAGACAAATCTATACACACACCAAAAATAGAGACCAAAGGGGGAAAATAACCTTAAAAATCAATTTGAGGGAGATTTGGAGGGATTAGGTTGCCTAGTTTGACTTGTTCCCTGCACTTATGACTGCATTCAGTTGCAAACTATCTGTGAGGTTTTGAACTTCCCTGATCTGATCTAGTTCAAGTTCCACTTATTCTTGCACGGAGAAAATAAGGAATTTTTTTTGTATAGAGGGGTTTTCCTCAATCAAACCCTAATTTGGAATCAACCTTGAAATGAAATGAAATAAATGAAAGTGTGTTGGCATAGATAAAATGCTAGATATGAATCATGAAGTGTATTATACCTTGGAAATGAAAGTGCTTCTTTGAATGTAATCAATAATGTTGATATAATAGCTTTAAATGCACACAAAAATCTAAAAGGGAATCATGAAATGCATGCCTTGCATATTTATTGTTGTAATTTTGCTACAATGTTGAATGGAGAGGGAGAAGAATGACTTGAAGTGATAAAGACTTGAATGCTTGGATGTATGGATGCCTATGACCTTCTTCCTTGATGCTAGACTCTTTTTCTTGGCATTCAATGAGGCCAAAAAGAAGCTTGACCCATGGAGAAGATAGCCTTGAAAATACATTATAATGTTTGAATTCTCAAATGCCAACTTGGATCTTGATAATAGCTCTTGAAATCTTGATTTTTGATATGAATTATTTATACTGGCTCTCAAAATGAGGAGAGATATGTTGTTTATATACCCCTCACAACATTTTGGAGCTCAAAACTCTTGACGAAATTTAATATTTCTTTCTTAACCGTTGAGACAGGCCCCTGATTTAAATTTTTGGGCAAACCTTAGGGAATAGGTTGGCCTACAAACCCTACTCCCCCCGAAAAGTATTGAAATTTGGTTCAAGAATTGGGATTGTGGAGAAGATGCCAAAATGAAAAGTAGTGTGGGGATGGAGTATAAAAAATCAATGCGAGAGCCAATACATACTAAAATGGGGCCTAATTGAGAATCTAATTATAGGTGCTTACATTTAGGATGATACATTTAGCCCCCAATTTATCCAGAGTGTGAATCTCCCTCATGCTCATGGTAAAGGAGAAGAGAGAAGGGAGAGAAATAATCATGATAAAAATTGCAAAGAGATAAGTCATCGCTAAGTTTAAGGACACAAGCCCCCAAACAAAAGATCTTAACTTGGACAACTACGTGCAAGGGTGCACAAACAAAAACAAAACAATGAATCTACCTCATGATCATGGTAAAGGAGAAGAGAGAAGGGAGAGAAATTATCATGAGAAAAATTGTAAAGAGATAAGGCATCACTAAGTTTAAGGACACAAGCCCCCAAACAAAAGATCTTAACTTGGAAAACCACGTGCAAGGGTGCACAAACAAAAACAAAACAAAAAGATAAAAGACAAAAGACAAATGGTTTAGTACAGAAAACCAAAAATCCAAATCAACTATTTTAAGAGACCTTGGTCGAGTAAACATCTCAACCACTAGCATCATATTTAGAAAGCTATTTTTAAAAGAAGAAGTGGTCACATAGAAAGGTAAAGAGCATCGAAAAAGACAAGAAAAAATGCCATGGTCTAACCCACTAGAAAATATGTGAGAGCATGGAGAGAATAGATAGGGAGACCATAAATCCAATAGTCTAGCAAGTTGCGTTATGCTAAGTGATCCATGGAGGAAAAAGGAGGAAAGAGTAGAAATGATACCAAGTTGTGTTATGCTATTTCCACTCATCCAAAAGAGAGAAAAGGTGGAATTGATGGTCTACAAAGTTGTGTTATACTAGTCAATTATACCTAAGGATAAGTAAGTGAAGCAATGTCCACAAGGAAATTTACTAAAGGGGATAATTCCTAAGGAAAGAATTATCTCCAAGGGGATCTAAAAAAATTCAAAAGCATTGTCTCCAAGGAAAATGAAAAATAAGACACATGGCACAGAAGGATGGAATTGATAGTCTAGCAAGTTGTGTTATTCTATTCAACCCATCAAAAATTATAACCAAGTGAAGCATAGTCCATAAGAAAATCTTCCAAAGAGGATAAATCCTAAGGAAATAATTGTCTCCGGATTAGGCCCAATGAAAGCATAGTCTCAAAAGGAATCCAATGAATGGGATCACTCATAAGGAAAGCATTATCTCCAAATGCATCCATTAAATATTGTACAAGGTGGTATTATGTACAATGATGCCACATGTATGTCCCCCTCCTTGGGATGGAAAAATAAGACTATGGTAGTATCATAAGGAAAATATAGCAAGGATACCTACTTACAACTATAAGGAGATATCCTTAAAATAACAATGCATGCCATAACCTTAGCAAAGAGGGAAGACTCTTGTTAGCCAAGGAAATGAAAATCAGGAAAGGGATATCTTGCAACATGTGGAAAGAGACCCTTGGAAGGAACAGATCTTGGTTACAAGATATCTGTCTCTAAGAGGAGTTCTTGATCAAAGATAACAACTTGAAGACGATGAGGGGGAGGAGAGAAAGAAGACACCCTTTTAGCCCCCCTATTACTAGGTGAAAGTGGTTTCTTGATGAAGGATGACACACTTTAATCCCCTAAGTAAGGGTTTTTTTCGTTTCTAATGAACATGATTTTGTAAATAAGGAAGAGGTTGTGATAAAGGATACAAACCTATTTCATAAGAGAGAATCCTAAATCAAAACAAATAATTTTGTATAAGAAAATAATTCCACATAATAAATAAATTCCACTCCACCAAGAAAAGTGGATCCTTAGAAATGGAAAAGATTCTAATAAATTCACCTTGCCCCACAATCATAGAGGAAAGAGAACAAATTATGCATGCTAAGTTAATGATCAATTTTAATAGATATACACTTCCAAGCAAGGAAGAGATTGTAACCAAATACATAAATATTTGGAGAAGAAAAATATCCTAAGAGAAGCAAGTCCATGCAAGGAAGGACATCACCTTATAATTGATAAAAAAAACAAAGAGATAATGAATATTTCAAAAGAGAGGACAAAACCTTAAGAAAATGATCATTTATAATAGATATACACTTTAAAGAATGAAAAAGAATGCTTTGCATAAACAAAGAATTCCATGCAAGAAATGATATGCCATTATAAAAGATACAAATATACAAAGAGAAAAATGGGTCCTTTAAAATGAGAATAGATGGAAGAGAGGAACCATTTCCCTCGAGTGGAAAGACAAGGATAAGGACCTATTATGTTGCTCAAAATGAAGGACTGAAAATGAAAACATAGCCCCATGCAACACAAAGGGCCACAATTAATGAAAGCCACTAAGATTACATGATGTAGAGAAACATAATAGGTGAAAGGAATACTATGGTATATTTTTGATATCATGAAAATGTATAGGATCCATAGTTAAGGTAATAAGAGATCTATCTATTAAATATTGAACAAATTGTATAAACTCAATACAATCAACAATAGAATGTTCATTGCTATGATGAAAAAGAAATAGAAAATAGCCATTAAGAGATTTAAATGATTCTTTGGAAAATATAAAAAAGGAAAGAAAATTTTAGTATCATATTGAAGTCTCCAGAATATTCTCTTAGCCAATTTCAAATGATCATGAAAAGGAGGTGTAACAACGGATGGTGTTGGTAAAAGAATTATTAAACAAGGACGTCTAGGTTGTGATGAAGAAGTAATAGGACTGGAGGATAAAGGCAAGGTGTTGGCTTGAGGTACAAATATTAGACCACTTATAGTGACTTGTATAGGAAGATATATAGGGACCTTTATACCTTGTTTGTGGATACCAAGACCTCGTGCACTATAGCCTTGTTGAGAAGTAATTTCATAACCCATATTATAATTAACCTTTAGTGTAGAGGGAGAAGGAAAGTAAACATCATGTTTATGAAAATATGTAGTATAAGTAGGATCAATAAGAAGGGAATCATTCTCTTTAGGAAGATTAGGAAAAAATCACTATTCATGTTTTCGCTAGGTGGGGAAGAAGAAGGTTTATAAAGATTTTCATGTGTACTTAATATTACCTTAGGAGATAAATATTCCAAAAAATTCAAAACATCTAGATTATGAAAAATATTTGATAGATAGAGGAATGTTTAAGATTATCTAAAGAAGGGGATAAACTAGCTTCCTTAAATTCATCCAGTATGGTTGGTTTAGGAGGAGAGTATCTAGGTCTCACTATTGTAGGACAATTAGGAGTATGATCTCTATCCTCATCATTAAAGGACAACCTAGGATTAAGGTTATTTATGCCAATGTTATCATTTTCTACAAAATCCCTTATGTAATCAATATATTCCATGCATTTAAAAATGTTATGACAACTTACATGGAATATGGATAAAAGTCTTGAAAAATTCTTTGTAAGGAGGAAGAAAATTTGAAATTATCAAGATTCCATATACAAGAATACCATGAAGGAATACAAAAACCATGAAATGCAAGAAAGCATTATCTACTTCACGTGTTTGATAAAGAGAAGTAAGAATAAATGTAACAACATGAGATATCATGCACCAATATATTTTAGTTTATAAAGTACATGATGAAAATGAGAGATACCAAAATTAGATCTAAGAATGAAATGTATAGAAAATGAGATCTAGACACCAAATCATAATGGAAATGTCATTCGTCAGGTTAACCAAGATGTACAAAAAGAAATGGGGATAAAAGGGTATCAATCCCACTTATTATGACACATTTGAAAGGAAGATGACCTACTAGGATCAAAAGGACTTAAGCATTGAGAAGGTGAAATTATCCTTCACTGTAATTATGGATTATTTAAGCAAGTGTGATTGGATATTGCATGAGAGAGGGGTGGAAAGGAGGAAACAATAAGTTTTAGGATGCATAGACTGATAGAAAGAAGATAACTCAGTACAAACACTAGACTTAGAGGCTAGAGGGGGAAACTAATCTAAAAAATAAATTTGAAAGAGATCTTGAGGGACTAGGTCACTTGGGCCAACCTATTATTGGGACTAGGTTTCCTGGGCCGACTCATTCTATGCACTTCTAACTGCTTTTAGTTGCAGATTGTTTGGAATCAACCTTGAAATGAAATGAAATAAAGTAAAGTGTGCTGACATGGAACAAAGACTAGATCTGAATCATGAAGTGTATTATACCTTGGAAGCGCAAGTGTTTCTTTGAATGTGGTCAAGAATTTTTATGCAATAGCTATGAATCCACACAAAAGCCTAAACACAAATCATGAAAGTCATGCCTTGCATATTGATTGTTGTAATTTTTCCACAGTGCTTGTTGGAGAGAGAGAGAGAGAGAGAGAGAGAGAGAGAGAGAGAGAGAGAGAGAGTGGAATTAT
>MU224826.1:2581021-2596843 GCA_018584345.1 Thuja plicata | reverse complement strand
TTTCCACAGTGCTTGTTGGAGAGAGAGAGAGAGAGAGAGAGAGAGAGAGAGAGAGAGAGAGAGAGAGTTGAATTATTGGATGTATAGATGCTTGTGATCTTCTTCTTTGATGGTAGACTCCTTTTCATGGCCTTCAATGAGGGAAAGAAACACTTGATCCATTAATAAGATAGCCTTGAAAACAACTTAGAATGCTTGAATGCCAACTTGGATATTGATAATAGTTATTGAAATCTTGATTGTGGATATGAATGCTTGCTAATTATTCTCAAACCAAGGAGATATAGGTTTTTTATATACCCCTCACAACATTTATGAGCTCAAAAGTCAAAGGAAGCCTATGAGATTTAAGATTTCCCGCTTAACTGTTGAGATGGGCCCCCAATTTGAAACTCGAGGAAAACCTTAGGGAATAGGTCGACCTATTACCCTTGAAAAGTCTCAAATTTTGGTTCAAGAGTTAGGATAGTGGAGAAGATATTAGAATGAAAATTGGAGTGGGGCTGGAGTACAAAAAATCAATGCAGGAGCCCATACATGCTAAACTGGGGCCTAATTGAGCATCTAATTATAGGTGCTTACAATTTAAGATGGTACATGTTGAAAAATAACTGATATATGTCAACAAAAAATATGATCAAGGAGCTATTCCCATCAATGATATTTTCTATTCTCTCTTTTATGTGATTGAGTACAAAAAAGTTGAGCTACTAGAATTTTTATGTCCATCTTTGATCTATTGGAGTCTCAATATAATTTGATCACTTTTTCTTTTATATAGAATTAATTTTCCAACTAGACATTTTTAAGAAGCCACGATATTTATTTTTTTATTATTAGGAATAACCATTAAAATACACAGATTATGAAGTAACTAGTTTTGGAGGACCTTTTCTTTTATGATGATTTTATGCATAACTTGTTTTTCATGGATTCTAAGGAAAAGAATGCAATATATAAATTTAAGAACCCACCATATAGTCTATCTATTTTCATCATATGATTTATTTACTAAGACTCTAAGACATTATACGAATTGAGATGATCTAATTTATTAAGGTGATAAATGCTTGACTTAAAGGAGGAGTCTCTAGGTAGGTTATATATATATATATATATATATTGAAAGATACTTTGGTGAGGATGAGAATATGTTCAAAACGGGTGACTTAGAATGATTTTGATAAACCATTGGACCTTTCCAAATAGGGGATGGTGAGTATTTGAGGTTGAGATAGAACCTCTCAATCTATTAAGCTTCTAATCATTTTTTTTTTTTTAGTTAGAAAATATGTACGAAAAATAGGAATATGATTATCATAATTTATAAGAGAATTTCATGGACCCCAAAACCATTTCAATAATGTACCCAAGAATTGAATTCTTATAAATATGGATCAACTATTCTAGATTTCATCTTCTTTTTGTTTAGTCATGTTAAAATCTCCTCAACACCCTCTTATCTTGAGGAAGGAGGTTTGCTAACAAATTCTAGACATCACACTTCTCAAAAAAAATATTAAAATAATATATTTAGTAGAAACCAATGAATTTATTTTATATAATGATTATGAACCCCACATACTAATAGTTCAACTTCTTTAACTTGTTGATGATATAGTTATATAATTAGGGAGAAATTCTTTTTGGTGTGTTAATCCTACTTAGGTGGTTAAGTGGCTACTTAGGTGTCATCTTTCTTATAGTGAAATATAGGTAGGGTGGAAGGTAAGAGGTATGTAGGATACATTTACTACATTTGTACCCCTTCCTCACATACCCACTTACTTACTCATTCAATGTTTGATCTTCATTTTGTTTTCAATTCTCTTTAATTTGTTATTTCCATTTGCATAGTGTTCTTGGCTGAATCTCAATGGTTTTAGAGTCTTTTCTAGTGCGATGGATAAAAATCAATTTACAATTAAAATCACCATGAAGAGTTGGAGTGAGGGTTGCAACTTTGGCTTAGTTGTGCAAATTGATTAAAATGTGGTAAAAAAATTAATCTTCCATTGCTCAAATCCAAAATTGGTAAAAAATTTGTATTCAACTTGAGTCTTTTGCCAATATTTTATCGATTTATTCAAATATTCAAATATTTTTAGTTTCTTAGCACAAATTACATACATATTTAGTGTTCATTTTCTAATATTTGTAATATAATTTACAATAAATTGAATAGATCTGGTCAAGTTTGCTCAAATTTCGAAAAAATGGCCTAATATTTGTTTAAGGTTGTGGAATTACTTAGTATTTTAAGTCAAATTACTAATATTTCTCAAAATCAGCTTCATAATTGGCAGATTTGTTGAAATAGTGAAGGAATTTATCCATTAGCTATATTGACCCAAATTTGGCTAATTATATTTGGTTCTTTTGCATAAATTTCTATTCAAACTCTAATAATTTGCTAAAAAATGTTGATTGATGTGGAGATCTACTCTTTAAAAGGAACATTTTTCCTATTTTCATCTCCCTATTCTATTAAAATCTTTAAAAAAATGCATCTAAAATTTGTTGAGAGTTAGCATTTTGGTGTTGAAATATATCATGTTGGCATTTGTGCATGTAACAACTTTGATAAATTTTACTTAAGCCCTTTCTCACATCGTTGTTTAACTCTTGGTTCACTCCAACCTAAGAAAGCTTAAATTTTCCTCATTTTGTCCACTCATTCTTCCCTCTAAATTTGTAAAAACAATTTAAAAAAAAAATCTAACAGGAAATTCCATTTTTTAATGCAACCCATGAAAACTCACAAATTTCATCACTCTTAATTGGTATCTCCAATTTGAGTGTCATTTTATTGAAATTCATATTTTTTTAAGCCCAATCCAATTGACACAATTCTAAAATCTCATTATAAAGTGTCATTTTGACTCCAATATATGTGGTTCCTATGCACTACACTCATAATGTGCCAATTGTAACAGGGGTCTCTAAAACTAAATCAAGGGGGTGTAATGTGTATTGTATCTTGTATGCTTCCGCACTTCTTATATTTATTTATTTTGAGACTAATTGCGATTATGGTGATTATTTGAATGTTATCATAAACTGAGATATAGTTCCACTTTTTTTTTCTTTTTTTTTTCTTTTTTTTTGGGGTGGGGGGGGGGGGGNCTTTTTTTTTTCTTTTTTTTTGGGGTGGGGGGGGGGAGGAGACCCATCATGTTATGCAAGTCGTAATTTTATTATTATGTCATCAAATTAAATTTAGAGAACTCTTTTTCTTGGAAACAAGGGATACTAACTCAATATTATGAGTATCATATATTTCCCTATTTCTTTAGATTCAAATTTTATCTATATGACTGGTTTAACAATCATGAAATACCTACATATTAATAGCTATTTTAGTTTGGAAGATATATTTTTATCACATTGATTTCCCTTTAATTACTTGGATGATAATCCATAAAATTACATTAAAACTTTGACTCTTCATCATTCATTGTGCCATCTTGGCTAAAACTAAGAAACCTACTCTCCTAGCTTGTGCATACACATCTTAATGAATGATCAGTTGACATATAACACTCCTTCACATATTTTTATATCTATAGTTGAGGATACTTAATCTCCTCTAGTTGAGGACATTTCATCTTGTCTAGTTGGGAACACTTCATTTATAGTTGATATAACAAGTTCAACAATGCTTCTTTGACAACTTCTAGTGGTTTAGTGCAACATGTGTTTAATGATCTTCAGAGATAACTCACTGAGATTTAATTCTAGTATACAAATTGAATATTTGTTTATAAATTCCAACATTACATGCTTGGATGACGTTGTTGAGGATATTCATCTCCTCTTTCATGCTCTCTCCTATAGAGTTTAATAATCTTTTGATGTTATGGGTACATATTCAAAACCCCTTGTTCTATCTTTACATTATTATTGTCACCATTTGAACTTGATGTGGAAACATTCGAACAACATTTTGAGTGTTCATCATTTTCTTTGAGCTATCATTTGCATTGGTATTCATTACATTATTGATTGTCATACTCATCATTATGGCCTAGAGCACTTTATTTGACTATGGTACAATTTGGCATTGAAATGAAAACAATTGAGAATATTTCAAAGGCATCATACATCTTGAGTTTTTATCTCTCAAATTCCTTTAAGGATTGGGAAGATAAATTGCATACTTAAGTGGTTCTATTTCTTACTCAATGGAGGGATGTTGTTCATTGGACTTGAATTAACTTCAACATTCATTGTCGGGCATCCGCCACAACTTTAGGATATTCTTAATTTAGGGAGCATTCCATGATCTCTCTCCTTCTTCTCTCATATTGGAAGTATTTTTTCCTCACTTGGGGTTTTGTACTTCTCATCTTTTTTACCCTCATTTAAGCGGGGAGTTTATTTTCCATTTTCTTTTCTCCTATTCTTTATGAGCTCATTGTACCTGGGTACCTTATTAGAATTTTAATCCAAGACTCACATTTTCCTCCTCACCTAAGCTAGGCTTAAGGGGGCTATTGGTGGGTTAATCCTACCTAGGTGCTTAGGTGGCTTCCTAGGTGTCATCTTTCTCAAGTGGTAAGGTAGGTAAGATGGTAGGTAATTGATATCTTTTCTATAAATGTGTATCCATTCCTCACATTTTCACTCACTCACCCATTCTGTGCAATCATTTTCATTTTATTCTTAATTCTCTTTCATTTGTTATTTCAGTTTGCCTATTGTTCCTAACTAAATCTCACAATTCCAACAACAAAAGTGCAATTTCATTCCTTATGGGATGAGGATATGGAGAGAAATTCTTTTGAGATGGAATAGAGATAAACGAAAGTCATTTCCCTTTTTATCTTAAGTTATAAGTAATACCACATCCTTTTTATAGAGATAATGGTTTTTTTAAATTTTCTTTTCTTTTTGAGAGGTCAAACCACTAATATTCCAAGACATAAAATAATCATTTATTTAAAGTGCACCTTCTATCATGCAAAGAAAATAGTTGTTGAATTTGGCTAATTTCCTATTAGGTTTAGGTAAAATAGAGGGTCGACAAGAGAACATTAACAATCTCTAATTGAAGTGTGACTAGTTGATGGAGTTGCTTAGGGAGGATGGATGGAAGTATGATATAATTTCTAGTTAGTTCTATAATGAAAATCTCATAAAATTTCTAATCTAGTAAATTTTAGTGAAGTTTTAGACTGTAAACAACACTTTTAAGAGTGACATCAATATATCCTAAGAAAACTCTCAAAGAGAAAAACTTAGTCAAATTATATAACATGTATATTAGAAACAACAATGTTATGCACAATACAATATCAAGCCTTGAGCTTCACAAGAGATATACTTTGTAACTAGAGGAATTTTTGAAACACAAGCTTGCATAAAATTGAACAAATAATATCAATCCACACACACACACACACACACACACACACACACACACACACAAACACACACACACACACACACACACACACACACACACACACATGTATATACATATACATATACATATACATATACATATACATATACATATATATATAGATATATGTCTATACATATACATATACATATACATATACAAATACATATACATATACAAACACACACACACATATAGACACATCATGCACGCTCATATATACACACACATGTGTACATACACATGTGTTTGAAATGAGTTGAGTAACTGAGAGGGGAGGGGTGAATCAGTTACCACAAAAACAAATCCAAGTCCCTTAGATGTCTTAAACAAATTTAACACTATTGCTCGGTTAACATAGATATTTCACTATCACTCGGTTAACATATAAAATCTTAAGATATTAACTATGATTATCTTTAGTAATAAATTGCAGAAACATGAACCATAAAGAAAATTAAATGTACAAAGATAACACCAAGATTTAACGTGGAAACCCAATATGGGAAAAACCACCAACAGCAACTAGTCACTATTTTTCACTCTTCTGAAGTGAGCCCTGTTAGGAGCCAACCTTGTTAAAGGTTACAATAACACATTGTAAGGTGTGACCCTTTTAGAGGATTTAATCACCCTGTAAGGAGTGGCCTTGTTAGAGGTCTTCAAACACTTCAATCTAGAAATGTCACCTTGTGAGAGGAGTTACAAAAGACTGTTAAGAGATTTTGATCACTGCTAAAATTGTTAGAAAGTAACAATGGATTGACCTATTTTGATAAGAAACTATCTTTGCTGATTCGGATCTCTTTTCTGGATTAAATACTTGATCCTTATTGATTGGATATTCTGTTGCAGTCCTCTGTATTCTGTCCTCAATCAGAATCCCATCTGATTTTTCCTTCACTCTTCATATCACACTTCACATGAAATACTACATTACCTCACTATTCAATCCAAATAAATAATAAAACTCATGTTTGTCAGCTGCATATAACTAATTATCCATAAAATATAAGCCATTGTTAGTTGGCTGACACTAACTGTTTTACTTGGTCAACACTGGAATCCTTCAACACCTGACCAACACTGTAATGCCCAAGTGAACTCTATTAGAACTAATAATCACTTTGGTCATCTTCAATGCTCAAGAGAGCTCGATGGACACTGACTATGCTCGGACAGGATTAGACATTTGTGTAACATCACTATACTTGTGTAAACATCAATGACAATACACCATTGAATAATTGTCATCAACAACATCTACATATATACACATATACATACATACATACATGCATACATACATACATACATACATATATACATACATGTGTGTGTGTGTTTACACACATGTGGGCTCACACACACACACACACATGCATATGCCAAGGAGACTCAAGAAACCAAGAATGGTTTTCCAAAGCCATCGGCTTAAAACCATGAGTCAAATGATAGTTATAATAATCAAAATTAAACTCATGCTCCCCACCTCCAATTTTAACTCCTCCACAAATATGGCATAAATTTTGGCTGAAAATACTGACTCCTAGACCAAATTGGGTCAAAGTAACTCCCAAGTGGTTCATGTAGGTGTATAATTACCTCTTACAAACACCATAGGTAGTCAATCAAAGATGTTACCTTTAGTAAACCTAGTAACTCTGTGTTTAATCACTTATTACACCCTTTGTATGACCCATAACACATGAAAAAGAGTTCATACTATGGAATTTTAATTTTGTATCCAAGTGAGATGTCTTTTTCTATATGGGAAAACTATTACGATTTTAAATATTGTAACTAGACCTAGGACTTGTAAGTTGTACAACACTTGTTCCTATGAGATAATTGAATTCTATTTAATATTGTCCATGATTGGGGTTCTTGTCTTTGGTCTCACTTTAATCCAGTCAATCTAAATGCTTTTTAAAATCCTTATACTTCTCTTACCATTAATGGTTTTCACTATGAGAAGTTTAGCTATTTTTCAATCTATAAGGTAGAGTTTCTTGATTGCACCCTCATTATATGTATATTAATTTCTAAAGGGTCATTTTCTTTTGAAAACCATCTTCTAGTGATGGGTCCAAGGAATATTCCTGCATTGAACTACTTATTAGTAATTAGTCAGTATACATTTTATTGATCTGACTCCTTTTGTATGCCCCTTGAAGATGAAGACAATATTAAATTATATTTCAAGTCTCTTAACATGTTAGAATAAGGTAATTGTTAGGGTTTAGGTAGATATGAGCAATAACCAATATTAAGATAATGTAGAAATAGAGAATATAGGAAAACAAATAACATAGAGATTTAATGTGGTTCACCCAATATGGGCTACATCCACCAGAGAAATAACCATCCATTCACCCTATGACAAAGGTTTTTTTAATTGTGAATTTGAGAATGCTCAATACAAAAATAAAATTACGTGTGATGATTTTATTAGCTGGGAGGATAGATTTTTGTTAATTATAAAACCATGGCCCACTCTAATTTCAATCTCTCTTTTGAAACATTTAATAAGATTTTGATCTGGGTTCGGCTTCCTTATCCTCCCCTTCATCTTTGGGTTGATTCTCTTTTAGAGGAAGTGGGAGATTCTCTTGGGGATTTTCTGATGGTGGATGATGAATCATTTGATATTCTTCATTCTACCTTTTCTTGTATCCTGGTCGAGATGGATGTTTCTAAAGGGCTTCCTGCTGAAATCTTCATCTCATATTTGAAGGGTAGATGGGTTCAAACTTTGGACTATGAAGGGATTCTCTTCAGGTGTAGAAGATATTTTAAAATTGGTCATGCGGTTTCTCAATATGGATTAGAAAAAAATAAAATAATGACTTCATGGTGGTATGGTGCTTATGAGAAACATTATATGGTTGAGAAGAAATTTGGAATTCAAAGGAGTTTCTCATAGGTGGTTGCAATGGATTCTATGTGTGATGCAGCTTCTTCAACTCAAGATGATTGTATTTTCTAATGGGGGGTTGCTGAGGATAGAGTGCAACTGCATGTTCCTCTCGTTGGCTCCCCAAATGTGAGAGAGAATGTGTCTCAGGTTGTTGTTGCTGATGATAGTGCTATTAAGTTTGAAGGTAACTATGATAATGCTTCGCCTGTGTGGAGGTGTTTTTTTGTGCCTGCGTTGGTGAATGTTCTCCCTACAAGCAATCTCTCTCTCAATATCCTATATCTACCATTAAATCTTAACTGCTCATTTCCTATTGCCTATTAATCAAGGCTTTAATCCTACACTAACCCTACCTACTCTTCAATCTTATTCTTCTCCTAGCACCACTTAATCCTAGCCCTTTATTTTCATGGGACTTTTATAAAAGACCTTTTCTCCTTACATTTTCCATATTATTCTTTTGTGATCTTTCATATTTGAGACATCGCATCTTTGACAACCCATAGCTATCTTGTCAATCAATTACCATTATCATAGCTTTTTCATCAATCAAACATCTCCATTCTTTCATAACCTCTTGTGGTTGTGATTAAAAATCTGAGAGCACCCACATTCCATCCACACAAGATCTTTAAGATAGGAGAACAACAAAGTCAAGCATCTCTTGAGTGCATTTGGTGTATTTGCTTTGATTTTCATGTTTATGCATTCTTAAGGAAGTGTTCTATTGGTATGTTGTTGGATTAGTTTGTAAATTTTCTTATGGTTGGGATTTTATGGTTTACAAGTAATATTTCCTCAATTCAACATGCGTACATTTTGGTGAACTTGAAGTGAAGTATTGACTAATTTTTGGGTCTTTTAAGTTATAGGTTGAATCACTACATTTGTACCCAAAACACTACAATTTCTCTATTCAGAGCTGCAATCACTTTGTTCCAAGATGCATTCACAAATGTCGTGCTGAAATCATTGGATTCTATGATTTAATTGTTGATTTTAGTGTTGCAATCATTTGATGAGGGTTTTTGTGGGTTTTGTAAATATTGTTCGTCTACGGCCTATAGTTTGTGTTTCTATGGTTTTTGCAGACATCTCTATGTTGCAGAATATCATATAATTTTGTGCAATAGGTTTTATCATACACACACACACATAGACACTTCACATACATACATACATACATACACACAAACACACACACACACACACACACACACACACACACACATTCATACATACATACATACATACATTCATACATATGTATGTATGTCTACACACACACACACACATGCATATTCCAAGGAGACTCATGAAACCAAGAATGGTTTTCCAAAGCCATCGGCTTAAAACTATGAGTCAAATAATAGTTATGATAATCGACATTAAACCCATGCTCCCCACCTCCAAGTTTGATTCCTTCACAAATAGTGCATAAATTTTGGCTGACATTATTGACTCCGAGACCAAATTGGGTCAAAGTAACTCCCAAGTGGTTCATTTTGGGATTAATGGGAAGTATGTACTAAGAGGGGAGGGGTGAATCAGTACCTCTAAAACTTTTGTATCCCTTTTATCAATTAAACTTTGTAATCAATTGTATATCCGTTCAATCTGATTTATACTATCTTGATGTGAGTTGTATCAAACCATAACATTAATATACATGTGCACATTCATAGAACATTCATGAAAGTAATTTGAAGCATAACACAAGATATGATATCGCAAAAAACTCCTGTGAGGAAGTAAAAACTGCAGTGGGGATGGCACCCACAAAATCTTCACTATCTGCAGATTGGATGGGGCCGGTTAAGGCTTACAATTTTGATCACTTCTGATGATCTACCATGTTAGGAGTATCGATGGAGACCTATTAAATTCTACTCTATTAAGAGCTTTAGCAACACTGTTGAGTGTGCACTCAGTTAAGAGATTTGTTGCTGGACTGTTAAATCCACCTTCCTTCAAAGGATTTTTACTATTTGCTCAACTTGATAGAATGATAGAAAATTATAAATTGACCTGGTAAATGCAATCTCCTATTGTTGATGCATATCTAATTTAGTTTACATAGAAATATTATCACCTAATTGTGATTGATGAATACCTCTGATTATCGGTTTCCTCTGTTCTTGGTTCTTGCTAACCAAATTCACCTTTTGTTGTCCTTGTTCTTGAAACTCTCAATCTGATCCATAGATGTTCTCATCTAATTCATTCATGTTCTCCTCTCTCTTCAAATCATCTATTCATCCATAATAATGAATGATTGCATCATCTATTTATAGATGGATTGACTTCATCGAGTTTTGATAAAAACAATGTTAACTCTAAGATCAGCTTTACAACTTGTAACTAGATCTCCTAGTCTATGTGTTTTAAATTAGTTAGACTGATTAAAGCACTTTCATTCATGTATCTTGTCCCTAAAGAAATGGATTAAACAATTAAATATCATATAAATAGAATACACTTGCTTTATCTGACGTGGAAGTCAGATCCACTTTTTGCAGGCTGTAACTGACTTTCGGTTCTATCTGTTGGTCATGCTTGACTATACTTCAGTTTTGTTCTTTCGGTTGCACTGTATTTGTCTTATCGGTCTGCACTATAACTTGCATATCAGGTTCCTCTGTCGGGTTCCACTTTATCTTTCTAACTTTTCAGTTTTGGTTTACGCACTAACTTTTGTCACCGGTTCTCTTTGCACTTGTCATCTTTGATGATCTCTTAGTATCTGATCTTCAGTTTGCTCGGTCCTGTCTTTCAGTGTATGCTTACCGAAAGTGTTGTTTGTATACTAATGGAAAATTAATGTCATCAATCTCCCCCTTTGACATTAGTATCAAAAATTGATATGTGCAAAATACTAACAAAATGTTAAGTATATACAACATATATAATCCTTAGCCATTTAATGACTCCCCCTATGTATATGCCGGTATATCTATACATACAATGTCTTTCCTTATAGATATATTTTTCATCATTTTCTCCTTTGTATTCATACTATCATTTTCCCAGATACCTATACCATATACATAACATATTTACCATTTGCCCATCTAAATGAATGAATGTACATATCATCATTTTCCCCTTTTTGTTATTTTGTACTCATCATTTTCCCCCTTTTTTGATATTAAGGGCAAAGGTCCTTACCTTAGAGTTTATAAAAAATATGGGAATGTGAAGACTTCATGTCTTCCATCATTTTCTCCCATTGTTCTTTGAGGTTCTCCAGAGCCATGTGCTCGAGTGTAATCTTGGAGTGCATATCATAGATGTTGTCTGCCATAGACATTTCAGGAGTTGCAATTAGTTGCCTTGCTGAACTAATATGTTGTTGGAGCTGTGTAAGATTTGGCAGAAGTTGAGCTTGGAGCTTAGTTACTTCTTCCCTAAAGTGTTTTTCTACCTCCCACGTCTCTTGCCTTAACTATTTTATCTCAATTATCTTCTCATAATGCAGTTTGACTGCATTGTCTCCATCAGTGGTTAAGCTTTGTGCACTATTTGCTAGATATTTATCTAGCTTTGCAATGTTGTCACTATTCTCCTTAGTAAACTTCTCTATTGTGCTCAATGTTTGAATCAAGGTTATAGCTTTAGATATTATTGGATCTAATTTAGTGATGAATTTTGATAGCTAGAACTTATTGATCACCACTTCTTGGCTGATGTTCTCTATGAGCTTCTGTTGGTACTTCATCTCATCTCTCTCCTCTATTTCCTTCTCAGCATCAATGTTCTGAGTTTTGATTTCATCGGTGAAGGTAGCTAGTTGATCAAGTATTGGCTTGTTTTGATTAATGTCAACATTGGACACTATTTGATGTAGTATGTCCCATTTTGTCTCCAGTACCATGGAGTCCCTGTGCTATTTCTTCATCTTCTCTTGCAGTGCCTTCCTTTGGCATATCTCTCCATATTCATGTAATGCTTCAAAGTCAAATGTAGAGGGGTCACACTTCGGTATTTCAATGATTTCATCCAATGTAACCTCTAACTTGCTCTAATGTTTCTTCTTCTTCTTATGTGACTCAGTAGAATATAACACCATTGCCAATTTCTCGGCCTTTTCTGTTGTGCTTGATGAAGTGACCTGTTGTGCTTCTTTCTGCTGCTTGGCATCAATTTCAGCTTGTCAGGTGTCTGCAGACATCTCCACATTCACCTTAACATCATTGGTAGCACTCTTGTCAGTTTCCTTAGGAGTACCATCTTTTGGTTTGTCTCCTTCATTTGTGTCCTTTGCTTCATCTGTCTTGGTTTTTGCATTCTTGTCTTGAGTTTTTGCATCCTTATCCTTATCTCCTGCAGTAAACATATCAGTGTCGGTTACATCTTAAGTATCTCCGATGTCTTGCTGACCATCGGTGTTGTCCTTATTTTCCTCTTCCCCTGCATCCTTGGGAGTATCCTTCTCATGTGACTTTCTTGATTCTTGCATGATATTGATAGCTCGTATCAATATTGGTAGTTTTCTTGGAATGTTCACCTGTGCAGTATCAATTATTGTATCTTGCTTATCAGTTTTGTCCTTTTCTGCAGTGACATCTTCATCTTTATTCAGTTTCTCTGCTGGGTCATCGGTAATGTCAATGACATTAGTATCCATAATGTTGTCATTTGTGGTGTCTTCCCATGTTTCATCTGTAACATTTGTAGTCTTGTTGCCTGTTGTCTCATCCTCTTCCTTGTCTAACTCAATAGATGTTTCATCTTGAGTTGCCTTGTCAACTTCTTTTTGTTGAAGTTCTTTGTTGGGGATTTCCTCCTCAATTGGTTTGTTCATAATCTTGCACCATTTCTTGTGACTGTCTTGCTCAAGCTCTATAAGCTTTCCTTCAAGGAGTTTGTATGCTCTCAACTTTCGTGAGAACTCCTTTTTGTACTTCTCCTTCATCTCATCAATTTCAACCTTCTTTGATTCAAGTGGCATTAGAGAAACAAGCTCTCTCTCTCTCTCTCTCTCTCTCTCTCTCTCTCTCTCTCTCTCTCTCTCTCTCTCTCTCTCTCTCTTATCTCTTTCTCATTATTCAATGCAAATGTCCAACGGGAGTATAACCTATCCAATAGTTCCCTTGGTACATAACTGCCTTCAAATTATACTGGTACATATTTGAAGTTGTACATTTTAGCTGTCATGGCGTCCTCAATTTTATTCTGATCTTCTTGATTTTGTTTCATTCATTTTCTAATGTTTGGATCTGTAATGGATATAGAATTTGCAATATATACACAAATGTCATCAATAGAGTCAGGTTCTTTTACCTTGTCACTTTCTGCTTCAATAGCTTCATCCTTCTCGGTGTCCTCTATATCCTCTTAGGTTCTGATGAAATTTCTTCCTTTCTTTTTTTGACCTCTCTTTTGTGCGGGAGCTTTCCTCTTATAAGTCTTGACCTTTCCTTTCTTTATAGGTGAAGGAGTAGATTCTTTTGATGTTTGGCTTCTTGTTCTAGAAGTAGTTATTTTCCTTGGTTTCTTAGGTGGTGGAAGAGGTGGTGAATCTGATTCTGTTTCCTTGGAGTCATCCTTTCCTTCATCTTTATCGACAGATAACTATTCTTCAGTTTCCTCCTCTTGTTCAACTTCTTCATCTTGTTCAGCTTCTTCCTCGGTTGTTGATAGAATCTTTTTGAGATTATTCACCATCTTGTCCTTCTTCTTTACTATTTTCTTAACAACTAGGCCTGATTTAATTCTTGTATTGGCCTCTTCATATGTACCAAACCTGGGTTGTTTCTTATCCAGTGGTTCACAAATCAAGGCATCAATTTCCTTAGTAGCAAGATCAATATTGATCTCATACTCTAATGGTTGCAACCATGCTGTCCTTGGTACAAAAGGATTAATATATGTATTGTCAGTGTCAACCATGAAGCATATCTCATCCTTATATTGTTCAATGAGTTGCTTGGGGATGCTTACCCTCTTTTGCATTCGGTCTTTGAATACATTGAAGTATTCATCCTTGATTTTCTCAAAGTTATCACCCAGTATAGCTATGTACTCACTGATTTGCATGGTGACTGGTTTGGTGCTATCCCATTTAACATCTCCAACTGACAAGAATATTTATTGAAAATAAAAGAAGATACACATTATTAGTGAGCCAAACTTACAAGTGTTTGACTTTGCATTCTTTATAGTCTTTAAGTTGTCCTTCAAATGATTCAGGAGTAGCTCAGATAGGTCCAGTTGTGTACCCTTCATTACAAATTTGAATTTTGTGTCCACTGCACCTGATGCTATGATGTTCAATCTGCTAGCTTGGAAGAATTTATAGCCCAAAACACATCCATTGAACTTGATTTCATCATCGGTTATTGTTGTAACTTTTAATCCTCGACCATCCCATTTGGCTCCTATCATTTTCTCAGTCTTTGCCTTTGGTGGATGCTTTAATGCCTTAACTTTATCGGTTATGGGGTAACTGGTAACCACATGGATGACATCTCGGGTTATTACCTTCGGTCCATCCAACCATAACTTGTTGTTATGCATTCTGCTCAGCACTAACCGAATCCATTCTTTTTTGAAGACTTTCAGGAACATTAGGTCATTGGTGAGCCCTTTCACCTCAATGTGTTTGTGTTCTTCCTTGAGTGTTGCATCATCATTTCATAGCTTCTTGTAGGCTTCTTCAACCTCTGAACTTCCTATTTCTGCTATCTTGCAATGTATGAAAGATCAAACATCTTCAACCACTAAAACCCTAGCTAGAATGTGTGAAAATGCTCCAGCTTCGTCAAGTTGTGAGGCAACCTCGAGATGGATCTTGTAATTAGGTTCCTCACATGTCGTGTTCTTTATGATTTTGAATTCATCTTTCTTTGTATTCTTGGATTTCAATGTTCGTGAAGTAGAGGCCATTTTTAGATATTTAGGGCTTCTGCGTAATGCGTAAAAAATAGAGTTGTCGGTCTCGTAGAACTTACTATTTACTGTAGAAAAGATTCTTGATCTACTTTGGAGTGTTGTTTGTCAAGTTGTGATCACTCTGTAATTCCTTTGCTTTGTGCTAAAAAATTGCCTTGGTCGCTTTGTTCTAGGTGTCGTGAACAAATGAGTTGTTCTGATGCCCTATTTATAGCTGTTGCCCTAAAATGTGTGCCATAAATGCTCACCAACTCTTTAGTGTATGAAGACTGAGTTAGTCGGTGAAGACATTACTTCCTTCGGTGACACTTACAACGCTTCGGAGTAGTCAATGTTCACTTTTCTTTTACCGACAGGTTTCGGTATCACTGGCAACTTGTTCATTTGCTTGTTTATCAATGAGGCTTGGTTTATACTTAGCAAATTTTGCTTTTAACCGACGCTTCTCGATAAATGTAGGCATTCTTAGCATTGAGTGTGTTAGGGATTTTTCTTGCATGAACTATACTGCTTGATATGCTTACTTGAACCTTGTTACCTCTTGATTCTGACTCAGAGTTCAGAGGCAAGAAAAGCCTAATTGCTAAGGACTAAACAATAT
>MU224826.1:2567929-2580921 GCA_018584345.1 Thuja plicata | reverse complement strand
ATTAGGCCTTAGGGTTTAGGATTTTACAGGGTTTTTTAGGATTTTGACATGGAATTAGCACGAAACCCAGAAACCTCAGAGAACAAGACAAGGAACAGGGCAAAACACGAAATACAACCAACAGAGTGTATACCGACGAGTTTCGGTATATATGCCCGAAAGCATAGTTATCACATATTTTAACAAGTAATTTGGCATTATATCAACATATATATTATGGAGCTGATGTAAAATAATAACTTGGCTAATGCAGTTCCATACTTACTTGTTTTTCTTAAGTGGGGGTGGTGATGTCATCGGATCCATTGGATGGGGTGTCACCATTTTCATTGCTTGGTCCAGCTTCATCATTTCTTGAAGCTTTTCTCCACATTTTGTCTCTTGCCCTTCGAATGTCTTCAATGGTGTTTCCATTGGGATATGTGCTTGTCTCTATCATTTGGTCTCTACAGTCTTTCTTGAGATGACCAACTTTATGATAGTGTAAGCATGCCATTCTGGGGTTAGTCCAACCTCTAGACTTTCTAGTCCATTGTCTCATATAGTTTGCAGCAATGTGACCATATCTTCCACATGTTGTACAATTTGTCCAAGTATTGTAGTCCCATACATACTGATTACCAACTCTCTTCGGTTGATAGTGAGTTTCTTGACCTTTTGGCTTCCATGCTTGTCTTTTCTTTTTCCAGCATTCAAGAGTTGTGTGCCCATTCATTTTATGTGTAGGACAGTATTTATCTATGTAGGTTTCCTTCTTTGGTTGTTTCATCTCAGACTTACATTCATATGCTTTATGTCCTTTCTTCTTACATTTATAACAAAATCCTATGAATGAAGATGTAGATTTAGGAATACCTTTCATTTTGCCTCTGCATACATTTGATGTATGGCCTTTCTTTCCATAGTGATTGCATGTAATCTTTCTTGGTCTTGGATTTTCATATACATTCTTTGGATTAGATTGATTTGATGATTCTCCATTTTCGGTGAAG
Organism: Thuja plicata; assembly: GCA_018584345.1. NCBI lineage: Eukaryota > Viridiplantae > Streptophyta > Pinopsida > Cupressales > Cupressaceae > Thuja > Thuja plicata. Next base: position 2,579,929 of record MU224826.1, on the reverse strand, counting down.
CCTAGACCATTGTTGTTGTTGGCTCTTCGTTGTCCTTCAAGAAAATCATCCATTCTTTTATTGCTTTCATCAGCTTTCTTGATAATTTCATTATGTTGTTGTTGAATTCTTATTTCATGCTTTAACTTTTCATTCTCATCCCTCAGTTCACCAATAGCTTCTATTATTTCAATGAGTTCAAAATTTATTATATTTACTTCTTGACTCATAAGAATAATCTGATTTGTAATCTGATGGTGATGCTATGTAAGTCTTTGTATTTCAGACTCTTTTTCTTGTAGCTTTTCAGTGATCTTTCTTCTATCATCAATAGCTAGTGTTCTTTCTTGTTCAGCTTGTCTAGCATTGTTCCTGACATCAATCATCCTTACCATCTGTGTCTCTTGACTGATTTGCAGAGATTTAACTTGTCCAGCCAGATGTAGATTGATTTCAGTTAGGCTTGTGATGCTTTCTTTTGATGTATCTGATGCTTTGCTTGTAGTTGATCCCGAAGACTCAAAGAAATCTGGTATCTCTTCCTCATGATAATTTGTCTCATTACATCGAGATGCCATATTCTTTCTTTCATCCAGCAACTGTCTCATGCTGATTCTAGCTTCTTTGTACTATTCAAAGAACAATTGAATTTCAAGATTTTTATTCTCAATATTTTATCAAGTCTGTACTTCTCCATTGTATGATCTTTTCTCTGAAGCCTTTAAGCTTTCCAAGAAGAGACTTAGCTCTGATACCAATGTGAAGTATGTACTGAGAGGGGAGGGGTGAATTAGTACCTCTAAATTTTTTGTATCCCTTTTATCAATTAACCTTTGTAATCAATTGTATATCCATTCAATCTGATTTACACTATCTTGATTTGAGTTATATCAAAACATAACATTAATATACATGTGAACATTCATAGAAACATTCATGAAATTAATTTGACACATAACACAAGATATGATATCGCATAAAACTCCTGTGAGGAAGTAAAAACTGTGGTGGGGATGGTACCCACAAAATCTTCACTATCTATAGATTGGAAAGGGTCGGTTAAGACTTACAATTTTGATCACTTTTGATGATCTACCATGTTAGGATTATCGGTGGAGACCTGTTAAAGTCTACTCTGTTAAGAGCTTTAGCAACATTGTTGAGTGTGCACTCGATTAAGAGAATTGTTGTTGGACTGTTAAATCTACCTTCCTTGAAAGGATTTTTACACTTTGCTCCACTTGTTAGACTGATATAAAATTATAAATTGACCTGGTAAATGCAATCTCCTATTGCAGATACAGATCCAATTTAGTTTACATAAAAATATTATCACCTAATTGTGATTGATGAATACCTCTGATTATCGGTTTCCTCTGTTCTTGGTTCTTGCTAACCAGATTCACCTTTTGTTGTCCCTGTTCTTGAAACTCTCAATCTGATCCATAGATGTGCTCGTCTGATTCATTCATTCTATTCTCTCTCTTCACATCATCTATTCATCCATAATAATGAATGATTGCATCATCTATTTATAGATGGATTGACTTCATCGAGTTTTGATAAAAACAATGTTAACTCTAAGATCAGGTTTACAACTTGGACCTAGATCTCCTAGTCTATGTGTTTTAAATCAATTAGGCTGATTAAAGCACTTACATTCATGTATATTTTCCCTAAAGAAATGGATTTAAAAAAATTAAATATCCTATAAATAGAATATACTTGCTTTATTTGACATGGAAGTCAGATCCACTTTTTGTGGGCTACAGCTGACTTTCGATTATGTCTATCGGTTATGCTTGACTGTCCTTCGGTTTTGTTCTGTCAGTTGTATTGTATCTGTCTTGTCAGTCTGCACTATAACTTGCATATCGGGTTCCTCTGTCGAGTTCCACTTTATCTTTCTGACTTTTCAATTTCGGTTTACACACTAACTTGCGTCATCGGTTTTCTTTGCACTTGTCATCTTCGGTGATCTCTTAGTATTTGATCTTCGGTTTGCTTAGTCCTGTCTTTTGGTGTATGATTACTGAAAGTGTTGTTTGTATACTATTGGAAAATTAATGTCATCAGTTCGTGCAGGTGCATAATTACCTCATACAAACACTATAGGTAGTCAATCAAAGATCTTATTATTAGTACACCTAGTAACTGCATGTTTAATAACTTATTACAACCTTCGTATGACCCATAGCACACGAAAAAGAGTTCATACTATGAAATTTTAATATTTTATCCAAGTGAGGTGTCTTTTTCTATGTGGGAAATTTATTACAATTTTAATAATTGTAACTAGACCTAGGACTTGTAAGTTGTACAAAACTTGTTCCTATGAGATAATTGAATTTCTATTTCATCTTGTCCATTATTGGGGCTCTTGGCTTTGGTCTCACTTTTATCTAGTCAATCTAAATGAATTTAAAAATCCTTATACGTCTCTTACCATTAATGGTGTTCACTATGAGAATTTTAGCTTTGTTCACTATGACAATTTAAGATTTTTTCAATCTACAAGGTAGAGTTTCCTGATTGCACCCTCATTATATGTATATTAATTTCTAAAGGGTTTCTTTTTTTTGAAAACCATCTTCTAGTGATGGGTCAAAGGAATATCCCTACATTTAACTACTTATTAGCAATTAAAGCCAGCATAAATTTTATTAATCTGTCTCCTTTTGTATGCCCCTTGAAGATGAAGATAATGTTAAATAATATTTCAAGTTTCTTAACATGTAAGAGTAAGGTAATTGTTAGGGTTTAGGTAGATATGAGCAATAACCAATACTAAGATAATGTAGAAATAGAGAAGACAAAAAAACAAATAACATAGAGATTTAATGTGGTTCACCCAATATTGGCTACATCCACCAAAGAAATACTCATCCACTTATTTTATTATCCAGCAAAGAGAAAATTATAATCTGATCATTTCACATTACACCACCACTTATTTATAGGCCCTTTAGGTAGTTTACCAATGGTAGTTAACAAGTTATCCCTAAAAATGCTTGACGAGTTAGCTTAGGGAAATGCTTGATGAGTTAACCTAGGGAAATGCTTGATGAGTTAACCAAACATGGAAAGTGTACAAAACTTGCCTAATCAGTCACCACAAACCCATAGAAATGCATGTTGGGTGTTAGGCCGAGTCGTGGGGATTTCTCCCAGTTAAGAATAAATAAAATGGAAAAATATTTCATGTTTCTTGACACTTTCTATATATTTTTAGGATCGAGTATTCAATAGAATAACATGCAATGTTGTATGCAATTCATTTCCCAACCACCTTGCTGATTTCATCCATTGGGTGGATACCCAATTATTATGAGATTTTTTTGAATTTCTAGCCACTCTATTTGTATTTTGGGCTTTTAATCCAACTTGTAGTATGACATGCTTAACAATCTTCCAACAATCTACCCCTTTGGTATTGATGGAAACATATGAAGTGAAATACAGATCAATATACAAAGATAATATATCTGGTATCAGAGATAAGCTTGGGGTAATGACCCCTCCCGATTAGAGCAGATGATGCTAAGGATGACATCAATCTAGGACATTATCAGAACATTATTCTATGGGTTGATGAGTTGGGGAGTACTCATTAGGGGGAGAAGACTTGAGGATCCTATGGATTGATACTGTAAAGTTTCAATAGTCTTTTGAGCTTAGTTAAGTTCTTTTGATATCTTTTATCCTTTTTCATTAATTTCAAAGGGGGAGAAGATTGTGTGAAAAATAGGTTGTATTGAGAGTTTTTGAAGCTGGACATTCAGAGTGATCAAATAGATATATTAAGTTGTGTTGCTAGATATTTAGAGTGATCAAGTGAATGTTTTATCTTTGAGCATTGATCAATTTTTCACTTCATATGTTGTCATCAATGCCAAAGGGGGAGATTGTTGGAAGATTATTAAGCATGTCAAAGATTGTTTATTAGACCTTGTCTATGTGTGCTGACATTAATGTTTGTCATTGATGTCAGCATACTATTGTTGTTGCAGATAGTGTGTTTTCTTCAGTAGAGAGGATTTTAGTTGTTCGAGTGACATATTGTTGATATTGTGTTGTGATCATATGTGATGGTTCAGATATGTCTATAGTTGATTTTGGTCAACTTACAGAGCTTCATATGACAATTGGAGTGAGTTATGCTTGATTTATCAGGTGCCATTATTTCAATATTCCTACTGTTCAGGATGTTTCAGAGGTTGAGTTTTTACTTCGGTATGGATCAATTTGGCTGATTCAGTGGACGCAAAGTTAGTGGATTGTTTGGAGCTTAAGGTTGTTTTCTTAGCTAGTGTCGCTCATGATTTAGAGTTCGGGAAGCTATCTTTTTGGTGTGACATAATTCAGTATTCATGATGAATAGTGAATTTTTCACACCAAAAAGATAGCTTGTCGAACTCTAAATCATGAACAACATTAGCTGAGGAAACAAAATTAATCTTCAAAACATCCACCAACTTCACGTCCACTAAATCATCCAAACTGATCCCTACCGAAGCACAAACTCATCGTGAACAACAAGAACATTGAAATACTAGCACTCGATAAATCAACCATAACTCACTCCAACTATCATGTGAAGCTCTGTAAGTTGACCAGATTCAACTACAGACATATTTGAACCATTAGATACTATCGCAACACAAGATCAATAACATATCACCTAAACAAATGAAATCCTCTCTACTAAACAAAACACACTATCTGTAACAACAATAGTATGTTGACATCAATGACAAAACATTAATGTCACCACACAAAGACAAGGTCTAATCAACAATCTCCGACATGCTTAACAATCTTCCAATAGTATGTAATTGGACATTTTTTAGTAACAACTCATATATTGAGTTATAAACCAATTTCACTATCAAGTAAATTTTAAATGTGCCCTAATGTTCTTTTGGTCATACACATATGCATTACTCTTCTTACTATGTTCCTTGCAAAGATCATATTGCAAGTTTGAAAAGCTCATATGAGAATTTTTATGTACCAATTTAGACTATTATAAAGGTTTTCATCAATTTGCAATGGACCTTTGTTGCCTACTAATATATTCTAGTGGACTTGGATTTATTGATGTCAACAAACATGGTATTGATTTACATGTTAAATGGATTCTTAGAGCTTGTGATAGAAATGAAGCCTAGAAGATTTATTAAAATTTTGCATACCTTTTGGTTCACTGTGTGAATTTCTATTCTATAATGGCCTTGGTTTCCATTTCATTCCCTTTCAATTTATCTTGTGCCTAATTAATCAACAACACTTTTGTGGAAGAAAAATATCTGGAAGGCTTGGAAAACTATTCAACTTTAGTTGTTGTAGAATGAGGATGAATTTTTATGGTTTATCCAACAATAAGAAATCTAGATTCTATGGTGGTATCCCGTCATCTTGTTTTAAGATATGAAATTAGTGGCTACTCCTTACATGCACTGCCTTAGGTTCTTCGTAAGTGGATTCAAGCACTTTGAAATTTCTACTCTAAGGTTGATTCAACTTAGATCGCTTGCGATTGAGCCAAAAGTAAGTTTAATTTAAGACATGCTAACCAAAAAAAATTCCATGTGATGATTGAATTTGTGGCTTTTTGGTATTTGCAAAATATTTTTGTGGCAATCCCTAAATCCTTGGTGGAAGAACTAGAAACAGTGTGCCAATATCGGGCTTCCAATAATTACACTCCCAAGAAAGATATAGGTAGTTTTCATCTCATTTTTCCATGGTTGAAAATTTGAATACTAGATCACCTCTTTAACAAACTAATTTTATATAAGTTGAGCATTTTTAAATTTACTTGGTAGAGTATTTTTATAAATGATGGGACTGAGTTTTCTATGAAGCTCCCTCAATTATGATATGCTTTCAAGTTTGAAATTCCTTTTTGTATCTTAAAGAGAGAAATTACAATTAAAATGCTAATTCTATTATGGATACTAACTTTGTTGTTCATTCTAAACCATTAACGATATCTAGTGTACTCTTTTAGTTTCAAGTCTAAGCTAGCAAGGTGGAGTTGGAGGTCCAATATCTTCAAACCTTGCTTGATCAGTACGGGAATTCCCCTTGAATGGTGTTAGATGTTTCACCCTCTTCACCTTGGTGCATCAATTCCCCTTACTAGGACCAATATACAACCACTCTAAGTCTTTTTAGTACTAGAACAAAATAATTATCAATCAATCTCAACTCCATCATTGTTGAAGAGATAACACTTCGATTGGACCTTGCCACCATGTTTACCATTTGGCCACCAAGGTGGGTGGTCTATACATCTAGGCCACTTTTCGATGTCCTCTAAATGGCATGGATGTGGACCTCTTGATCAAGGGAAATTCACTCATTTATCTTTTGTTATATCATCACTCAAAACTACAAAGAAGTAATGACACGATAATCGAAATGAAGAAGATAATATTGCTCTTGTTGGCTAGAAATCCCTAAAAGATGAAAATGATCTAATTGGAAGAAAACAAAATAATCTTGATAGGCAAAGACACCTTTGTCCCTTCCCCCTCATCCCCACCGCTCCACATCCTCTTCCCACCAAAATTGCCCTTGTGACATAATTTTATTGGTTTCCTTTTCTACTCACTTGTTTCTCTTATGAAACTATACTCTCCTCCTTTTTTTGTGGTTAATTGTGTACATAAGACTATACATTTCAATTACCCTCAATTTTATTTATTCAACTTTAGTGACATGCCTTTCAACCTGATTAAAAATTGAGTATCATTTTCCCACTCTAACAACAAATCAAATATGACATCATACACTCCAGTAGTAATTTGGAAACGTTTAGTTAAAGGTAACAGCCATAATGAGGTTTCCTAGTCAACTATGTAATAATAATATGAATAATAATATGAATAATATAAAGCGTTTGTAGAAGCCCACGTCGAGTTATCTACGTTAATGGCGAAAGCAGCAGTAAAATGCAGGTGGCGACAACAAGTTCTTTCATTCAATTTCAAATTCTCTTAAACTTTACGTCACGTTCACAATTCTAATCAACCCAACATTTACGTGGAATTATTTTTAGAAACACAATTCCATTATGAATTTGACCCTGCTTTTCGTTGAGCATAATTACAGCTTGCATTTCTCTTTCTAAGATCATTTTAAAAGATGTTTCCCCATTTTCAATTATTATTCCTCTAAGATTTTCTTGGGGTAATGATAGAGCAGTTTATATATCATCTACAACGTTGTAAATATAGCAAATATACGTCAATTTCAAATTATTTTTCTGTTTTCACAAGACTTATATTATAGTTTATATTTGTTAAAATTATATATATATATATATTCTTTAAAATTTTAGTTTAGTTGATTTTAAGGAGAACGTAAGTCATTTTTATTCTTTGTTGTCTATTATTTCTAAGTGTTTATTTAAGATGCGTAAGAGTATTTATGACATTGCATGAAAAGAAAGGAAAAGAAAGGGGCTTCTATAGTTCACAATACCAACTATTTGTTTTTTAGTCTACATATGGTGACAATAATATAGAACTAACTTGTACTCCTTGTGGGAGGCACCTCATTGTACTACAAACGAGACATAAATACTTTGCCTCCTTGGGATTTGAACTTGTGACCTCTCTTTCAAGAGTACGAGTTCTCCACCACAAAAGAGGAACTATATTTTTTTCCTAGAGGGTTTCATGCGTGAGAAGGGAGCTGGATTTTGACCATGAATTTTGGTGTCTATGGATTTAGCTCGTGGTTTGAGAAAAAACAATGAAGGCTTTATACAAGTTCATTGCCTATGTCGAGGCCTTGTCATAAAGGTTTTGCATAAGTTCATTGTGTATTGCTAGTATTTGCAAATTAGAGTTTCAAGTTGAGCGTTGGCATGTTGCTAGATTGTTGAGTTGGGGAAGTTACATCAATAAAGGGGAGTTATTGTTGTATTATAGGCTTTACTTATTAAGTGAGGTCTATTTTTGGGGGTGTATTTTTTACTCAAAATATTTTTGCCAAATGTATATGTTGTGCTAAGTGTTCTCTCTATCATCTGCATTCTTCTGTCTTGTTGAGAGTTTCATTAAGATGTTCTTTTTTTAGTTCTTTCTCTAACTTGTTCATATTTATTTAATAAGCATTATAAAACCAAAATTATGCAATATGCCCTAGATGTTAATGTAAGAAGATGAGTCAATCCCAATGCTCTTGACATGTTGATGCAAATCATATTGAAAGGTCCAAAAATGATTTTTTGAGGTATAAAATTATTATGTTTAGTCTTTCGATACAACTCCAAAGGTCACTAGTCTTCAAGATAACAAATAATAAAATAGTGAAAAATGTGGAACAAGGTCTCAAATTTTAGTATAAATTTAGAAGTGAGGTTCATCTCCATAAATGTTTCACTATCCTAGCTCAATCCTACAAATTATACATCTCAAATTGGGTAGCAAATTGATATACTAGGGATTAAGATCAATCCTTAGGAGTGAGTAAATATAATATCATATAAAGCTTGGTTTATTTATCATTTTTTAATTAAAATTATGCCACTTGTACACTTGTCACTATGTAAAGGAGAATCAAATCAAAGTGAACCTAAAATAAAGGGGAACAATCTATCAATGGTAGTCATTGTGACTATACTCAATAAATGAACATCAGTGACCTTAGTGTATGACCCCCTTCAAATAGTTTTATGAAATCAATGCAATTATTTTGGAGGAGAGTAGAAAGCTATGTTAAATGTTGTAAACCTTTAAAAGTTCAATAATCATATAAGAATGAATGTAACTTAGATATCATCACGTGACAACTTAAGAAGGTATTGAGATATACTTTTGAAATAACGTATAATGAAGGCTACAAGGTCCTCCAATGTTGAACCCAAGTAAGGTTATGAATCAAATGAAAGTAGTCATGAATTGTTAGATATAAGGATATTGCAAGTGCAAACAAGTGTGATACCATCGTAAACGAATTTGATACAATGATGAATGAATGACAGTGTTGATGTTTATCACTTCTTCCACTTAAAACTTAAGAAAGATAAATACTTGTAATTGAAATTATTGTTTTTGTTTCATTTCAAGTGTCAATCCAAAATTTTTATATGAAAAACAATAGGTGCTATCAAGGAAGACTAGCCAATTGACCTCACTTCAAGATTGATTCAAATTTTGAGTGGATAGCAAATAATAACATACTTGACAATGATGATTCTTATTATCTCCTTAAAGAGTAAAACTATGTTACTAAAGTGATTGAATGACCATAGAGAGGCTCTAACTAAGGAGTTTCATTAGTAGAACGTACAACCTTCTAGTGTAGCTCTCTTCGTAAGAGTAGTTGCTATGTTTAATTATTTAGAATTTTGTACTTAGTTTTTAGATTGTCTTATACAAAATGAATTTTAATTAGAAATTTGCAAGCTATTATCATATAATTATCATTCATACACTATGCATTATGCAGTAAAATTAAATATAAATAAGAAAACTTATATTCCATAATTTATGGACTAAATTCTCATTTTTACTTAATCTTTATATGTTAATACTATTTGAAAATCTTTAAATTTTAAAAATTGCAAGTTGTTTTGGTCTATTTTTTATTAAATTTTAAACTCTAAAAACAATCATTTTTAATTTACTATTTTTTCATGTAAAATTTTTGGACTATAATTCTTCCCTTTATAATGAGGAAAGACAAGACCCCGATGGTCAATACTTTCACCAACAAGATGCAACAAATAATCAAAACACATTCAATAATTTTCAAATAACAATAATTCCAAATCAAATATTAACCAATGCTTTGAAAGTCCAATACTTAATAAAATGTTTAAAAGGAAAAAACAAAGCTTAAGTAACTCACAATGGGTAAAAAAAATCTCCATCTTAATAGTGATAGGTTGGACACACAAAAATATTCATCTCTCACTTAGTTGAAGTCTGCTACATATTTAAACCATTTTTTATGTCATTTTTCAAGGTTGGTTGAACTTTTCAATGTGAGGCATGAACAACACTTGTGAATTTGGGAATTCAAAATATTTTGAATAAAATTATTCTAGAGTTATTGTGGGAAAGGATTAAGTAGTTGAACATTTTCATAGTTGAACATGTGCCATTATATGTTGTGTTATGTGTTCTCTCTATCATCTACATTCTTCTCTATCTTGTTCAAAGTTTCATTAAGGTGTGCCACACATTTTTTAGTTCTTTATGTAAGTTGTTCATATTTGTGATAAGCATAAGAAAACCAAAATTATGCAATATGCCCTACATGTGGATGTAAGAAGATGAAACAATCCTTATGCTCTTGACATTTTGATGGAATTCATAATGAAAGATCTAAAAATGATTCTTTGATGTATAAAATTATTAGGTTTAGTCTTTCAATACAAATCCAAAGGTCATTAGTCTTCAAGACCAAAAATAATAAAATAATAGGAAATGAGGAACAACGGCTCAAATTTGATTCTAAATTTAGAAGTGAGGTTCATCTCCATAAATGTTCCACTAGCCTAGCTCAATCCTACAAATTATACATCTAAGATTGGGTGGAAAATCGATATATTAGGGGTTAGGATCAAATACTTAGGAGTGAGTAAATATGATATCATATATAGTTTGGTTTATTTGTCACTTTTTAATTAAAATTGTGCCACCTATACACGTGTAATTGCATAAAGGAGAACCAAATCAAAGGGAACAAATGAAGGGGAGCAATGTATCAATGGTAGTCATTGCAACTATACTCAATAAATGAATATTAATGACCTTACTATATGCCCCCTCCAATTAGTTTTATGAAAGCAATGCAATTATTTTAGAGAGTACAAATATTTGTTAAACGATTGAAGCCTTAAAAAGTTCAATAATCAATAAAAGAATTCAAACGTAAAGATATCATCATGTGACAACCTAGAAGTAGATATTGAGATATACTTATGAAAGCACCCATAATGGAGGAAACAAGGTTCCTCCAATGTTGAACCCAAGTAAGGTTATGAATCAAATGAAAGTGGTCATAAATTCTTAGATGTAAGGACATTGCAAGCATAAACAAGTGTAGTACCATCATGAAAAGAACTTGATGCAATGATGAATGTATGACAATGTTCATGTTTATCACATCTTCCACTTAAAACTTAAGAAATTGCAATTGAAATCATAAATTGTAATTATTATTTTTGTTTCACTTCAATTTTCAATTCGAACTTCTATAGAAAATAAGTTAGGTACTGTCAAGGAAGACTAGCCAATTGACCTCAATTCAAGATTGATCCAAATTTTGAGGATGGCAAACTTGACAATGGTGATTCTTAGGTTCTGGTTAAGGAGTACAACTATGCTAGTAATGTGATTGAATGACTTGAGAGGCTTTGACTTAGGACCTTCATTTTTAAAACCTACAACTTTGTAGTATAGCTCCCTTTAAAAGAATCTGTTGCTATGTTTATTTTTCACTTGAACTTTGTATTTAATTTTTATACTATCTTATACAAAATAAATGTTAATTCAAAATTTAAAAGATATTAGCATTCAAATATTATTATACACTTTGCACTATACAATACAATATAAACATAAATAAGAAAACCTATATTCCACAATTCATATGATAAACTCTCATTTTTATTTATCCTTTATATTTCTATACTATTTAAAAACTGTAATTTTTAATCTATTTTTAATTAAATTTTAAATTCTAAAAATAATCATTTTCAATTTACTATTTTAATTCTTTCCTTTATAAGGAGGGGAGATAAGACCCCAATGCAAAGAGTACTTTCACTAAAAGGATGCAACAAATCATCAAAACATATTTCATAATTTTGAAATAGCAATCATTCTAAACCAAATTTTAACTAATGCTTTGGAATTTCAGTATTTAATGAATTGTTTATAAGAAAAATAGAGCTCATGTAACTTATAATGGGTTAAAAACTAGTATACAATAATAGTAATAATAATAATAAGCCAAGAGATATCCTTCTGGAGGCACCTTATATATATATATATA
>MU224826.1:2552251-2567879 GCA_018584345.1 Thuja plicata | reverse complement strand
AAGCTAGTAGCAGTGGAGGTGCAACCTGAAAGATATTAAAGTAATTAATATATTATATTTTATTAGGACTATAATTAGGGTTAGATTTTGATTAGGAGAAGGGTTAGAGTTAGGATTAGGGTTCAATTGTTAGAATTAGGATTAAGGTTTAGCATTTATATTTCAATACTATTTAAAAACCTTTAAATTTCAAAGAGTAATTTTTTAATCTATTCTTTAATTAAATTTTAAATTCTAAAAACAATAATTTTTAATTTACTATTTTTCATGTCTATAATTCTTTCCTTTATAAGGGGGAAGATAAGAACCCCAATGCAAAGAGTACTTTCACCAAAAGGATGCAACAAATCATCAAAACATTTTCCATAATTTACAAATAATTTCCATCTTAATTGAAATCTTTTACATATTTGCTAAGTATGTTTAATAGCAGTGAAAAATTTGTTGATCTATTGTTTACTATTTTAAATAATATAATAGTAATTGTTGTGATAGTTAGAATGTTAGAACTGTTAATGTTGATATGCGTTCTTAGATCTAAAAATCAACAAATCATGTGATTCAGTGTAAATAAAAAATGACTAAATAAACAATTACTCTTCAACTTTCTTAGGAGCCTTTTAAACACCTTGACAAAAAACATGCTGAGTTGAACCTAAAATCTTAGTTATAAACATGAAACTTCCCATATAAATTTATTATTGTAAAAAATTAAGAGGGATTTCACCTAAAATTTTGACAAGTGTGATCTCTTACTAAATGAAGAGGAATAGAAATAGAGTGTCATTTGCCTATCCCATTTAGAAGAAGAGTAAACAAATAAGGATACAGATATATCATAGACACTTAGAATTATTAAAATAATTAAGTAAAGATTGAGAATAATGCTTGGGAATGCAGTCCTGTCCTTCCATTGGAGTTTCAAAGTAACTAAGATTCGTGAACATCAACAAACCCCAACCTTGAATCAGATTATAACTTTGACAACCTCAAATAAAATGTACAAAACAGTATGTTGGCAAATTTAGTATGTACACAAAGCCATGGTATCCTGTTCATAAGTACAGGAAACACAGTAAATTATGGTCGTATAAGCTACTGTAGAAATTGCATGGAAACCAATACAATAAATTATTTTTGACCATATAATTGTAGTGCTGCCCTATTCAACAAATAAGATATTAGCTGTTTTTCAAACTGCAAATGCTTTCAGATAAATGAATGAAGCGACACCTTAAAACCCTTTTTTCTTTTGGACTAAACATCCTCTGAATCAATCAATGCAAGCTTGGGTAAAATAGATACATAAAGAATTCAAACAATCAGGTTCCAATGCTAAATATTGCAGAAAAATAAATATAACAAAAGCTCCAAACCATCCTGCTGTCATTTCTATGGCAGCCTCCACATGCAGGGAGCAGAGATGACCTGAAGTGCAGAAGAAAACTTAGGTCAAAATAAATCAGCTTTGAACTCGATCTGGCTGGAGATCTTTCAAAAGACCCACAACCTGTTGCATTGAAGGGCGCTTAAGAGATGATTCTGCAGTGCAAAGATACCCAATTCTCAAGGTCTCCAACATTAGATTCACAGGGCCTGTATTAATCAATCTTGGATCTAATGCATTCTCACCCAGTTTCTCCCTTATCAGATACCGAACCCAACCAACCAAATCCTCACCAAAACCATCAGGAATGGTATCTCCACGAGCCATTTTTCCTGTGACCAGTTCCAGCAACACAATCCCAAAATTGTATACATCGCCCTTAGCATATTCCTCAACTTCAGGTATGGAATTGAGACGGTTCCCTTCTACAAGGTCTCTGATTCCAGCCTCGGCCACATGGGGTTCAAAATGTCCATCTAGTAAAACATTAGAGGAGCTTAACCCCCCATGGATTATAGGTGGGAAACATCCATGATGAAGAAAAGCAAGGGCTCTAGCAATACCAAGAGCGATTTTGTGCCTGGTAAACCATCCCATCCGCTCTCCTGAAATTCTAGGCTGCTCCTCCTCCCATGTATCTGTGCTCCAGTCCTGCTCGGGCTGCACTCCCGGAAGCTCGTGCAGCCATTGATAAAGGTCCCCATTTTGCATGAATTCGTAGATCAGCAATTTCTCCTTTCCTGCAACACAATAGCCCACAAGGGGCAATATGTTGGGGTGCTTCAGGCGACCCAATGCATGAAGCTTGGATGTGGCCTCTTCCACATCGATATCCTTAGCCTGCTCTAGGACTTTGATTGCCACATGCAGATCCCCTGGCAGAATGGCTCTGTAAACAGGCCCACTTTGCCCCTCTGCCATTTGTGAATCTTTGCTGAAGTGGCCAGTGAGGGCTAAAAGATCTGTGAAAGTGAGGTTCAGCAGAGGTTTTTCAAAAAGTATTACAGGAGCAGAAGTAGAATCCTTGATGTCTGCAACCCATGTGCCTGAATCTGTCTCAAATGAAAACGGTCCTACCTCAGGTTCAATTATGGGAATCTCCATTTTATAGGGGAATGAAGACCTGGACACAGACCAGTCCTTGGACAACATTGGGTTACTCTTTTTTCTTCTGAGATAAAATACAGAAAAGATCACCATTGTTATCATGATTACTGCAGCTGCTGCGGCTATAATACCTGCAATTGCAGGTTTTTTCAATTTATGCGATGATGATGACGATTCTTTTGATGGCTTGCGAGCAATGGAACTGGGAATCAGGACCCCATGAGTAGATGCAGGGGCAGGGGAAGGGGCATTTTCAGGGGCGCGTTTATTGCAGGGAACTTGCAGGGATTCGCTACAAATTCCAGAATCAATGAAGGCCTGCCTCCCAAATTTTTGCACATTCTCTGCACTCAGGTTGCCTCTGAAATTATTGCCAGAAATATTTAGGTATGGTAGAGTTTCAAGCCACGGGAAATCGTTTGGGAATAACCCAGTTAACCTGTTGTTAGAAAGATCCAGATATTGTAATGAGGGCATTTGAGCCAAAGACGAAATGTCTCCTCTGAGATTGTTATTAGAGAGATCCAGATGTTGAAGGGGGTATAGGTACTTGGATCCAGCGGGTTCAGGGATCAAATCTATGCTATTACCAGCAAGAGAAATTTTATTAATGTTCTGCAAACTGAAAAGTTCAGCAAGTACCTTGTTACCGGAGATTTGGTTGTGTGACAGGTCCACCTCCTTGAGAGTTGAGAAGCCTGAGAGATTGAACCCACTGTCATATATCTTGAGCCGGTTGAAGGAGAGATTAAGGGTCTGCAAATGGGAGAATTGATGGTCAACCCTACTCCAATCAAACATAAGCTTTCCTCCCAATTGGTTCATAGCCAGATTCAGTGTTTGCAGGCTCTGGATTGTGAAAAGATCGGCTGTTATGGGCCCAGAAAGCGAATTGTGGGAGAGGTCTATGGTGTTGACCTGACTCAATTGAGAGATCTTTCTCCAGTTCACAACTCCTGTGAGATTCCGAGATTGCAGATATAATGCTGGGATAGTGCCACAATTGCTGTCACTGCTGCAAATTTCTGAGAGTTTGAAACCATTAACTGAGCCAAATGCATCTTTCAAAACATCAAAATCACCTGCTGTAGCCCCTAAGATGCTGGAGAGAAGAAGCAGAATTGATATTGAAAACACTACGGATTCCATTGGAATCGAAAGGAGAAAGAGATGCCCTGTCACAGTCTAAAATGCCTTGCACACTGTACACAACTCTGTTGAGATCACAGAATAGCATTCGGCATTACAACACCCATTATAACAATTCTATCTCTGAATTCGAACCTTATTTGAGAATAGAACCCCGTACCTTTCATCATCCAACACACCCAAAATCCTTCTGTGCTGTCTACTCTGAACAGTTCTGACATCCTCCAAAAAGTATAACTAAATTGGCCGCTCTTGCTTTAAAACTTTTGACTCTGTAGAAAAGATTTAAGCCCTAATGGATTCGACCATTTTTATGATCTTCATAATCTCTAAGAGCAAATCAACCTATAAGGACTCTCACGCTTTAGTGAGAAGCCCTTCAACTTCATCCATCCTCGTGACCATCTATCCTGAACAACAAACCTCCCCCTCATCTAAATACAGGCTTTTGAGCAACATTCAATGCCAGACAATAATAGATTATCTGACAGTTTCTCTTTCCAAAGCCAAACAAGACAAATGTCTAGGCTCGTGAATTTGGCCTATTCTGCCGAGATTTTCACGGATCTAATAGACGTATACATTCATTGCCGAAGATACCCAGTAAAGAAGACCAAAAATCTACACATCTGTAGCAATAACTGCCGTGGTGAACGCATCTATCCTCAATCTTTTTCGATTTGCAAAACTATGAACATTACTTAAGCCTAGATTTACGAGATAAAATAAGAATCGTACAGCTTCATCCACCTCAGATTCCCCGAATTTGACTATCAACAGCGCGCAATCTAAAGAAAGAAAACAGACTGGAGAATTCCACGGGTACTTCCTTACACGGCTCAACAAGAAGAAAATTTTCCCCTTTTTGCCTCAAAAAAGAAATACAACTAGCTGTTCGTTAATTTTGCCTGCAAAATAAACCATCAGAACCCAGGATAAGATTTTCGCCTTCAAAAGACTAAATAGAAAAGTAAATGTTCACGGAGAGGAATATATAAATGAAAAATAGTTGGAAGTTAGTATATTTTGGTAAAAACAGTTTTTTTATGAACTATTGTTTGAAGCTCGGTAAAAAGTGTGAGTGCAATTTTAATATCAGATCACGTTTTATAAGCCATCACGGAGTGTTGATAATAAATTGTTAGCACACAGTTTTGTCCAAAATATATGCACGCTAACCTCATGTGAACACCGCAAATTTATTATTATTTATGAATATTAAACAGAAATTTCAACTTCTTGCACAGAAAATCATCCAAGTTTTCATCCAGTGTTTGGAATGATCTAATTCGCTCGAGTTTGAGAAAATCTTCCTTTAATCACTGACGATGACTGAGGGAGGAGATCTCAGACTAAAGCTCGGATAACATCTAAGCAATTGATCCAGAAATATTTCCAAAATGTATTTTGCTGACAAAAAAAACTTCAAACAATTCTTCATATCTATTGGAGGCAATTTCAAATTTCTCTGCAGAATATTTACCTTTGAAAATCTGCATGAGATGTAAAGGACACATTACGGAGTATGTAGTATATTAAAGGGGAAACCTCATGTTTGGAAGCAATTCAATTTTCTCTGCAGAGTCTTTCACCCTCTTACAAACAATTCATGTTAATATTACAGGCTCTGCAAATTTAATGTCTACAGTGTTTGAGATGAAATAAAATAATGACGAGTGACTGCACACAGAGTCCTATTTATCAGGTGCCAGTCCCAACTAAAGTATTGACATTTCCGTTTACCCGTGTTTTACCGTATTAGAGATCCATAAATCCTGTGCCAAACTAATTGTAAACAACTATTTACATTATAAAACGGTTTATTTTACTAGTTTCGATTTGCGCCCTTAATCTGGCATCATCAATTACCAGTTCCTCAGAAACGCTTCCAAAATTAAGTAAGGGCTAAAAAGATTAACTCTTAAAAACACGAAATTTTCCAGTCCACGAAGATGTTTTAGCATATGCTTTTCTAGATTTGACTCTCATCTAACATGACAAAACATGAAGTTTCCTTTAATAACTGCAAATCTACATATCAAATTAGGACTGTAAGATGTGGATGCTTGTAAACCATAAAGATTGATCTAGAAAATCAACAAAACATTAGACACGCAACCGTATTTGAAACGACAGAGAACTTCAAATTTCAGAAAGCAAATTCTTTTCAATTCCGTAATTTAGGAACTAGTTGTCAAATTTGCAACAGTTATGCAATTCTTCACCTTCTTTCAAAGATTGGAACGCTTCTTCCCTCTTCACACCGCCAGTCCTTTTTCCTGGAAAATTCCTCTTTGAGAATATCTTCATTCCAATTTTTTTTGTTTTAAATGCCCTTCACAGTGACCTTTACATTGCACAGCTTACTGACTCACGATCCCCCATTACTGTAAAGACCAGAAAAAATAAATTTTCTCTATCAGAAAAGAATCTTGTAAAAAATTACAGATAAAAAGTTGCAGACAAAGGACAACAGCAGTCTCACCTGCTTCATTCTGCTCCGCATTTCCATAAAATGAACACATTAGAAAATAAT
This sequence comes from Thuja plicata, assembly GCA_018584345.1. Taxonomy (NCBI): domain Eukaryota; kingdom Viridiplantae; phylum Streptophyta; class Pinopsida; order Cupressales; family Cupressaceae; genus Thuja; species Thuja plicata. Next base: position 2,561,700 of record MU224826.1, on the reverse strand, counting down.
AAAATTGAAGCAGTAAATTTGAAGTCAAAAAAGTATGAAGACCTAATTCACTGATTACAGTCACAGGAATTGACGTAGATTTTCAATGTAATAATGATGTGTAATTTATGTCTCTTACCGTCCCAATTTACGTCGTCAGTTTTATCAAAGGTCGCCGTCAGACAGCTGACCGTTTGACAATGTTTAATTGAAACTGCTTTAATTTTATAAAATATGATTCTGTTTTCATTCCTTTAATCTCTGTATCGGATCTCGGTGTTTTAATTATATTTATTTATTTCCTCTATGAGATGTCAGGGATTTTATTTTGGGCGTACAAAGTTGTTGGTAGTAATATTATTGAAGTATTTGTGTGGGCCTTAGGGGTATCATTTTAATATTAGTTTATAAATAGTATAGTTTGTATGTGAAATTGGATTTCTTTTTTGGAAAAATGTTATTATTGATTTTCAAATTTGTATTTTAAATATTTTATTATATATTTTATTTTTCTTTATTGAGTTTGTAATTATTATTTTTTAAAGCAAAAGTGGGATAACCAATATATATATTATTTATATAAACTGATTCAAGGGTTCAATCAAGAAAGAATCAGTAAGAAAACCTGATATCCTTGCCCAATACAATATACCTGATACAATATGACCGATACAACATGGGGTGACAGAATTTGACAAGATATAAACTCATATGCTACCCCCAAAATATTACATAAGTTGGTTTAATATTTGTATATACAACCACATGAGAAAGTTATCAAATTTGCAATTCATATCCTTCGATTACTCTTCCATGTCGCTGGGGCTCTGCCCCTCCAAATCTGGTTGAGATCGTGGAGACCACCCAGAGGCAACCACATTCCAACTTTGGGCATTAGCATCATCTGGCACAGTTACCTTCCACCCGTCGTTGTCCGAGTCACCCCAACCAGCAGTGTACTTTTTTTGTGCATGAGGTTGAATCCAGCCATTGACTGTTGGTGGATGATCATTCAAGTCAGGAGCTCTTGCCAAATGCAGAGTCGACGGATCACGAGCAGGGGAGACATGAGTGTGAGAAGGGAAACTCAATCTTGCTGGCATATTCGAGTGCTCTAGCAAGTCCATGAGGGAATAAATTGTAGCCCTAATTCTCTCAACCAGTGTATGACCCAATGTTTTGCCCGACGTGTGTAAGGCATACTCGACACATCAAAATTTTTGCCTCTCCAAGGAGCGTTTGATACTGTCATAGACCACCATGTATTCGTGATTGTTGAGAAAGAGCTGTCGGGGGAATAGGCCACCAATAAGTGCATGGCAACACCAGAGGTCGTAGTGTTGCATAGCCCTCTTCATCGCATTGTTTGCAAGAAATATGGTTTAACCACTTTGTTGGCAAGTATTTCCAATAGTTGTGTCGACTGAAGTAGGTCCATGGCATTGGATAAGAATATGCTCACTACCTGCGACAGATAGATGAAGTGCTTCGTTTGGGGTGAGAGACTTTCCTTGGCTAGCCGAATAGCCATTCTGATCACTCTAAGTGACAATCAAACATTGTCTCCAATGTCGCATCATCAATCTGCATCGGCAAATCATCCTCCAAAATACTGGGTTTTAGCTGAATTCTATAGTTCCTGGGAAAAATCTCATGGTGATAACTTACACATTGCATACATTTTGTGCATATCTCCAGCACCGACGCCATTCTTTCAAGGGTTTAGAAGTAAAACTGTAATGCATTATTGGAGAGAAAACATGGCTTTTAAAAATCGCCTAGGATGAGCAGGTACATATTACAATTAATACAAAATCCCTTGCAATCTTTACTTCATAGCACTCAAATACACAACCAGTCTTTGAAGATATTAATTCACCCATGTTGTGTTTTGAGGCCTGCGAAATATGAATTTGTTATGCATTGCATGCCATGTGTGTGTACGGGGGGAAGAGTAATTACACTAGCGGCTTGAATTCCTCATTCGTTTAAGTTAGGAGTCCTAGTCTTTGAAGATATTAATTCACCCATGTTGTGTTTTGAGGCCTGCGAAATATGAATTTGTTATGCATTGCATGCCATGTGTGCGTACGGGGGGAAGAGTAATTACACTAGCGGCTTGAATTCCTCATTCGTTTAAGTTAGGAGTCCTAGTGTATGATGCAGGTTGTACTTCCCTTATTTTAAATCATCCTTCGTCTATCACTTCTGTGCACCAACATGTGGTCAACAATGTACCCATCAATTTCGTTGTAAGTGACAGCTTATTCCACACAAGCGCGATGTATGCCACTATATACCATTTGACAAATAGCCCATATGTGCGGCCAGCATTTTCCCAGTCAATGTCATTATGTTGAATTCAAATTTGTGTTAGATTGCATATCCTTAAGTATCAAGCTTTGCAAGTTAGTGTCTTTATTAATGATTTCGTCTGGTGTTAAGGATATCAAATCCAGCCCATCTCAACCCATATTGGCTAGATAGTCTGCTAGTGAATTACCTTCACGTAGCGTATGAGAAATGTAAATTTCTTTAAATGTATCCAGAAGTTGCCAAATTTGTTGTAGAATGTATGTTAGTTTCCAGCTATGAGATTCTCGTTTAATGCAGGCATTAATAATGACCATCGAATCACCTTCCACTTGAATATTTTCAAAGCCTCTCAATTTTGCCAAAACAAGACCAACAAAGAGAGCATGAGCCTCTGCTACATTATTTGTTCCTCGAGGAAGAGGACAGGACTTTAGAGCCAGTACAATACCTTGGTGATCTCGAATGCAAATTCCAATCCCTGATTTCCCTGGATTGCCTCTTGACGACCCGTCAAAATTGATTTTGGCAATCCCTTGTAAAGGAGGAATTCAACAAACTGAAGATCGGTCTTCAGCATTTAGAGGTGGTGATTGATGACACCAACCAATTGGAACCTGTATGCCTTTCCATTCGCAGATTATGGCACTGTCCCAATTAGACATGACTCGATTGCATTTGAGTTTTGAGTGGTTAGCATTCACTATTTTTGAAATTTATCTTTCCAAATCTATAAGTACGAATTGAATAGAAGAGGAAACATTTCAAAAAAATATTTTGTTGCGTTCCCACCATATTTCCCATGCTACCAATGTCGGAATTCATTTCCACAGTCCATAGAATAAGGAGTTTGTGTACAAATCTGGCCATGACTGAAATAGATCCCATAGTTTATTGGGGAGAGGAGTGAAGTAATGCAATTTTCCAAGTACAAACCACCAACATTGTTGTGCAAAAGGATGGTTTAAAAATAAGTGATCCACATCTTCATGCACTAGACCACACATCCTACAATTAAAAGGTTGCAAAATTTCATATTTATGTAACCGTTCACTCGTTAGTGCCCTCTTTTTCAATGCAATCCAAGTAAAACATCCATCCTTAGGGAGGGTAACATGATTCCAGCATAATAAGAAGGCATGAGAAGGTGTTGAATTAGGCTCCTTCTGCTGAATAAGTTTGTATCCTTCTTTAATAGAGTATTTTCCATCTTTTCCTGGTGCCCAAAATAGTTTATCCTCCAATCCTGACAAATAGACCACTTTTTCTGACAAGAAAAATTTGGGGCGGATCACTTGGGTCTTTCCAAATTACTTCCCTAGAGAACAAGCCTATTGGTGAAACATAATCCACTAAGTAATAACCCCAGATGTTTTCCGTGGATGAGACAATTTCATCTATTGCTTCTAATTTGTGCAAGGGGGGTGTACCATTCCATGAGTCCCTCCAAAACTTAACTTGTTCACCATTATTTACTTCCCAAGAAATTTACTTGTTGAGTGTTGTTTTTACACAAGCCAACTTGCTAGGATCTCGAGATTCGATTTCCTCTCTTGAAAGAATAACAAAGTTATTCCCAAGGTTCTCCAGGGTCGCGTCATAACCTGTTTCGTTACTTAGTTGAAGATAAATGTGAATGTTCACGAGGAGGCTTTTGCTGGTACATTCAAGACATCAAACTGCAAAACAATCTTTCAATCTGGTTTGGGGTTTTCTATTTTACCAACATTGGTGTTTGAAATAAAAATGCAATTTTGTATTTTCAATGTGATTACTTTAGATTGAGATGGAATTCAACAGAGCAAGGTAACAAGAAATAAAGTAAATTACTGAAACGAAATCCTACGGACATAAACTGCTGTAAACCCTTCCTTGCGAATTGAAAGGTGGGGAGATTTGGAACAAACCCAAGAGGTATAAATCAGACAAAGTCGCAATTCTATACCCAATGGATGCAAGTGTTTGGAGAGGAGATGAATTCACTCGTGCAAGATATTCAAAATCTATCAAATCGTGAAGCCACCAAGATGTGTGCACCCACAAGATGGATTTATCGTTAATCCAAATAGATGATCCCTTCCACACACTCGTCACAGCAAGGTAGATAGACAACATCAAACTCCAACTAAGGTAAACGCGAATTTGAAACACAACAAAATAAGAGGCTCTTTGAAATTAATGAATAATGCATACACACATTCACCAATTCGCATAGAGGGCATCAATTTACACACCACGAATGAAGCACCAAATGTAGATATATATTGTATTAAGAATTTGACCCCTTATTACATTGATTTGATTACAATATATAGAGTTTTTGATCTACCAACTTTGAATGCCAAAATTAGGGCATCAAAGAGTCTAAATTTATGAAAATAAACTAAAACTAAAGCTCAGCTGAAAAGAAACTTATTGCTAACTAATACTGAACAGCTTGCATGGATTTTAAATCCATTTACAATCAGTTTGTCCATGCAAGAGGGATCAAACTCGTCAAGAAAGAAAGAGAAAGAAGACAGGGTTTCTTCTGTGAATTGGAGTCTTCTTCTTGGTTCTTGGAGTTCTTCCTTGGAATCTTCATCTGGAGGTTCTTCTTGCAGTAGGAACTGATAGGGGACCCTTAGTCCTTCAAAAACAAACTCAAGTTAACCATCAATCTGATCTGGATTTCAACTGGCATGCAAAAAGGTGATCTCGCTGGAAGCACTCAGATTTTTGGCCCTCAACCTCTACTCCGAAGTTTTAAATGCCCAAAATTTGCTAAGTGTCGAATCACCCTGAAGGTATGAAAGTTTCAGCACTTTCAAAGGCCAAAAGGCCAAAAAATCTAGAAGGCCGAAAGGCCGAAAGAGCTAGGAGGATGAAAGGCTGGAAGCTGCATCGTTTGAGGAGGGCCAAAAGGCCGAAAGACCGAAACCTGCCTTTGGTTAAAATTGCTAAGTGTTGAAACTGCTTTTTTTCCAAAAATGCTCAAGGGGTCCAAGGAGTCAGTTTGGGAATAATTCTGGGTGTGCAGCCCGGAGCCTCTGTATGATTTCCTGAACTTCTTCATAGTTTATCTCCTTCCTTTTTACCTTGTTAACTTTTCGTTCTTGCTTCTCTTTGAATATTGTCAATTCAGAAGTGAAGAACTAGATCTCCTCTTCATGTTCTGACATCCTTAACATCTCTTCTCTTGAAAAGAATGTTTGTTGTATGGCCTCCTTGGTACTGATGCCTGTCAGAATGTCCCTGAACTGTTGGACCACTTCTTTTGATGGCCGTAACATGTGTTTATCTTCATCTCGGTTCAAGTTGAGGCCAATCCCTATGAAGAAAACATCAATTTATTCTACCCATTCCAAGACCTCTTTCTGTTTCTCTAAGATGGAGGCTTAACATTTCTTATAGACCTTAATGATCGTGGCCATCCGTTTAGTCTAGGTCTCAAAGTTGTCAAGCTCTTCGCCTTCATATATTTTCACCAATATCTGGAAATGTTGTTTCCTAATTACTTCTAGGTCTTGGAAGGTGACTTGCCATTTTTCTATCTCAGAGTTCAGGCCACCTTCATTCTCCATCAAGTCTATCAAATTTGTACCTTCAATCAAAATGACCTTGTAAGGCTTATATATATGTTTGATGGCCTCATCTGCGAACTGCTCAAAGTCTCCCTTCCAATCTGCACTTGCTCAAGGATAAATGACAGGGTCAAACCTGTTGGCAAGTCTGGGGTGTTCCTTTTCTCCAATATTGCTTGTAGTGAGGCCTCTGGGTAACTTGGGTTGATAGGACCAACCATCTTGTGAATGAACTTCTTCCTGTTCTGTCAATGATTTTATGGTCTCCTCATCCTTACTCATGAACCCTAGAGCATGTTTAAGCCCTAAGGCTGCCAGTATTTTTCTCCCTTCCCTAGTGGGCTCCCCTAAATCCACCTCCTCAAACGTGTAATATTCTGGAGTTGTTTGTGTTTGAGAGGAGCTAGCAAAAGGAACTGCAACCTATGCCTTCTAGCGACCCCTAGTGTCTTGGGTGACATAGAACATTGTTTGTACTGGTAATGTGACCCCTATTTGGTGGAAGGCTTGCCCTAAATAAGTCATACTTGTATCTTCCCCCTCATCTTCATCTGTGTGAGTTCTTTTTCTCAACTGAATTTCTTTAGTGAACCATGTAGGTTTACTAAATGCAGTGATTGGCTCATATGGGGCAACCTGAAGGACTGAATCCAAGTTTTGGGGCCCCGGGGTTACTTCCTTATCTGACCCTTCTTCCTGCTCCTTTCTTTGTTCCTCCTCATTCATTCCTTCCCTTTGTTCTTATCCTTCTTCCCTTCCCTCTTCTGCCTTTTCTTCTTCTTCCGCTATCTTATCTTGTTTTTCCTTGTCTTGGTCTTCATCTCCTGAGGAGCTAATCAACACTTTGGTATTAAGACTGGTCATGACTTTCAATGTGGTTTCGAAAGGTGACATGACTTTTGCACTTATTGATCCTCCAAGGGCTGGGATGAAGCAAGGCAAAGAGATTGATGATGGTGGAGTAGGTGTAAGGAGAGTTGGAATGGGAAATGGGAGAGTAGTAGTTGGAGGCGGAGTCAGTGTTGGAGTTGGGAGAAATGGTGGTGGAGTAGGAATTGGAGGCGGGAGAGTAGTTGGTGGAGTAGGAATGTGAGGTGGTGAAGTAGTAGCAAGGGTCTCTCCTGTGGTCTTATCCCCTGTTACATCTTGATTGATTGGGGCATCTTGATTTCCAGGCCCTTGATCTTTATTAGAGCTCCTTTCTGTCATAGGTACATCAGGCGCTAGATTAGTGAATTGAGTGGGAGGTGGAGTGAGGGTTACTTGGGGCTGAAAGAGAGATGGACCTCCCATTTCACATCTTGTTGCATAACTTGGTGTGTCTTGCCCTTGGTCCGGAAAGCCCTCTAGACCTTCAAAGTTAGACATCTGGAACTTATCTGATCCTAAAGCCTCCAATGGATTTTCTTGTTCTTTGGTACCCTCTTGGTGTTTCCTGGTAGCCTCCTTCTCTCTCCTCTTCTGAGACCTTTTCCTTTTTACTAGAGGTACCTCTTCTTCTCCTTCTTCTTCTGGCTCCTCATGTACAGTTTCCAATTGTGGAGACACAGAAGTTCTCTTCCTTTTATATGTTTTCTTACCCTTTTAAGTGGTAGGAGGAGATTGTCAAGAAGTGGATGGCGCTTCATTTGGCGAAGCCTGCTGAACCCACTGGAGGATCTATCTGCCCAGTCATCCTAGTCTTGGGAGCCTTGTGCCTTGGATTCAACCCATACTCTACTACGTGTTCATGGCCATATACCGTGTTTAGCTTCTGTGGTGGCGCCTGTATGTGGTAAATTTGGCCTTGTTAACTCACCATACACTTCAACATAGTCCTTCTTCACCAGGTACACACAAGACTGAATATGAGATTATTCATCTTGTCTGCCTGCATGATTCGACCTGTTACCTTCTATCCAGACGGGGTTTTTGAAATTGCTCTTAGAACAAGAGTCTCACAACCATAGACCAATCTAGGAACGAAGGATTTATCATGATGAATGCAATACAATGCAAGATTATACGAAGAATTGAAAATATTTAAGATAATCTAAGATATGATGATAAATGCAATTATTCTAGAAATTGAAGCTATTCTATTGCAAAATGATATTATTCTATATGAAACATGACAATAATTCAATATTCTAACAATGCATATTTTCTCCAGGGGTTTCAGGGTTTTGAATGAGGAATGAGAGTTCTTTTATAGACTCAGAGATGATCAGAATAGAAACTTTCCTCTTTGAAATAAAACAGATAGAAAAGCCAGTTTAAAATAGAAAGCTTTATTCAAAAGAATACAATAAATTGTTTTCTTCCTGCTTTAACTATTTTCTTTCTTTGATTTAATTCTATTTTATTGGAATTAAATTGTTTTCTTTCTCTTTAAAGCACAATTAATTCAAAGATTCTATTCTAAACAGAGATACGATTTTTGAGAGAATATCCAATTAATTAAATAAATATGACCTCATAAATAGGTTTTTCACAATTATCTGAATAATTAAATATTATTTAATTTCTTTTTCATGTGTCTTAGCTAAAGAGGGTGAATTTAATTTAATTAAAGTGCTAGGACTTTATAATTAAATTAATTCAATCATAGGGTTTATTTAGCCAATAGATATTTAGGAATTAAATATGATGTATGATTAATGCAGATTTAGGATTTTCTACATTTGACACTTAGGTCGAGTAGAGTCAGTCAAAACTCAGAATTGCCTTAGTACAATAGGACTATGATGATTCAGAAGAACGACAAATGCAACAAAATTGGTTAGGGTTGCAAGATGCCATTTTTGGGGTGTTACATTTTGCCCCTCTTTGAATTGATATGCGAGCAGCACATTGATTCAAAGAATGGTCTGATGCCTGAAGCACAGAAGAATAGATTTGAAAATTGATGATGCAAAGATTTTAGATCCATCTCCAGAACAGAGCTTGACTCTCTGAAGTCTAGGTTAGGTTGCCAAGACGCCGGTCAAATAGATATCTTTCACAAGACTATCCCCAGAACAAGGCTCAACCTTTAGAAGTCGGGGTTAGATTGCCCCGATACCTGTCTCAAAAGATAGTAAAATAGTGCTTTAGGACTATCTCTAGAATGAAGCTTAGTCCCCCAATATCTAGGTTAGATTGCCCAGACACTGGTCAGATTGACATCTTTCACAAGGTTATCCCTAGAATGAGGCTTAAGTGTCAAATGCATATTTTCTCCAGGGGTTTTAGGGTTTTGATTGAGGAATGAGAGTTCTTTTATAGACTCAGAGATGATTAGAATAGAAACTTTCCTCTTTGAAATAAAACAGATAGAAAAGCCAGTTTAAAATAGAAAGCTTTATTGAAAAGAATACAATAAATTATTTTCTTCCTACTTTAACTGTTTTCTTTCTTTGATTTAATTCTATTTTATTTGAATTAAATTGTTTTCTTTCTCTTTAAAGCACAATTAATTCAAAGATTCTATTCTGAACAGAGATAATATTTTTGAGAGAATATCCAATTAATTAAATAAATATGACCTCATAAATAGGTTTTTCTCAATTATCTGAATAATTAAATTTAATTATTGAAATGAGGATATTTATTTAATAATTAAATATTATTTAA
>MU224826.1:2542142-2552201 GCA_018584345.1 Thuja plicata | reverse complement strand
GGACTTTATAATTAAATTAATTCAATCATAGGGTTTATTTAGCCAATAGATATTTAGGAATTAAACATGATATATGATTAATGCAGATTTAGGATTTTCTACATTTGACACTTAGGTCGAGTAGAGTTAGTCAAAACTCATAATTGCCTTAGTACAATAGGACTTTGATGATTCAGAAGAACGACAAATGCAAAAAAATTGGTTAGGGTTGCAAGATGCCAATTTTGGGGTGTTACATTTTGCCCCTCTTTGAATTGATGTGCGAGCAGTGCATTGGTTCAAAGAATAGTCTGATGCCTGAAGCACAGAAGAATAGATTTGAAAATTGATGATGCAAAGATTTCAGAGCCATCTCCAGAACAGAGCTTGACTCTTTGAAGTCTAGGTTAGGTTGCCAAGACGCCGGTCAAATAGATATCTTTCACAAGACTGTCTCCAGAACAAGGCTCAACCTTCAGGAGTCGGGGTTAGATTGCCCCAATACCTGTCTCAAAAGATAGTAAAATAGTGCTTTAGGACTATCTCTAGAATGAAGCTTAGTCCCCCAGTATCTAGGTTAGATTGCTCAAACACTGGTCAGATTGACATCTTTCACAAGGTTATCCCCAGAACGAGGCTTAACCTTCAGGAGTCAGGGTTAGATTGCCCCGATACCTGTCTCAAAAGATAGATAAATATTTTAGGACTATCTCCAGAACAAAGCTTAGTCCTCTAATATCTAGGTTAGATTGCCCAGACACTAACCAGATTGACATCTTTCACAAGGTTATCCCCAGAATGAGGCTTAACCTTAAGGAGTCAGGGTTAGATTGCCCCGATACCTATCTCAAAAGATGGATATCTTTCACAAGGTTATCCCCATAATGAGGCTTAACCTTCAGGAGTCAGGGTTAGATTGCCCCGATACCTGTCCCAAAAGATAGTAAATAGAGGTTTTAGAATCATCTCCAGAACAGAGCTTGATTATCAGGAGTCAGGGTTAGATTGCCCCGATACCTATCCCAAAAAGATAGTTTTCGAGAACCATCTCCAGAACGGAGCTTGATCCTCAAGAATCTGAGTTAGATTGCTCAGATACGTAAAAGATGACAAGATGTAAGGAACAAAGATGCCCTTATTGATTGTGGAGTATCCAATTTTGACTGTGAGGTACGAAAAACTGAACATGCCCCAAGTGATGAGAACTTTTGAAAATCAGATTAGATTGATTGAAATAGATTTAATGATGTAATCATCCTGCCCCCTTGGGAGCGAAATGGAAAGATGACACGTCATATTGATGATGGAGAGAGAAAAATCATAGATAGATGTTGAGTCAGAGATCAAGAAGAACTCAGAACAGATTACGGAAGAATTTAGAAGATGTAGAATCAATTTCGAGTGATTTCGAGGTCTGGTTTGACCAAGGTTGACTAGAGTTGACCAAAGTTGACATTTAAAGAAAAAATTCAAAGATTTCAGAAAATGATGATATGATAAGATTCTGACAAGAAAGTGACGTCAGAAAGTCGACTGCACAAGTGTCCGATCGCGTCGGTCCCGAAAATTTTAAAATGCGATTTTGAGTGATATAGAAGTGTCAAATTTTGATTTCAATCCCGAAAATGGGTTGAGCATATAGTTGAAGATGGAGAGCGAGGATCAAACACTTGGTCAGTCATGATGAAACCAAGACTCTAAAGAAGAACTCCGCTATGTATGAACCCAAGAGAATGCAAAGAAGAGAACACTGAATTGCTGCCACAATGTAAGTCTAGAATGAAAATGCAATCCTATGCTAGATGCAATATGAAAATGCAATTCTATGCTAGATGCAATATGAAATTGCAATTCTAGGACATGGTTGTGAGACCCATCATAAAATCATCATCATTGAGCATTTTTATTTTTGGAACATCAAAGTCGATACAACCCTTACTGGCGCCACAATGCAACCATAAGGATATGAATATGACTTATCATCGGATAGAGTGTAGGAAACGAATGTAAGCACCAGGGCACAAAATCCAAGATGACCTGAACATAGTTTCCAGTTAATATTGCAAGAGTACACTAGTATCGAGGCATTCAAAGCCAAGATAACCATGAGTGCGATCATGTGTAAACAAACAGATCAATAACAAACAAAACAATGATAAACAGAGCAATAACAAGCAAGGAGATAGTACCGACCTCACCATGGTGTACAAATAAACAAGATCGAGGCATGTGAGGCTGTTCCACCTTAGTGCGGGAGCTCTTATCACATACACCCTGTTTATTTGATGTTGCCGGATCATCGGGACTACACCAACAAGCAGTAGACAAAGAAAATATCAATGAAATTCATGAGAATAGATAGCATACAAAGAAAGATTCAATCATAGCTTAGCCAGTTTTAAAGTTTTCAAATGTATGTATGTATGAGGTGTTGAAAAACACCGTTGTTCTTGTGAGTGCATTTTGTTTGATTGTTATCGATAGATGTTTACGTTTGAGATATCTGATATGTGTTAAAAAACACAGATGTGTCCAAAGATAGTGTTAAAAAATACTGTTTATGGTGGTGTTGAAAAACACCAGGTTGTGTCAGTAGTGAGTTGTCCTTGAGAAGTGACAAGATTACTGACTCAGGTGTAAACCAAAGATGTGATCAAATGAGGGGGCCTGTGCCCCAAGTAAAGATGACTGACGTGATGTATTTTGTGAGGACAAACGAGATTCGATTGCCCCCAAGCATATGGCATTGAATCAATGACAAGTCAAGACGGTCCACAAAGGGACCAGAGTGTCACAAAAGTGACCAAAAGATATGTATAGACTAAAGCATAGAATCGTCAAGACTGAGTATCGATAGATAGAGTGTGTGAGGATAACTCCAACTATAACAAATGTGAGAAATCTCGATAGGATAGCGACAGTAGACAAACGTAGTGAGAACCACTGGTGACTGACGCGAGAGAGATGCTGAAATGAAATGATCATAGTATAAGATATACATCAGTAGGCAGACGTAGTGAGAACCACTGGTGACTGATGTGAAGAGGATCCTTTAAAAGATAATAGGGTAGTGTCCCCTAGATCAGGAGGGTTACCCTGAGAGTATGACCATTTTCAATCCATGTGAGTTGGTGTCTTGACGGGAACTGAAAGCAAATGAAAGCAGGAAAGCAGCAATGCAGGAAAGAAAATGCGTGAAGCCAAGTGGTGCTGCGATAGATATAGCATTGTGGAACAAGAGGCACTTGTTTACCAGGTTTTCACCTTCTTGGCATAAATTCTTTTTTTTGCTACCATGACGCTTGTTTGCCAGGTTTTCATCAATGACACCTTTTTTTCTTTTTCTCTTTTTTTTGTATTTTTCAATTTTTTAATTTTTTTTAATTTTTTGAAATATATGATTTTTTTGGAGATACATCAAAGCGCCTATCGCTAGGTTTTCACTAAGATGATCATTTTTTTAGGAATTTTTCAGATTTTTAGAATTTTTTCAGGACTTTAGTATATACACGAGTATAATGAAGATGTGTCAGTTGTAGAACTGCTTCAGATGAAGAGCGTTGATGGGCTCTTTGAGTTGTTCTCCTTTAGTAGTAGAGAGTTGATAGGTACCAGACCCAAACACTGCAGTAACAATATACAGACCGAGCCAATTTGGTTCAAACTTCCCTTTCTGGATCCGATGTTGTTGATTCTTAGGGTTCTCCCTCAGAATGAGGTCACTTGCTTGGAAATCCCTTGGTCTAACCTTTCTATTATAGCTCTTGGACATCCTCTTTTGGTATGCTCTCAAGTGATTGAACGCCACTTGGCGACATTCATCAAGTAGTTCTAGCTCTTGTAGCCGAGATATTCTGGTATCTTCATCAGTAATGAGGCCTTTCAGAGAGACTCGCAAAGAGGGAATCTCAACCTCAATAGGTAGCACAACGTCTGCTCCATAAACCAACACATAGGGAGTAGCCCCTGTTGGTGTTCTTATACTTGTCCTCTATGCCCAAAGAGATGGATTGATCCGGAGATGCCAATCTCATCCGAATTTATGTACTATGCGATGTAGGATCTTAAGGATTGTTTTGTTGGATGCTTTCGCCTATCCATTACCTTGAGGATAATAGATGGAAGACCAATGTTGAGTAATTTTAAATTTAGAGCAGAGCTCTGTCAAATTCTTGTTTTTAAATTGTCCCCCATTATCCATAATAATGGCTGAGGGTACACCATGCCTGCAGATGATGTAGTTGAGAATAAACATAGCTACTATTTTGCCACTGGCAATGGTGAGAGGGACTACCTTTGCCCACTTAGTAAAATAGTCCATAGCTGTGATGATAAACTTATGTCCATTGGAGGACGAGGGGTAGATTTGACCCACCAAATCAAAGGCCCATTGTTGAAATGGCCAAAAAGTAATGAATGGAATAAGCTCCTTGGCTAGAGCATGAATTAGGTTTCCATGTAATTGACATTGTTTGCAAGACTTAGCAAACTATGTTGCTTCTTTTTCCATATCTGGCCAGTAGTAACCCACTCTAATAAGTTTACGAGCCAATGTTAGGCCGTTAGAGTGTGACCCACAGATGCCTTCATGCACCTCTACTAATGCTTGTTTGGATTCATCGGGTTCTAAACACCTAAGGAGGGTACCGTCTAGACCACGTCTATACAATTCATTAGCGATGATGATGAACCATGAAGCACTGCGGATTAGGTGACGTTTCTCATTCCGGGAGTAAGTGTCTAGAACAATCTGGTCATGTAGGTAGGAGAAGATGTGATGGTAGCGGGATGAGTCATGTCCTATGACATAACAGATCATTCGGGAATCAGGGGAGTCATAGGCTGGGTAGCATAACGTCTCCACCAGGAATTCATGTCTAGTATCATTTTCAGGCATTTGTAACATAGAGGCAAGAGTAGCCATGGCGTCTTCCACTTTATTATCTGCCCTCAGAACCTGTTGAAATGTGATATGAGTAAAATACTGTTTAAGATCATCAACCAACTATTTATAAGTAACCAAATTTTCATCCCTTGTCTGATAGATATCATTGACCTGATTGATGACCAACTGGGAATCTCCAAGAACATTTAGTTCATCTACGCGTCACTCAAGGGCGATCTTCATACCATTGATGAGGGCTTCGTACTCAATAATGTTTTTTGTACAAGGAAACATCTTGTATGCTTTGGGTAGTGAGTACCGTTGAGGTGTAATGAATAGTATCCCAGCACCTAACCCTTGTTGGGTAAATGAACCATCAAAAAACATAGTCCATGAGCGATGTGTAAGAAGTAATATGGACTCATCTGGAAATTCAATGTGCAATGGTTGATGATCAACTAGAGGTGCTTCCGCCAACTGATCTGCTATTGCTTGGCCCTTAATGGCTTTCCTTTCAACATATTCAATATCAAACTCACTGAGAAGCATGACCCATTTAGCTAGTCTACCTGTGAGGGTAGCTTTACTGAGTAGGTATTTCAGAGGATCAATTTTAGCAATTAGACGTGTAGTATGAGCCAACATATAGTGCCGCAATTTTTGTGAAGTGAACACCACTGCAAGGCAAGCCTTCTCTATAATAGAATATTTTGTTTCATATGAGACCAAAGTTCTACTAATGTAGTAGATAGCCCTCTCTTTCTTGTGTTGATCTTCTTGAGCCAATAGGATACCCAATGATGTATCTGTAACAGATATGTAAAGTATAAGTGGCTTCCCATGAATGGGAGGCATCAAGATCAGTGGGTTCGCAAGATACTGTTTGATTTGTGTGAACCCTTCATCAGATTCTTTGTTCCATTGATAAGCCACACCCTTGTGCAAAGTTTTGGTAAATGGTTGTGACTTGTCCGCCAGTTGAGAGATAAAATGCCAGATAGACTGTAGTCGGCCTTGAAGTCCTCTCATTTGTCTGATATTTTTAAGTGGTGGCATTTCTAGAATAGCTTGTACTTTTGCAGGATCTACTTCAATACCTTTGGCAGAGATGATATAGCCAAGTAACTTACCATATGTTATGCCAAATGTGCATTTCTTAGGATTGAGCCTTAGACTGAATTGTTCCATACGATCTAGTATAGGACCTAGATCGGAAAGATGTTTCTTTCGGTGCATGCTCTTAGCCAAAGTGTCATCCACGTAATCTTCCATAGTTTTATGCATCATGTCATGAAATATGGTGGTAACCGCTCTCTGATATGTAGCACTGGCATTTTTGAGTCCAAAGGGCATGACATTCCAATAGAAGGTACCCCAGACACATGTGAAGGTTGTTTTCTCTTGGTCTTCTAGCACAATTTTTATCTGGTTATAACCAGAGAAACCATCCATTAGTGAATACATTTCATACCCAGCTGTCATATCTACGATCATATCAATGTTAGGCAATGGAAAATCATCCTTAGGACATGCCAAATTCAAGTCTCTAAAGTCTGTGCAGACTCAGATAGATTTATCATGTTTTGATATTGGAACAATGTTAGAGATCCATTTTGCATAATCAGTGACTCTGATAAACATTGCCTTAAGCAATTTCTCTAATTAAGCTTTGACAAGTAGGGCTACATGTGGATGCATTTTGTGAAGCTTCTGCTTGACGGGCTTAACACCTGGTGCAATGGATAGATGATGCATGATTAGATTAGGGTCTAATCCTGACATGTCTGAATATTTCTGCAAGTTAATCTTTTTGTTTCTAAAGAATGTGGTGAATTCCTCTCTTTCTGCCTCTGATAGTGATTGTGCCAAGTGAATAATCTGAGGTTCTGCCTCTGTACCCAAGTTGATAGGTTGAGTTGGTTCAATAAGAACATATGATCTTTCCTGAAAATGACTTGGGAGGGCATCAAGTATCTCATCCTCCAGCGCCTCAGAGAGGTTTTCACCCTTGGATACATCTTTTATTTTGACTGTTTTAGGGTCTGATACTGCCACAAGGTGGTTTTCACTATCAGAGTGCCTATTTTTGCTTCTTTTTATTTTGTCACTAAGATACTTGATGTCCGCCTTGGTCATATTGACACTTGCTTCGCTAGTGGGAGATGTTACAGGTTCGACAACGTGTAGGTAATAGGCAAGAGCATAATCATTCTGGAATGTAAGGACTTCATTAGATGGGGAGGTAGAGTTCCAGTCTATAAGCTCAGGATGGCAAAGTGAAAGAGGAGTGACAGGTTTAAGTGCATTCATGGTATAATCATCAAAGGCATGGACAAGCAAGTCGAGACCTAAAGCGATCTCATCTAGAGGTATAGTCAAATTCCTTTGATTTCTAGCGCATGTAGTAGACATGTTAACACCTAGGGAGTCAGACTCATGTGACCCTACACTAGATCGTTCACCTACTTCGAGAAGGTTTTCATATGCATTAGCTGTATCTGTATCTCTGTCAGAAGTGGCATATGACAAGCTATCAAACTCATATTCATGGGAGTCCATTTCATCATTAGGTCTCATGTCAAGAACATGAGTGAAATCAACCCTTTGTCCCTAGTTGGGATGAGTTCTTCCTAGAACTTCTGCTATGGTCAAATGAGCACCTGTTGACCTAGGTACCTCAATAGTGTTTGTAGCCTCAACTGCCTCTTGTGTAATGAGAAGTGACTGGAATTCCTGGTCAAACTGTTCTTGAAAGTGTGGTGGTATGTATAAATCACCTTGATGACTATGGCTCAGAGTATATATGTCTTTCCACTCTTTGTAAGTTAATGGAGCAAGTGAAGTGGTGGTATCAAAATCGTTGTCAGTGTCTACTATACTGACACATGGTACAAAGTTATCTGGCTCAGCAAGGAATGTTGCCAGGTCTGGTGGAATAGGATAAGCAAAAGTATCCTCATCAGAGCT
Organism: Thuja plicata; assembly: GCA_018584345.1. NCBI lineage: Eukaryota > Viridiplantae > Streptophyta > Pinopsida > Cupressales > Cupressaceae > Thuja > Thuja plicata. The sequence continues at coordinate 2,544,370 of MU224826.1, read as the reverse complement.
GTCTTCAGGTTCTGCAATTGTAGGTGTATCTTTAGGTGTTGGTTTGTTATCTTCTTGAGGTACAAAATTATTTATTCCCAGTTGGAATGTGAGTTTTTGGAAGCCTATACCAGTAGAGTCGTGTGTTATGCGACTGATAGCTTCAAGTGGTGCAACCAATCCCTTATGATTCGCACCTATGGGACCATCCCCTTTATAGCCAAGATGTTGCATAATAGATAAACCTTTACCATATTGCTCAGGTTTCATGTCATAAGGAGGAGTATTTTCAGAATTGTCTTCTCTTTTATAGATCCAAGCTTTGATAGCTCTGTTTTTAGCTTCTTCTTCTAATGGTACTGTGGCTTGTACACAAGTACCACCATAATTTGTTGGAGGAGGAATCGTAGAAGGTTTAGTGTTCTCAGAAGGTCTCCCAAAGGAACGGGGAGACAAAGGCAAAGATGTAATAGATAGCACAGGTTCAATCTGATATCCTCCCATATCGGTTTCTTTGAGTGTCAGACTCTTTTCCATTTCTTTTAATTTATCCTCAAGGAGCTCAATAGATTCTCTGTTGGTAGGCACAAGGATGTCAGCAGATTCTATGAGGGCATTGCGATCATAGCGTGTATTAGCAGGTATAGTCACTTCAGAACCATGGAATGGGAACTTAATGCAATGATGGTATGTGGAAGGGATAGCCTGCATTTCATGGATCCATGACCTTCCTAACAAGATATTGTATGCCAAAGGGATGTCAAGCACTTGACAGATAACATCTCGTTCAACAGGACCAACTCTAATTGGCAATACAACTAGCCCCTTAGATTTACGTTCTTCCTCATCATAGGCTTTAATGGTAATATTTTTGCGAGCATCAATGCAATCTTTGCCATAGCATAACTCAATAAGGAAACTAGCAGAGCAAATATTTAGGCCAGCGCCGTTATCTATGAGAATACGGCGAACACGCTTTGGACCTATCATGACTTCAATGTGCAGAGGATTATTATGTGGGTGACTCAAAGAATGGTCATCTTCCTCTAAGAAAGACAAGTAATGTGAGGAGGTCAAGTGACCTACCATAGATTGAAATCAGTCGAGATCAAGATCTTTTGGGATATTTGCCTCAATGAGGGGTTTGTCCAGGATTTCCCTGTGAGCAGGGGAGATTTCTAGGAGTTCAAAAATAGTTATCTGAGCATTAGTACATTGTAATTGATCGAGAATGTTGTAATTGGTAGCATTAGATGAGGAACCCACTTTGGGATTCTTATTACCAGAGTCAACCTTAGCTTTGTCTGAAGGTTGAGTTGATGTAGATAGAGAAGGCTCAGGGCCTTTGAGAATGATTTTTGCGCGAGATTGAGTAACAACATTAGCACTGATTTGAGACTGTCCTTGTTCAGAAGACTGAGGTGTAGACCCTCACAAAATGAAAGGTGTTTTAGACTTAGAAGTATCTTCCTTTCCCTTAAGAATGAGGACATTATAGTATTCAGTGTCAATAGGTTCAACCATATTAATGACATTGTCATTATTGGTGTAATTATAGTTGACCTTAGCATCAGTATTTTTGCCTTTAGATGATTCACCTTTTCCATGAGGAGGAAATGGATCCTTGAAAGCTTGGTGATCAGAATTTTTGTTGTGACTTCCCACAACAATAACCTCACTATCGATGAGATCCTAGATTGTATGCCGCAACTTAAGACAATTAGCTATTTTATGACCTTTGTTTTGGTGAAAATCACAATAAGAGGTTTCATTCCACCAAGAGGGTCTTGGTTGCGGATCATAAGGTCATGGATTATTCAATGGAGTAAGTAACTTTTTATCTACAAGAGTCTTGTAAACCACCTCAAGAGATTCCCCTAAAGGAGTGAATTCATGCTTGGGTCTAGGATCCCAAGGTTTAGGTCCATAAAATTGTGAAGTACTCAGTTTGGATTCTGTCACATCCTGTTTAGTGGCTTTGGCCACATGCATCGTAGTAGTGAGATTAAAGGTGGCCTTGGAAGGCTTAGCAGTCACATTGTCTACAACACCATCATTCACAACATTTTGGTTCTTGTTGGGAAATTTGGATTTATCTTTGCTTGAGGAAGAGGACCCTTTTTTTATTTTCCTTGTGTAAGGTCAATTCTCCTTTCTTGATCATAAATGTCTCAATTCTTACAGCTTGTTTGATCATATCATCAAAGGTTAGAGGACCTTGTAGCTGTACTTGATACCCAAAGTTGGGG
>MU224826.1:2525623-2536149 GCA_018584345.1 Thuja plicata | reverse complement strand
TGAACAGAGATAAGATTTTTGAGAGAATATCCAATTAATTAAATAAATATGACCTCATAAATAGGTTTTTCTCAATTATCTGAATAATTAAATTCAATTATTGAAATGAGGATATTTATTTAATAATGAAATATTATTTAATTCCTTTTTCATGTGTCTTAGCTAAAGAGGGTGAATTTAATTTAATTAAAGTACTAGGACTTCATAATTAAATTAATTCAATCATAGGATTTATTTAGCCAATAGATATTTAGGAATTAAACATGATGTATGATTAATGCAGATTTAGGATTTTCTACATTTGACACTTAGGTCGAGTAGAGTCAGTCAAAACTTAGAATTGCCTTAGTACAATAGGACTTTGATGATTCAGAAGAACGACAAATGCAACAAAATTGGTTAGGGTTGCAAGATGCCAATTTTGGGGTGTTACAGCGCCTTCTTATATTGTGGCACTATATTTTTCTCGCTGCGCTATTTATCCGCCTTCTTGGGGGGATCCATTAATATTTTCACTGGGATTGGATCCATTTTATAAGGCCTTTGGATCCAAGTTTATATTTTTTAGAGTACATGCCTAGCCTAGAAATCAATGTCATCATTCTCATCTTTATCAACTTCGACATTCATGATGGGCCTATCATATATTTTATCCAAAGTGTAAATGGCCTCTAATACCCTGTCTAAATCCTTCTCCCAAACCTTTGGAGGAATTGAGGTCTTCAAGGTGTGTTGTGCAAGGGTGAGGGAAATCCTGCAATAATCCCAGATCCCAACCTCATGATGATCTACACAATTGATCCAATGGTCTTCCAGATGTGGTTCATGGATATAGAACCTGTTGATGATGTGGCTGTATGTACCTATCGGGTTGAACCTTGGCCTAACTATTTTATAAAGCTGTAGTGGGCATTCATCCTATTTAAAGGCCAAGGATTTGTAAACCTTAATATATTTTAAAGTGTATGGGCCCAGAGAAATAGGAAAGTCCCAACAATGTTTCTTCTTGTGCTTGATATGTTCATAGGCATCAGCAAGCTGTTTAGCCACTTCTAAGGTGATTATCCAATTAGAAAGATATCAGGGAAACTTCTTAGGTTTCAAGGTAGACCCTGCCACCCAGATGTAATTGAATGTCTTATGCTGTATTTAGTAAGCCCCAATGGCCCTCATGTTGGTGGCAACTTCCTCTGACATCCTCTTCACAAAATCACCTTCGATGGATAAGATGATTGCAAAGGGGAAGGCGTCATTGACTATCCTGTAGTCAGGGTTGTCTTCTGATATGTTTTCCCTTCTTTGTAGCTAGGGGTACACAATGTGAGGCCATGCATTGGGATGATTTATGTTTCCCCTCTTGGTGAGTCCCGGGTAGTTTTCTCATGTTGCCAATAAGTACACCACATAGGTACTCATATAGAATTTAGGGTTGTGTTTTACTACAACCAGCTGTTCATCCAACCTGTCGCTAATGATGGTTCCCCAATCAAACTTGGACTTACAGCCTCTGATATTTTCTGTTAAGAGGATCATATAATTCTCTAGTTGGATAGACTGAGGTAATCCATATATCCATCTTATTAATGTTAGGGCTGCCTGTATATCATCTTTCATGTACCCCCTCTGAGGTCTATCTTGTACAACCTATTTTTGGGGAGAGGTTGCTCGAGGTAATTCTTATTGATAATGTCATATAATTCTGATATCCAATACCACCTATTCCTCTATATTTTGGACCACCCTTTTATCTGAGTCATAATGGTTTGCCAAAGTCACGATCAAATTGGATGATGTGACAGCCACTGGGTGGGCTCCCGCATTAACTAGGCCTGACAGGACTAGTGAGGTGCAGTCCTCATATCTCCCAGCCGGTTGGGAACATCTCGTCAAGAATTGATCCCAATCTACATTTTCGATATCAGTGTCGGTAATTTCAATGTGTTTGTTGCCAATCTTTGAAGGGGGAGTGTTCCCCTTGTATAAGTACTTCATCAGTGATGCGGTAATTTTCTCAGGCATTCCTGCAATGAAATATGAAAGTATACGTGTTTAATTTGTAGGAGAAACTAAAAAGAACTGAAAAGAACTCACTAATCTAGGACAAAAGGAGTAAAAATCTCTCTTGGTAGCTAGAAATGCAAATTTCTCACTTTTGGACCTTTCAGGGTTTCAGATGCCGAAAACTGGTTTGGAGCCCGAAAGGGCTGAAAGTGTGAAAGAGAAATCATTGATGAGAAATATATTTCAGACCTTTCGACGTGCGAAAGTCTGAAAGGGTTCTTCAGACGCTGAAAATTTGAAATTCCGCAAGGAAGACAATAGTTTTGGTGATTCAGTCTTGTTAGCGTTTCAGACATTTCAGAGGTCTGAAATGCTGAAAAGGCCGAACCTTTGAGGAGCACTTGGGTGACAAACTGGACCCAGTTTTTGGCCTTTTAGAGGCCAAAAAACTACGAGAGAGGTTTGCTACAGAAGGAAAAAATGGAGAAAACCTAGATAGGTTTGCAACTGACGTCAAGGAAGACAGGACAAGGGGAGGCGTCCCCTGCAAGGTCAAGGGTGAAAAGAGAACCCTAAGATTTGAGGGGAGGCTCACGTGACTGGAAAAACCCTAAATTGTGAACAAAAAAATCTAAACCTGATAGCACAAAACAAAGAAGAGACGAGCAAACCTACCTTGAGAGCTAGGAGTGGAAGACAGGGCCAAGAGGCTGCAAACGCAGAGGAAACCTGAGAAGAGAGAAATTACCGAAGCAACAGAGTTGCGAGGAGCCAAAGGACACATAAAAATGAAAAAAGAAAAGTGAATTTCCTTAGGGATTTTTTCCATTTTATAGCTCGCAAAGGGGGGGGCGTCAGCACTTTCGGTGTTTTGGCGTTTGAAACACCAAAATTCTAGAGGTAGACACCTTTCGGCCTTTCGGTATTTTTGGAGGCTGAAAACACTAAAATGGATGAGCTTTGGCCTTTTAGCCATTTTGGTATTTTGGAGGACTTGGTCCTCTGAAAGGTTGAAAGGGGAAAAAGGCTGAAAAGGTGTCTGCTTTGTTCAACAGGATGATATTGAGACTGATTTTCCAGGGACTGGGAAAGGGGGCAGACCCAAAAGACCAAAAGACAAAAAAAAAGAAGGGTTTCCCCATGGTCAAATGACCAACATGGGGTGTGCATTATGGACCCACAATAAATAGCCCTGAAAAAAGGAGGAATGACCAAGGCATTTCTTCATCATCAAGACTCTTGTAGGTTGTAGTTTTGCAGTAGAACAAAAACCAAGAAACGTATGAGTTAACAATATTTCAATAACTTCCAGTTCTGAAGTTTCTGCTAGTCTCCATAGTGTGTTTTCATGTGTTTCTATTCCTTGTCCTTCAATTGAGGTAACCCAAAAATTCGTCAGCTGTTCCCAACCTTCACCATGTAGACTAGGGCTTCCTGGAAAGAGCTTTGTTGTCAGTCAGGCTTTCATAGCCCCGACAAAGTTTTTCCTGAATCCCAAGTATAACCTTGCTCTACCACCAGCCAGGCATTCATAGCCCTGGTAAATATTGTCATAGTCACCCTAGTCCGCTCTGTCTGCAAGGCTGTAACATTTTTCTTGAGAGTTCTTGTTCTTTGGATATTTGTTCTCATCCTTTTCTGGGTACATGAAATGTCCCCCGCTTGGGTGTATGTTTATTCCATGCATTCAGGTCCATATTTTTTTCTAATTGATCTGAGTAGAAATTATGCAATGCCACCCAGATTCCACACTCGTGACCTCTTCAGGCCACTTTTCTTTTCATGTGTTCTTATTTATTTTTTTTAGCTTTTTTTCTTCTTTCCCTCTTCTACCTTCGCATTCACCTAAACTTGGGTTCTGGGATCGGTGGGTACCTAAATCCATGCACTAATGCTGGTTGCAACTGAAAAATGTTCAAGAAATGAATTTTCTCAGGTGTTGTTCATTAATGTGTTTTGGTGATTAGGATGACCAAGATTTCAACCTCTTCATGTCTGCCACTGATAGATGCCACCAATTTGCCTTTTAGAGTGTTCTCTGCACTGTATGTTTCCTTGGATAATATGACTAAGAAATACCTCTACTCCCATCTGGGAACTACTTAGAATGAATCCAAGACACACCTAACCCAAAGAAAAATGAGCCCCGAAAAAGGAGGTAACGACCACAGACGAAAAAAAGGACTGATGGCGGGGACGAAAAAGAGAAGACAAAGAAAACAAAAGGATTATGATACAAGGGATGGAAGGTAGTCTCGCCTAGGATCCAAAATAATGTTTGAGAAATTTCCCATTGTCAGGAAATGGGGTCAACTCTCCATTTAAGGCACTGATCCTAAAAGTGTTCTCTCCCAAGATTTCTGATATTTGATAAGGGCCTGTCCATAATTTTTAGAATTTGGTGTGGCTGCCCAACTTTTCTTTTGCCTTATCCCACATGAGGACAAGATCAGAGATCCTGAAGGCTTTGATGGTGGCTCTCTTGTCAAACCACCTCTTGATGATGGCTTGGTGTTTTGACACATGATCTAGGGCCAATGTTTGTTTCTCCTCCAAGTTGAGGAGATTCATGAGTCTGACTTGTACGCAATTTTCACCTCCCACATACTGGTCCATAAATCTCAAAATTGGGATTTTCAAGTTCATAGGGAAGACTGGCTATAAGCCATAAACCAATTGGTATGGGTATGTCCCAAGAGTGTTCTTGATCCTTACCCAGTTGGTCCATAGGGCATATTTCATTTGTGTGTGCCAATCTCGGAGATTGTCATCTAGGAGATGTTTGATCACTGTTGTCAAGTTCTTGTTGGTAGACTCTGCCACTCTGTTGCCTTGTGGATAATAATTAAAGGAGAATTTGAGGATTAAATGGTTTTTGAAGGCCCATTGCATGAGTGAGGAAGAGGAGAAAGAGGGAGTATTGTCACATACCAGATAGAATGGCATTCTGAACCTAGTTATGATGCACTCCTCTAAGAACTTGGTTACGACCTCCGTGGTGCACTTTTTTAGTCCTTAAGCCTCCATCCAGTGTGTGCAGTAATCAGTGGATGTCAGGATAAACTTGTGTCCTGCAGATGAAGAGGGGTTAATCACTCCAACGAAATCTAAGCCCCATTGGGCAAACAGACGTACCTTGTATACCGACTTTAGGGCATTGTTGGATTTTTCTCCTAGGTTGCACTCATTTGGAAAGTGATGCATCATGATCTCACGTGCTCGCCAATGTCTTTGAATATTGTTGGCTAGAAATATCCCGCTCTCAGGATTTGGTGGGCAGTTTCCTCAGCTGAACCGTGCCCTGTCCCATATTTGTCATGAAAATCTTCTAGGATGTGTTTTGCCTCCAACCTATCCAGACACCTGAGGTACAAACCCTCATAATTGCATTTATACAATTGGCCATTTTTGTTAGGAATAAGGTGTCTCAACCTTGTATATTTCCTTACATTTGATATTATTTCTTTTATAATTAATTGTTTTCAAATAATGTATTTAAGTTTGATATTTGTTCTGCCATTTAGTTGAGTGGACATGTTGTATTTTCACTCCACTTGGAAGATGACAAGGATGATCAAACTTGGTCTAGGTGGATCTAGGCATCCCTTTTCTATGGTAGAGGTTATTTTCCAAATGTCAGCACTTTGGACAATGTGTAAGGTAATCATGATTGAAATGGTTATGACAGATTCCTATGACGGTCATTAATATTTGTAAGAGCTAATTGTGAAAGATTCGATGATGGGTGAAGATATGCAAGACATGTGGAAATTGATCATGTTGAGTACTGTACACTCTTCTGCAAGCGTCAATTTTTTTTTTGGGTTCCTATTCTCGGAGAATGGTAAAACCCTAATACAGCTGCCTTTTGGAAGTTGCCCTAAAAAGGGAAGTGCATGATATAAGAATTTTTTAGGGTTGCGAATCAGAAGTGAAGTTAGTGTATTATTGGTATGCTATTATGCTGCCAGATTTGTCTTCAAGTGTCTATTATCTCCTGGAAAAACTTGCATTGCAAGTGTATTGTAAACAGTAATAGTTTTGATTAATACATTGTGCAGGTTTTGGAGTGCTGGGATTTTTTACCAAAAGGTTTTCCCCAAGGTAAATCATTGTGTCATTCTCATTTTTATATGTATGCATGTTATTGTATTATCATTCCGTAATTGATAAGGGTTAAATCTGAATTTTCACGATCCTCTTCTCGGGACTTTAGCGTAGGGAACTATTTTTTGCACACTTAGTTTCCTTTCAATTTTTAGCATGTAGGAGTTGCCTTTGATTTTTAGAGCTCTTCTCTATGAACCATTCATCCCCTCTAGGCAGCGGTTCTGCAGCAGGTAGTAAAATTTGTCTTGGTACCATATGTCAGTAATCACACCTTGATCGGTGTAGGTCTGACACACCAGACCTTCTTCAACTTTGGAGATAAGCTTTTTCAGGCCTTGGCCTCTCACCAATTTCATCGGCTGGATCTCCAAGTCAAACTCTTGGAGGATTGCCATCTAGTTTCCTCTTTGTTCTCCCAACTCACTCTACATCAAGAGAGACTTGACAGCTACGTGAGGGATTATTCTGAAGACCTTGCTCCTCAAGATGTAGTGTTGGAATTTCATTACTGCTTTGACTAGGGTAAAAGACTATTTAGCCAAGTTGGGGTACCTAATATCAACATCCTTAAAGGGGAAACTCATAAAGGCTATAGGTCTTTTGTCTTCACTGTCCTTCTTCTATGTTAGGATGCCTGTGCATGAGTGTTCAGATGCAAAAGAATATACCTTGAATGGTAGGGCATAGTCACGACTGACAAGGACTGGGGCCGTCGAGATGGCACTTTTTATTTCCTCAAATTTTTTTTTTACCTGGATGGTCCATTCGATCTTGGCATCCTTTTTGAGCATGTCATTCAATGGCTTTACTATCTCCGCAAACCCGCTAATGAACTTCCTTACGAATTTAATCTTCCCAAAGAAAGATTTCAACTCTTTACGGCTGTGGGGTGGTGTCAAATTTGGGATAGCTTCCACCTTCTCGGGGTCTATGACTATCCCATCCTCTGAAATGATGTGTCCCAACAACTTCCCTTCAGCTACCCAAAATATGCACTTCTTTGGGTTGAGAGAGATCCCATATTTCCTGCATCTTTGCAGACATTTTATGAGGTCGTCTATGTGGTCATCTCTTTGTTTCAAAAATATTGTGAGGTCATCCATGTAAATGATAATGCACTTACCAACCAAATATTTGAAGGCTATGTCCATTTCCCTTTGGAAAGTGGCCCCGACATTTATCAGACCGAAGGGCATTCGTCGATAGGCGAAGGTTCCCTATTTTGTTGTAAATGTTGTCTTCACCCTGTCCTCTTCCTGCACCATTACTTGATTGTATCCTGAGTAACCATCCAAGAAGGACATCATTTTGGATCTGTTGACTATTTGTAATACCTCGTCGAGAGATGGGAGTGGGTAGTTTTCCTTTTGGGAGGATTTATTCAGGTTTTGAAAGTCCATGCATAACCTGATCTCACCAGTCTTCTTTCTTATAGGTACCAAGTTAGTGACCCATGTGGAATGACAGATTGGAAAAATGATTTTGGCATCTAGTAACTTCTAGACTTCCTTTTGGATCAAAGGCTCCATAGTAGGGTTCACGAGCCTTTGGCGTTGTCTAAAAGGTTTGGAATCTGGTTTTAGGAGGATGTTGTGTACTATGCTTGAGGTATCATATGTCTTTAATTCTTCATAGATCCAGGCTATAACATATCAATATTTGGTGAGGAGTTGGACCATTTTATCCTTTTCTTCTTTGGTACCCACTTTGTCGATGTGGACCTCTCTTGGTTCTTCCTCCGTGTCGAGGTTGTATGTCTCGCACTCTTTGTTGTCGGGAGTTACGTCTAGGCATCTCTTTATGGCAGTCTCATCACTATCAAAAATCCTTTCTAGCTCTACCATCCCCTTTGGTATATAATTGGTCCTTAGGTTTATGATGCCATGGTCATCGAGATCCTCAGGATCGACTGCTTCTTCCTCTTCTTCTTCCTTCCGTTCGTCTATGGTCTATTTTTTGAACACACCCGCACACATGATGAACTCAAGGATGTGCTGATCATCTTGGAAGACTTGGAAATTAGTGATGTTATCTAGGATGGTTGGCACTACGATGAGCTCAACCAAAAACTTCTTTAACTTGGAATTCTCCATTGGATGTAGTGAACTGGTAGATACAGCTAGGGTGTCAGCAGTAATGTTCTTTCTCTGTGGGATAGATTGGATGTTGAAGGCTTCGAAGTCACTGATCAAATTCCATGCCCTATTTTGGTAGACTAAGAGCCTCTTATCGTTGCAATAATACTAAATGTGAACTTTCTTGACAACCAATTGTGAATCTCCTTCCACTGTTAAAGCCTTTATTCCTCTCTCGTGGGCTAGGAAGAGTCTGCAGATCAATGCTTTGTACTCTGCAACATTGTTAGTGCATCAAAATTGTAATCTGTATGTAGCATAAGAAGAATTACCTCTCAAGTTAATGATTTTGATCCCCACACCTACTCCTTGTTTACATTTAGAGCTATCAAAGCGTAATTTGCATATCCGTTGTTGCGCAGCGAGGCTGGACTTGGTGGGGGCCTTTTTGGTGAAACCCATGGCTTTGGTCCTTTGTTCCTTCCCTCCATCACTATTTGAGGACATTGATTCTCCTTCCCCTATCCCTTGGATACATCCGGGTTTAGAGATTTTGGCACCTTTACTATTCTCATCCTCTAGTAACCCCTTGTAGGGTGGACAGGCTCCATCATCCAAAGTGCTCTAGTCACTAAGAATGTTTAGGGCCGGGATTTTTTCATTTGAGCCTGACTCACTATCTTGACTTAGATTGGCTGGGATTTCTTCCTTTGGCATGGGGTTACTACCATCTGCCACCTTAAAGCCTTCTTCCACCGCATGTGCTTCCCATACCTTCTTTGGTAGGGCGATCTGGGCTAATATTCGTGACAATGCCTCCTGGGATTTGGGGTATGTGAACTCTAAATGGTTGGCTTGGTATAATCGACAGTATCCTAGTAGTAACAAGATGTTGGGGTTGACATCTCGTCCCAAATGCCTCAGGCTTGCTATAGTGTTTTCAATAAAACTTCTAAAGATGTCATCACCGATGGGTAACTCTAGGAGGCCCTAGATGGGACTATGGTTTGAATCTTCCTCTTCTCAGATTTGAAACATGAGGACATTTTCCATCTAATAAGTGTCTAAGTCAGTTTGTGCAAACATAACTTCATTAGGAGCATTATATTCTGTGATCATCCTTTTTAAGTTTTAGTTCTGTGATCTGATTGTTTAATCCTCTCTAGGGCAGCCAAAGTTGAGTGGAATCGGTAGACAAGAAACCCCTCAGACATCTAGTCCACTATCAACTCAACAACATTCTATAGGTTTCAGGGATGTTCATTATATGTATATCAATGTGCTCTTGTATCCATGGATCTGCAACCAATTGAATATGTACATCTTTGAGCACGCCGATTACTTTGTCTTCAGTTTTATCTAGTTGTATCACTACCCGATTGGTTATTTGGGGTACCATCCCTAATTTTTGAAAAATTGACAAGGGCGTGACGTTGCATGACACTCAAGAATCAATCAAGCAATTGTGTAAATTCTTCCCAAACATTCACAAGCTGAGTAGGAAAGGGGTACCTCCATCTTGTCTTTGAACATTGCGGGAAAAGCCTCAGAAGTATTGACATTTGATGTGGGTGCTCTTGTACTACTAGCTGATGGACCTTTCTTTGAATGGTCCAAAGATTTTAAAAGGGATTCCTTTTCAGACGGGAAACCTTGCAGTAATTTGAACATAGATATGTTCACCTTGGTCTTTTTCAACTCTTTGACTATACTATATTTGTCACGTGACCACGCTGCACTTCTGTAACTAGAAAATGCATTTGGGGGAGGAGTCCTAGGAGCATTCAGCTCTTTAGGAGGCATTGGGTTGTTGCTGGCCCAAGGATTTGGGGGAGTCAGTTGTTTTCTAGGAGGTATACCGTCAGTGAGAGGTTCTTTCCTACTTCATAGATTATATGAATTCCAGTGATCATTTTGGAAGGCATGTACTTCAGAGTATTCAAGTTCCTCCTCTTTTTGAAATGGGAACACAAAATCTTCTTCTTTTGGGTATGTATCTGAACCTTCTCCATTCCTACACTCATAAGAATCGAACTTCATTGTGTAATACCCCTCTAACCCTAAAATAAGTTTTGTGTTTTTGAACGAAGTAAGATGTTTCGATGTTTTCTTACAACTTAAGTTGTTCATGATACTTTTTTGATCTATTCCTATAGTTTGTTTACAATGATTTCATAAACCAGTACCTGAGGATTCTAATATCAGACATACTATCTAAAGGTATAATTTTTGTATGTATTTATCTCTATGTATGTATTAAGGAGCTTCAAGACCTTTATGAATGTTATATATGAATATATATAAGCGATTATTTATATTTTCTTCTGTTAAGGTTACTTT
>MU224826.1:2507436-2521969 GCA_018584345.1 Thuja plicata | reverse complement strand
TATGGGTTAATGAAGTACCTAGCATAATGTCTACCTTATTAATACTAATGTCTTGCATAAATGTTTAGAGGAAAGTGGTACAAAGGATAACAGATATTTATAAAAACAATATGATCTAATGGCATCAGTTGATAAAAGGAATGATGATGTTAGACAATTAACTTATGTTTACTGAAAGAAACAAGTTAGGAAAATTTACCTTGGTGCATTAAAATTAATGTAGATCTGTTAAGATCATAATTAAATGGATATCTTATGCATGCAAATAGTTAGATAATGTTGCTTTAGTAGCGACGTTAGGGAACCTGTGAAGACTTAAGTTGAATAAATCTTGCACTCAAGTTGTAGAAAAGTATTTTTTTTTTGTTTTAGAGATATGAAGTACAATGATGAATATTATTCTAGTTAAACAAAAAAAAAATTACTTGCATCTTATAGATATTTTATGTATTGTCCTCTCAGGTTTCCTGGCGGAGCGTTGCACATTGCGTTGAACTAAACAGGTGGCTCATCGGGATTCTGAGTATGATGGTTGTAGGAGTTGCCTCCATATCCTTCATGGCCTTGGTATGAATTTGGAGCCCTGAGAAAATTTTATTCCAAAGCTTCGTATGTGTTTTCATTATTTGTAGGGATGATACCATTGTTCAGTCGGGTGTTCCATGGCCTAGTGGGCCTTTGTTTCCCAAATAGTTTCTCTTGTGTATTTTTGTTGTTGTAGGTATTGAAACCCCAATTCAGATTCTGAGGATAGGCATTCAGACCAGCAGATGTCCGTTGGTATCCTCCTTGGTTTTGGGATGGATTTAACTTCATCCTGGTGAGCTCACTTGTGAGTTGTGATAGGGTTTTCTTCACGACATCTAGCTCAGAAGCCATGAGAGTATCAGGTTTGGTTTGGGGCACAACTCTTTGCTCTACAAATGCAACCTTATGGGCTTTGTAGCCCAGGAAAGTGATGGATGGTGGTATGGCTATGAATGGTTGTGGTGGAATTTGATTCATTAATGGCATGTGAGTGGCCATAGTTTGACTATTTTATGCAAATGGATGTGGGGAAGCATTATTGTTAATGATGGGCATGACTGCAAAGTTCCCTTCTTGCGGATCCATTTGTTGTGTAAATGTAATGGCCTCGGTGTATACCTTTTCCATCGTGTCTCTATCTCCAGGGGGAAGTCTTCTTAGGAAAATTGAGGTGAATGGGTCTAAAGCTTTAAGATAAACTTGTATGACAACTGCCTCTGGTATGGTGTAAGGAGCTTCCAAATTTTCATGCATTTTATGGAAGCGATGGTTGAACATGGCGATGGGCTCTTTGGGATATTTTCTTGTTGTAATGAATTGGTGATGTATTCCAGCTGGATCCACGTAAAATTTGAATTGGTTAAGAAATTTGGTTTCAAATTTATTCTATGCAGATATAGATCCCCTTGGAAAATTAAGGTACCAGTTGTACGCAAATTCTCCCAAAGTGTAAAGGAAAAGGTGGCAGACAACGTTCTGGTGGGCAATCTCCTTACATTCACAAATTTCTTTGAAGGCACGAATGTGCTCTTATGTTTTTCTTGATTCGCCATATAGGAAATGTGTGAAACCTTTCTGAATTCTTGGACAATTCATGGAGCTTTCCAACAAAATTCAATGGCAAACTTTGTGCATTAGCAAAGAAATCCATCAGACGAGGCAGTTGCAAATTCTAATTTTGCAAGTTCTTATTTAGATCTATGGCTGTGGGAACAACTGGGACAACAATCTATGATTTCTATTCAAGTGGATTATGTGACTCGACGGGGTGGTGAGAGGAGTTCTCCTTTGTTTTCCTTTTGTTGATGTGAGGTCTACGATGGTGAGTGGGTTCAATGAAATCACTTCTCTTTGAAGATGATATAAGCACTAGCTTGAACCGCTTTGGGGAGAAGGATCCAATGCTTTACATATTTTCATTCTTGACACCCTCCTTCTAGCACCACTTCTATTGAGCATTTTTTTTACACAAGCCAACTTGCTAGGATCTCGAGATTTGATTTCCTCTCTTGAAAGAATAACAAAGTTATTCCCAAGGTTCTCTAGGGTCGGGTCACAACCTAATTGGTTACTCAATTGAAGATAAGTGTGAATGTTCATGAGGACGCCTTTGCTAGTATGTTCAAGACATTAAACTGCAAAACAATCTTTAGTACTATTTTGGGGTTTTCTGTTTTAACAAGATTGGTGTTTAAAATAAAAATGCAATTTTGTATTTTCAAGGTGATTACTTTAGATTAAGACAGAATTCAACGGAGCAAGGTAACAAGAAATAAAGTAAATTAATGAAACAAAATCCTATAGACATAAACTGTTGTAAACCCATTCCTTGTGAATTGAATAGTAGGGAGATTTGGAACAAACCTAAGAGGTATAAATCAGACAAAGTCACAATTATATATTCAATGGATGCAAGCATTTTGAGAGGAGATGAATTCACTTGTGTAAGATATTAAAAATCTATCAAATCATGAAGCCACCAAGATGTGTGCACCTACAAGATGGATTTATCCTTAAGCCCAATAGATGATCCCTTCCACACACTCATCACAGCAAGGTAGATAGACAACAAAAATCTCCAACTAAGGTAAACGCGAATTTGAAACACAACAAAACAAGAGGCTCTTTGAAAGTAATGAATAATGCATACACACATTCATGAATTCACATAGATGGTAGAAATTTACACACCATGAATGAAGCACCAAATGTAGACCTTTATTGTATTAATAATTGGACCCCTTATTACATTGATTTGATTACAATATATAGAGTTTTTGATCTACCAACTCTAAATGTTGAAATTAGGGCATCAGAGAGTCTAAATTTCTGAAAATAAACTAAAACTAAAGCTCAGCTGAAAATAAAATTATTGCTAACTCATACTGAACAACTTGCATGGATTTTAAATCCATTTACAATCAGTTTTTCCATGCAAGAGGGATCAAACTCATCAAGAAAGAAAGAGAAAGAAGATAGGGTTTCTTCTGTGAACTGGAGTCTTCTTCTTGGTTCTTGGAGTTCTTCCTCACAATCTTCATCAAGATGTTCTTCTTGCAGCGGGAACTGATAGGGGACCCTCAGTCCATCAAAAACAAACTCAAGTTAACCATCAATCTAATCTGGAGTTCAAGTGGCATGCAAAAAGGTGATCTCGCTGGAAGCGCTCAGATTTTTAGCCCCCGACCTCTACTCCAAAGTTTTAAATGCCCAAAATTTGCTAAGTGTCAAATCACTTTGAAGGTCTGAAAGTTTCGGCACTGTCAGAGGCCAAAAGGCCAAAAGAATTGGGGGGCCGAAAGGCTAAAATCTGCATCATTTAAGGAGGGCCAAAAGGCCTAAATGCCAAAAGGCCGAAACCTGCCTTTGGTTAAAATTTCTAAGTGCTGAAACAATTTTTTTCCAAAAATGCTCAAGGGGTGAAAGGAGTCAGTTTGGGAATACTTCTAGGTGTGCAGCCCGGAGCCTATGTATGATTTCCTGAACTTCTTCATAGTTTATTTCCTTCCTTTTTACCTTGTTAACTATTCATTCTTTCTTCTATTTGAATCTTGTCAATTCAGAAGTGAAGAACTGGATCTGCTCTTCGTGTTCCAACATCCTTAACATCCCTTCTCTTGAATAAAACATCTGTTGTAGGGCCTCCTTGGTACTGATGCCTGCCAGAATGTCCCTAAACTATTGGACAACTTATTTTGATGGTCATAAGATGTGTTTATCTTCATCTTGGTACAAGGCTAGGCTAATCCCTGTGAAGAAAACATCAATTTCTTCTACCCATTCCAAGACCTCTTTCTATTTCTCTTAGATGGAGGCTTGATATTTCTTATAGACCTTAATGATCTTGGCCATCCATTTAGTCCAGGTCTCAAATTTATTAAGCTCTTCACCTTCATATATTTTAACCAATGTCTGGAAACGTTGATTCCTGATTACTTCTAGGTCTTGGAGGGTGACTTTCCATTTGTCTATCTCAGAGTTCAGGCCACCCTCATTCTCCATCAAGTCTATCAAATTTGTAGCTTCAATCAAAATAACCATGTAAGGCTTATATATCCATTTGATGGCCTCTTCTGCATATTGCTCAAAGTATCCCTTCCAATCTGCACTTGCTCTGATAAATGATGGGGTCAAACTTGCTGGCAAGTCCAGGGTGTTCCTTTTCTCCAATACTGCCTGCAGTGAGGTATCTGGGCAACTTGGGTCGATAGGACCAACCATCTTGTGAATGACATTCTTCAAATATTTATTCTGTTATGTTAATGATTTTATGGTCTCCTCATCCTTACTCATGAACCCTAGAGCATGTTTAAGCCCTAAGGCTGCTAGTGTTTTTCTCCCTTCCCTAGTGGGCTCCCCAAATCCACCTCCTCAAATGTGTAATCTTTTGGAGTTTCTTGTGTTTGAGAGGTGGTAGCAGAAGGAACTGCAACTTGTACCTTCTAGCGACCCGTTGTGTCTTAGGTGACATAGGACATTGTATGTGCTGGTAATGTGACCCCTTTTTGGTGGAAGGCTTGACCTAAAGAAGTCATACTTGTATCTTCCCCCTCATCTTCGTCTGTGTAAGTTATTTTTCTCAACTAAATTTCTTTAGTGAACCATGTAGGTTTACTAAATGCGGTGACTGGCTCATATGGGGAAACCTAAAGGACTGAATCCAAGTTTTGGGGCCCCAGGGTTACTTCCTTATTTGACCCTTCTTCCTATTCCTTTCTCTATTCCTCCTCATTCATTCCTTCCCCTTTTTCTTCTCCTTCTTCCCTTCCCTGTTATGCCTTTTCTTCTTCTTTTGCTGCCTTATCTTGTTTTTCCTTGTCTTTGTCTTCATCTCCTGAGGAGCTAATCGACACTTTGGTATTAAGACCAGTCATGACTTTCAATGTGGTTTTTAAAGGTGACACAACCTCTACACTTACTGATCCTCTAGAGGCTGGGATGAAGTAAGGCAAAGAGATTGATGGTAGTCGAGTAGGTGTAAGGAGAGTTGGAATGGGAAATGGGAGAGTAGTAGTTGGAGGCAGAGTCAGTGTTGGAGTTGGGAGAAATGGTGGTGGAGTAGGAATTGGAGGCAGGAGAGTAGTTGGTGGAGTAGGAATGTGAGGTAGTAGAGTAGTACCGAGGGTATGTGTTGTGGCCTTATCCCCTGTTACATCTTGAGTGACTGGGGCATCTTGATTTCCAGGCCCTTGATCTTTATTAGAACCCCCTTCCATGATAGGTACATTAGATGCTGTATTAGTGAACTGAGTGGGAGGTGGAGTGAGGGTTACTTGGGGCTGAAAGAGAGATGGACCTCCTATTTCATATCTTGTTGCATAACTTGGTGTGTCTTTCCCTTGGCCTGAAAAGCCCTCTAGACCTTCAAAGTCAGACATCTAGAACTCATTTGATCCTAAGGCCTCTAAGGGATTATCTTGTTCTTTGGGATCCTCTTGGTGTTTCCTAGTAGCCTCCTTCTATCTCCTCTTTTGAGACCTTTTCCTTTTGACTAGAGGTACCTCTTCTTCTCCTTATCTTTTGGATCCTCTTGTACGGTTTCCAATTGTGGAAACACATAAGTTATTTTCCTTTTATATGTTTTCTTACCCTTTTCAGTGGTAGGAGGTGATTGTCCAGAAGTGGATGGTCCTTCATCTAGCGAAGCCTGTGCTGACCCCACTGGAGGATCTATCTACTTAGTCATCCTATTCTTGGGATCCTTGTGCCTTGGATTCAACCCATACTGTACCATGCGTTCATGGCCGTATACTATGTTTAGCTTCTGTGGTGGCACCTTCTTGTATTGTGGCACTATATTTTTCTCCCTGCACTGTTTATTTGCCTTCTTGGGTGGATCCATTAATGTTTTCACTGAGATTGGATCCATTTTATAAGGCCTTTAGATCCAAGTTTCCATTGTTCAGAGTACATGCCTAGCCTGAAACTCAATGTCATCATTCTCATCTTTATCAACCTCGACATTCATGATGGGTCTTTCATATATTTTATCCAAAGTGTAAATAGCCTCTAATATCCTGTCTGAATCCTTCTCCAAAACCTTCAGAGGAATTGAGGTCTTCAAGGTGTGTTGTGCAAGGGTGAGGGAAATCCTGTAATAATCCTGGATCCTGACCTCATGATCATCTACAAATTTTATCCAATGGTCTTCTAGATGTGGTTCATGAATATAGAACCTACCGATGATGTGTTTGTATGTACCTATTGGGTCAAACCTTGGCCGAAATATTTTATAAAGTTGTAGTAGGAATTCATCCCATTCAAAGGCCAAGGATTTGTAGACCTTCATATGTTGTAAAGTGTATGGGCCCAGAGAAATAGGGAAGTCCCAGCAATGTTTCTTCTTGTGCTTGATATGTTCATAGGCGTTAGCAAGATGTGTGCCATTTCTAAGGTGATTATCCGATCAGATGGATATCGGGGAAACTTCTTAGGTTTCAAGGTAGACCCTGCCACCCATATCTAAGTGAATGTCTTATATTGTATGTAGTAATCCCCAATAGCCCTCACATTGGCAGCTGCTTCCTCTGACATCCTCTTCACAAAATCACCTTCGATGGATCAGATGATTGCGAAGGTGAAGGCTTCATTGACTATCCCGTAGTCAGGATTGTCTTCTAACATGTTTTCCATTCTTTGTAGCTGGGGGTACACAATGTGAGGCCATGCATTGGGATCATTTATGTTTCCCCTCTTGGTGAGTCCTGGGTAGTTTTCCCGTGCTGTTAATAAGTAGACCACGTAGGTACTCATCTAGAATTTAGGGTTATGTTTTACTACAACTATATATTCATCCAATCTATTGCTAATGATGGTTCCACAATAGAACTTGGATTGATTTCCTATGATATTTTCTATTAAGAGGATCATTTAATTCTCCAGTTGGATAGACTGAGGTAATCCATATACCTAGCTTAGTAATGTTAGGGTCGCCTGGATATCATCTTTCATGTACCCCCTCCTGAGGTCTATCTTGTACAACCTATTTTTGGGGAGAGGTTTCTTGAGGTAATTCTTATTGAAAATGTCATATGCCTCTTCCCCTTTGTTGTTGAACCATCGGTTGCCCTTTTCTATGAAGAAGTCATATAACTTGTCTATGCCTTTGTGTAGGTGGAAGACCTCTTCTATGATATTTGGTCTGATATTCAATACCACTTGTCCCTTTGTATTATGGACTACCCTTTTATCCGAGTCATAATGGTTTGCAAAAGTCATGATCAACTTAGATGATGTGACAGCCACTGGGTGGGCTGCCGCGTTAACTAGGCCTGACAGGACTAGTGAGGTGGAGTCCTCGGATCTCCCAGTTGGTTGGGAACATGTCATCAGGAATTGATCCCAATCTACATTTCTGATATCAGTGTTGGTGATTTCAATTTGTTTGTTTCCAATCTTTGAAGGGGGGTGTTCCCCTTGTATAAGTACTTTATCGGTGACATGGTCTTTTTCTCAGGCATTCCTGCAATAAAATATGCAAGTATCAGTGTTTTATTTGTAGAAGAAACTAAAAATAACTGAAAAGAAATGACTAATCTAGGAAAATAGGAGTAAAAAGCTTTCTTGGTAGTTAGAAATATAGATTTCGCACTTGCAGACCTTTTGGGGTTTCAGATGCCAAAAATTGGTTTGGAGCTCGAAAGGGATGAAATTGTGAAAGAGCAGTCATTGATGAGCAATATCTATCAAAAATCTCAGTGTGGGAAAGTCTGAAAGTGTGCTTCGAATGCCAGAAGTCCAAAAAAGATCTTGGAATTCAAAAGTATGAAATCTCGCAAGGCAGACAACACTTTTGGTGATTCGGTCTTGTCAGCATTTTGGACATTTTGAAGGTCCAAAAAATTGAAAAGGCCAAACCTCTGAGGAGCACTTGGGTGACAAACCAAACCTAGTTTTCGGCCTTTGGAAGGCCAAAAAACTACAATAGAGGTCATGACAGAAGGAAAAAATAGAGAAAACCTAGACAAGGCAGACACAAAATTGATGTCAAGGATGACAAAACAAGGGGTGGCCTCCCTTGCAAGGTTTGGGGTGCAAAGAGAACCCTAGGATTCAGGGGGAGGCATACGCGACTAGAAAAACCCTAAACTGTGAACAAAAAACCCTAAATCTAATAGCACAAAACAAACAAGAGGCGAGTGAACCTATCTCGATAGATAGGAGTAGAAGATGGGGGGAAAGAGGCTGCAGACATAGAGGAAACCTAAGAAGAGAGAAATCACCGAAGCGACAGAGTTGCGAGGAGCTCAGAAGATGTAGTAAATTGAAAAAGCAAATTGATTGTCCTTAGGGATTTTTTCCCTTTTATAGCCCAGGGGGTGGAGACGTTAGCACTTTCGGTGCTCTAGTGTTCGAAACACTGAAAGTCTAGAGGTAGACACCTTTCAGCCTTCTGGTGTTTTTAGAGGCCAAAAATATTGAAAGGGCCGAGCTTCGGCCTTTCGGCCATTTTAGTATTTTAGAGGACTTGGTCCTCCGAAAGGCCGAAAGGGTGAAAAGGCTGAAAAGGTGTCTGCTTTGTTCAATAGGATGATAATGAGACTAATTTGTGAGGGATTGGGAAAGGGGGTAGACCCAAAAGACCAAAAGAAACAAAAAAAGAAGGGGGGTTCCCATGATCAGAGGACCAACATGGGGTGTGTGTTTTGGACCTACAACAATACTTAGCTACTATCTCTCTTTAGGACATCATGAATTCACAAATGACTGATCCTTTAGGGGGATCTAATATGGTAAAGATTCTTGATGGAATGTTGTTGTCTAGATACTTCTTTTGCATAATTTGACACCAAATATTCTACAGTTTGGTGTACATTTTCCATACTAATTTACCTACAAAAGCTTGATTTCATTTTTGCAAGTCATGAATTCCAGCTCCTCCTAGTTGTTTGACTTGTGCCATGTTATCAAGAGAGACTAGCAGGATTTGTTTTCCTCCATTCATGTTTGTAGTCCATAAGAATTATCTCAATAACTTTTGAATTGTCTGAATTACTGATGGAGGTGATTTTAGAACTGATAAATAGTAATTAGGAATAGCTGAAAACACTTTTTTAATAAGTAGAATCCTTCCTAATAATGATAACCACCTTTCTTTCTAGGCCACTATTCTTGATTTGATTCATTCAATGATGGGCATCCAGTAACTTGATTTGTTTGCCCCTATGAAAAAAGGAATGCCAAGATATACAGATGGTAGGAAATTAACTGAGAATCCTAGGATATTGACAATCCTATAAGAGATAATGTGATTGGTGTTGAACAAATAAATTTTTGATTTATGAGGATTTACCTTTTGGCCTGAGGAAGAAGTGTACAAGTCCAGAGTTTGTTTAATTTTTCTAGCTTCATTAATATTGGATGTTCCAAAGAGAAATGTGTCATCTACAAATAGGGAATGTGTAACTGAAATGTTTTTTTCCCTAAGTTTTGCTCCTTTCCAATAACCTAGTGCCTACTATTTTTGAATATGTCTGCTAAAAGTATCAGCCATAAGAATGAAGAGAACTGGTGATAAAGGATCAACTTGTCGAATCCCTTGTGTTAATCAAAAGAAGCCCACAGACACCCCATTAATCAATACTGAAAACCATGGACCCAAAATACAGGCTTTAACCCATTTGCACCACCCTTTTGCAAATCCAGATTTACGCAATACTTTAAACAAAAAGCTCCAACATACTCTGTCATATGCCTTCATCATGTCCAGTTTAATGACAAAGTTTGAAGATTTATTATAGTTGATTGAATGAAGGTTTTCATGTGCCACTAATGCCCTTTCCATTGTTTCCCAACTAGGGACAAATCCTCCTTGTGGCTGTGATACAAGACTTGGGATTAGATAGTGCAATCTCAAGTATGTTGCCTTTGTAATTATCTTGTAAATAGTATTACATAGAGAGATCGAGAAAAATTCTGCAAAAGTTTTGGGTGACTTTGTTTCAGGTATGATAGCTATGTTAGTAGTATTAAAGTATTTAAGCATAAATTTACTTTTCATGGACTCTTCGATAACACCTAACAAATCCAAGCCAATAAAATCCCAACAATCTTGAAAGAACAGTGCTGCAAACCCATCTGGACTAGATGCTTTATCTAGTGGTAATGAGAAGGTTACCTTCCTAAGTTCCTGAATTGTAAAAGGAGCCATTAATCCCAAGTTATTAGATTTCATCACTATTGTAGGAATAACATCAAGAAATTATAGAAGAGGAGGATCCACTGGTCCAAGAAGATTAGGTGGAGCTAGTAGATTTTTCTAGAACCTTATTCCTTCCTCAATTATACCTTGAGAATCTGATATCAGGTTACCATTGTCTGCATTATTAATAGAAAATATTCGGTTTGCTATTGCTTTCTATTTTGCTGAAGCATGAAAGTATTTTGTATTTTTATCTCCCTCTCTCAACCATAGTTCCCACGATTTTTGTCTCCAATATTCCTCTTCTCTACTGCATAATTATTCTCATTCTAACTGTAAGGTTTTTTTATTATCATAAGTGTCCTTATCCATACCTTGTTTAATGATCTTATCAAGAATGCTTTCCAATTGTTGTCTAACAGTCTCTTTCTCGTTGAAAATATTTTTGAACACCACTTCATTCCATTTTTAATCTGCATCTTGGTGTACTTCAATTTAGTTGCAAATTGATGCATTTAGTTCTATTATTGTAAGGTGCACTGGCCCACCATTGTCTGATAAGAGGAAGGAAGGTTGGATGACGACACCACATCCTTTCAAATTTAAAGGATGGTTTTTTCTGTAACCCCTGATTCATCAATGGGAATCCAACTCACATATAAATGGGGAAATGGTTTGAACCCGGTCGAGGCATAATTTTAGAGTGGAGAGTGATATTTGTTAACTTTGAATCTTGAGATATAAGAAATATGTTCAGTTTGACTGCTATCTATGCAAAATTATCCCACTTATTTGTCCAAGTAAATGATCCATTAGTAGGCTCTACATCCATTAGATTGTTATCTGATACAAAGTTGGAGAAATCTTGAATAGTTTTTAGCGGAGGGCAAATTCCCCCTATTTTTTTCTAAAATTTTCAAAATAGCATTAAAATCACCACCCAATATTATGTATTGATCATGTTGAAGTTGAAATTTGTGAGTCAGATCTAGCCACACTCTCTGTTTGTCCAATGATGTCATGGGGCCATAGACATTAAACAATATAAAATATGTATCAAAAATAGTTATTTTTAATAGTTGCCAATTATCACTCTGATTTAAAATTTGCCCTTGCACTAATTTGGGATCCCATAATACTACAATGCCCCCTGAAGCACCATTCCTTGATTTGTGTGCTGATTTCTAATTTGACCATTTCCCAATTGTTAATTCATAAGTTTCATGAGACATATTACTTTCTTGAAGTAAAATAATATCTACTTGCATAGAATTAAGCTCTTGTTTAATTCTGCATCTTTTGTCAGAGGCATTTTATTGAGTTTGTAATTATAAACTTGATCTACGTCATTTATGCAATTTTAAATCTAAATCTTGTACTTTTTGTGAATGTCAAATTGTACTTCTATTTTAAATTTCTCAATAGTCGAATTACTAGTCTAGAATCTACAAACAAATTAACAACATCTATAGAACTCTAAATAAAGTGCATGTATATATGTAACTCAAATATGTATTCACACACATTGATAAGCTTGACTCCATTGTTCTCTAATCCTTCAAGACTTGGTAGATAATAGTATTGCTCCCAAATATTTCTTCACAGACATTGATAAGATTGACTCTATTATTCTATAATCCTTTAAGACATTGCTGATAATTTGCTCTCACCATAAGCACTAGCACAAGATGACATGAAAGACTAAACTATGGTTGATTGATCATGGAAACAAGATAGAAATTATGATATCAAGTAGACAATGATAGCATGTAGTTATCCTTGTAGCTTGTTGGATATTGTAGATGTACTTGTTAAAATGAGAAGAAACCCCTCTTTTATAGAAGTTTCTAAGAAAGTCAAGGGTTTAGATTAAGAGGTTGGCAGATGAATGGTCAAGATTAAGTGGTTAGAGACAAATGAATATGATTAAGAGGTTAAATGAATGGAGGGATGAGATTAAGAGGTGCATTGACTATTGATAAAAAAGCATCTTTAAGTTCAATGAATCTAGTCATGTGGAGAGGAGAGAGAAAAGGGGAATGAAGTGACATGAGACACTTGTCACACAATTACAAATTTAGATTATGATCCATGTGATCAAGTTGGAGGGATAGGATTAGAGAGAAGAGGATAATGAATTAATTAATATAAATAGATATATGTTTAGTTAATACTAGAAAAAGGTGGGATTAAGATAATTAAATAAATAAGAAATATTTAAATAATTATAAGAGAGAAAAGGCTAATGAATGAATCAATTAAATAAATATTTTTTAAATTAACAGTGGAAGAGGATAAGAAATTAATTAAAATAATTAACTAATTAATTAAAGAATAATGGTAAAATAATTAATTATATTAAAAATATTTATTTAATTAAGTGAAGACATTTTTGGGTGTTTACATTTTCGAAGTCTAACTTTAAATATATTCATCGTCAACCATTTCACTAGTTGTTTTGAGCCAACTTAGTATAGAATAATGTTGATTTATGTAATTGATTGTTGTATTTAATGGCACTTATTCACTCATTAAAATGAGTTGGAATCTAAAAAAAGAATATAGATCAAATGGTTTAAAAGTTTAACCTCATTTTGCATTGTTTAGATGTGACAGTATTCTAGGGTTGCTACATGTTTGCTTGTTGTCTTTGATCATTTTGCTTAAATTCAAAGTTGATCCATCCAATTGTTAACTTAGGAGAAGATGAACCTTGTGTTAAGATTAGGTGTAAATTTCAGAATACATATCATAGTGTCTAATGTTGTTATTAATTATTCATAGATAGTTAAATTATTTATGTGTCTCCAATAACCATTGAATGTGAAAAACAGGGCCCACATGTAAAGGTGGGGGCATATATAGTTATTCTACTATTCTTTAGAAACTTGGCAATATTATTGTTTGTAAGTGTGGACACCTAAAAATGTCCTCATGAAATCAATTTTTTTTAAATTGACTAAACAAATATTTTTATGTATTTAATTAATTCATTAACCGCTTCCTCTAGATTATTTAAATAAATTTTTTAATTACGTTTTTAATTCATTATCTTTTTCTATTCTAAAATCAACTAAATTCCTATTTAATTAATTATCAATTTACCATTTCCCCTTTTCTTCTATTTATGGAATTAATACATGTATTTATTTTATAATTTCATTAATCCTTCTTCTTTCATATTTAACTAATCACCTTCAATCACTTGGATCAACTCCCCAAAATTGAGCTTGTGCCACTTGTCACTTGTCTCTACATTTGACTTTTATTTCTAAATTCAAAATCTTATACCTACTATTAAATCTCAACTACTCATTTCCTATTGCCTCTTAATATCCTTTAATCTTAGGTACACTAACCCTACCTAATCTTCAGTCTTATTCACTCCCCTAGCACCACTTAATCCTAGCCCTTGATTTTCATGATACTTCTATAAAAGATCTTTTCTCCTTAAATTTGTCATCTTATGATTTTGTGATCTTGCATACTTGAGCCCTTGCATCTTTGACAACCCATAGCTATCTTCTCAATCCATCACCATTATCATAACTTTTTCATCAATCAACCATCTCCATTCTTTCATAGTCTCTTGTGGTTGTGATAAAATATATGAGAGCACCCACATTCCATCCACACAAGATCTTGAAGATCTAGGAGGACAATAGAGTCAAGTCGCTCTTGAGTGCATTTGGTGTATTTTCTTTTATTTCATGTTTATGCATTCTTAAGGAAGTGCTATATTGGTATTGTCTATGCTAGAAACCTACCTGTTGGGAGCACGCTCAGACATGCAAATGTTAGAGAAATAACAATCAATAAGTTACACTAACATGTCAAAAAACATATTCTTAAAACAAGAAGACTCCACCATGACCTCCGATGAGCTGAACAAGGGCACCCAAGACCTTGTTGATTTGCTCTTAGAGAGGTGTGTGGGTGTGCTCTCCCAACACAATATATAAATCCCACTATTGATCTAAAAATGCAACTAAGAGAGTGAAAGACTCAAGAGCAAGTATGAGGAACTTGTCTCAAGTCATCACAATGATCATATGGATGCAAAACTAAACTAGATTGATATGCAAGATGAATAAAAACTATCTAAGATTCATTCTATTATAAACCTAAGATGTGATATCTAGATTCAACAATGGAATAAACATGAACTAAGGACTACAATTGCTATGAAGATGCTAAATTACTCTAGAATGAAACTAGCATAATAACAATGCAAAAACAAGAGATGCTTTGCTCTTGAGAAAGGCCTCTATTTATAGATTTTTTGGAGGAGAGAGAGGGCTTGGATGAGGTGGAGCTCATGTGGCATCCACATAGGTGCCACATGAGGGACACATAAGCCATGCA
>MU224826.1:2471229-2489518 GCA_018584345.1 Thuja plicata | reverse complement strand
TATTTAATTAAATAAATTTAATTAAATAGATAGAAGAATATAACAAATATAATTAATTAAAATTAACTATAATGTTATGGGAATATTAATTAAATTAATATAAGGACGATTTTAGACGTCTACAAGTATGTTGTTGGTTTAGTTTGTATGTTTTCTTATAGTTGGGATTTTGTGGTTTACAAACAATATTTCCTCAATTCAACACACGTACACTTTGGTGACCTTGAAGTGAAGTATTGACTAATTTTTGGATCTTATAAGTTATAGGTTGAATCATTGAATTTGTGCCTAGAACATCACAATTGGTTTGTTCAGAGCTGAAATCACTTTGTTCCAAGATGCATTCATAAATCTACCACCATAATTGCTAGATTCTATGATGCAATTATTAGATTTGATAACCATCAAATCAACCCAAGAAACCTGCATGCAAGACTATCACATAGACAAAAGCAAAAAGACAGAAGAGAGAGGGAAGCTATGGCGGCCGATATGCCAGAGACATCAAATTCATGTTGAAAGAAAATAATCTATATTATCAACAATAGAATTAAAATAAGATGTGAAAACTCTGTGAGAAGAACTAAGAGGTGAATCCTTATAAAGGAATCACGAAACCCTAAAAGGGAAACTAACAGAAATAGAAACTACCTAATATTAGCTTAAGCAAACTAGAGTGAATAGGGAAGTTACTAATTAGATCATAATGATTTAAATTAGTAACCCCGATAGACTATTACTCTAACACCCCCCTTAAGATAAGCTTAGGGAGAAGCCAAACCTAGGAAACTACTGCAGAAAGTAGGAAAGATGGGTCCCGGCAACTAGGCCTGATCAGGTACCCAAAACATAAAGCAAAAGAATAGAGCAAGAAGCATCTCTGAAGCATGTCTGAAAACTCTGTCAGAAGATACTGATGGAACCCCCACTAAAGTGCATGACCAGGTAGAGAAGACAAGAGTCTGAAGAGCTGATCAATCAAACCAGGAAGTAATAGAACCAACAGGTGAACCCCCCCATAATGCTGAACTGGGAGAGGTGACAGGAACACTGAAATGTGATGTCAGAAACAACTGCAGAAGAAGAACCAGGAACACCAAGTGTAACAGAGGCACACACACAAGATAAAGGGCGGTGTCATAGACACATTCTACATGGGCTAATGTCGTGGAAGGTACGCTCACTTGACAAGAGTGGATGCGCCTAAGACATATGCATCATAATCCCCCCATGGCACTTTATAACATAGTGCAGGTACAAAAACTGAACCAGGTGTGCAAGATCCAAGAAAAGCAGAAGAAGGCACTTTATCTCAGTGCATTTATAGAATACAGATATATCAGAAAGAGCATGCAAGCTCAGATGTCAGAAAGAAGAGTGAACTATGAACTCAGAGGAAGAGATCCCCGGACCTGTAGAACCAAGCACACCACCAAAGGGCATAAACTGTATAACTCAGAGGAGTGAAAACCTAGAGTAGAATTTGGAAGAAATACATCTGCCACTAAATAGTACACAGAATCAACTTTTTGACGATATCTCATTTGCCAAAAAAGGAGTCCAGATGAGCCAGATATGACTCCCGGAAGGCAAAATAAGACATCAGACTTCAACAGCAAAAAACACTGTCGAAACGGTGGAACCAAAACCTCTAACCTTTGCCATCGGAAAGTTCTCAGAAAGAACTTTCCGACGGTATATAGAAGTCAGAAAAATACCCTCGTATGCTCCCTATAGAGAGAAAAAAGCTAGGTACCCCCAAAAATGCCAAAAAAGGCTACAAAATGCCCCCAGGGGCTAAAAAAATAAGCCCCCCGGTCGCCATATGACCGACGGGCAAAGGAAATAAGCCCCTCGGGGGCAGCAAAAGGTGCCACCGCTGGGAGCGGTGGCGGAGCGGAGAACCACCAGGCGGGCGGCGCGGGCTGCAGTCGAGCTAAGAGGCGGTGCAGGTTCCAGGGCGGCGGGAGCCGCTGTGGGCGGCGGGCGGCGTCGGGCCGCGGAGCGCGGGGCAGAAGCCGGCGGCGGGGGATGGCCGGAGGGCAGCGGGGGCCGCTGTGGGCGGCGGGGCCGCGGATGAGCTGGGTGGGCGGCCGGCCACCGACCGGCTGCGGTGGCGCGGTGGCACCCAAATGAAATTTGCATAGCACGCGCATAAAACCTTAAAAAAAGGTTTTTTTTTTAATTTTTTTTTCGATTTTTCCCATCCGTACGGCCCGTAGGAGGCCGAAAAAATTCCCCAAAGGCCCCAGTGTCCAAATCGGATGAGCCTTATATGGATTCTGGGATTTTTGGGCCTTCCGGACGTAATGGAAGTGTCCGTTTGGTCCCAAAATGCCTCTAAAAATAGAGACCCCCCAGAACCATAAAAAGACGCTAAAAAAAACCTCTGAAACCCTCAGTTCTTGTATGCTTCAATCAGAATATGAACAGCGAGCTGCAGGCGAGCTCTGATACCATATTAGATCTGATAACCATCAAATCAACCCAAGAAACCTGCATGCAAGACTGTCACATAGACAGAAGCAAAAAGACAGAAGAGAGAGGGCAGCTATGGCGGCCGATATGCCAGAGACATCAAATTCATGTTGAAAGAAAATAATCTATATTATCAACAATAGAATTACAATAAGATGTGAAAACTCTGTGAGAAGAACTAAGAGGTGAATCCTTATAAAGGAATCACGAAACCCTAAAAGGGAAACTAATAGAAATAGAAACTACCTAAGATTAGCTTAAGAAAACTAGAGTGAATAGGGAAGTTACTAATTAGATCATAATGATTTAAATTAGTAACCCCGATAGACTATTACTCTAACAGCAATTGTTGATTTTAGCATTGTAATAATCTGATTAGGGTTTTTGAAAATTTGTTCGTCTGTGGCTTATTATTTAAGTTTCTATGGTTTTTTCATACTTCTCTGTTATTGTACATTTTGGTGAACCTAACACTTCTTACATACTTCTGATTTTGGTGAACCCGACTCATAACATTTCCACTTTTAATTTGGGCGCTTAGATTTATTTTATTTTCATTTCACTTTATGCATTTAGTCTTATTTTTGCATTCATTGATTAAAAAAACACATAAAATTGCTGATTTTCTCAGAGATTTAGTTCATTTGTGCATTACATTTTCATATTTCAAAATAATGAAAATTCAAAAATATTTTATTTTTATGCATTGATTAGTTCCTTTTATACTTTGTTTCATCTCATTAACTTGTTTCATTACAACATGTCTGATTTCCTTCTACAAAGCTTTACTTCCTTTCATGATCCATTTAGTAGTGAAGACTCTGATGGATAGATTCCTTGATGAATTCATCTCTACTAAGTCTTCCTGTCAACCACCTAAACTATCTTTTCACAAAAATTTGACTAATGTGATAGAAGGATTTATGGTATACAACAATCCGCTTTATGAACCAATCAACGATTCATCTCCAAAAGTTATTATCCCTCATGAAAACATATTGATGCAAGAAGATACTTTTAACACATCCCTCAATGATGTCCCTCTTTGGGATGAGCAATTGGAGAATTATTTTGATTATTCTCTTGATATACACCTCCCCCATGAGGTACTTTTGTCCAATAGGATGAATTTGTGATGGAAGAGGGTGAAATTATTGATAAATACCTTAATGAAAAATACATTTCACTACTCTGATACAAGAAAGTCTACAACCCAGAGTAATGCTCACTACCTTACAACAGTCATGGACTACAATCCACAGTGGACAACAATCTACAAATCATGAATTGGATAATAACATCTTCAACATGCCTGGGTCAGCTCCATTGAAGTACATATACAATTCTCCTTACCATATCAGATCTCTACCTTAATTGTAGATTCCACTCATACCTCTTTGTACATTCCACTTCACACAATCTAGAACCTCTAGCACATGATCCACAAAGGATACAATTACATTTATACATTTCATCATTTTATTTTCACAAGGTCGACCAAGGACCTAAATTAGAAATTTACTATCATACACAACACAATATTATATGTGAACCAATGAATGTTGGATAAGACATAACATGGTCTCAAATCACATGCCTCAAACATGAAATACTTCCAAGAATTATACTTCAATTGTCTAAAACATGCTACATCATCAAGTTAGACAAGAACATGAAGAAGCATGAACACACCAACTGAAAATCATCAAATGTGATTACACAAATGAATGTGAGCCAGCAACACAATAGGAGCATGATCTAGAAATATCCACAAGGATTGTGAATAACCAACAACACAATAGGAGCATGATCTAGAGACATCCAAAAGCATCATGAATAAATAGCAACACAATAAGAGCATGATCTAGAAGCATACACAAGCATCGTTAATAACCTCAGGAATATCCACATTCACTCTAGTCTTCTAAATTCATCAGCATCTTTGAAATTTTGCTCAAGAACATAATAGTAACCTCTGACAATCAAGAAAAATTTCTTGTAAGCATCCAAATCACAAACCAATCTAGTTGAGGACACACATCAATGTCCTAAATATGCCACATAGGTACACATACCAAAATATTGCAATACTGAACCTCACTGAGGCAAATAATGAAACATTGTCACCATTAAACCTCCAAAAATACCAATCTCAACACAAAAACCAACA
This sequence comes from Thuja plicata, assembly GCA_018584345.1. NCBI lineage: Eukaryota > Viridiplantae > Streptophyta > Pinopsida > Cupressales > Cupressaceae > Thuja > Thuja plicata. Next base: position 2,484,870 of record MU224826.1, on the reverse strand, counting down.
TCTCACTAAAATTTGCATGCAAACCTCTAAGAGTTGAACTGAGTCAACTACAAACATCCCTTTACACAACGTATACATCCACATATATTGATAATCAAAACACTATTTGTACCAAAACAATCATCTCACTAAACAACACAAGAATATTGTCTCAGATAGTAGAAGTATGTTGACATCAATGACAACACATATACACATAATATGTTGTACTATTTATGTAAAGGGTTTTGGGTCCCTTCAAAACCTTTTTTTTTCCTTAATCAAAAACATCAATGTCAATAGATATATGCATAATATTTCAACAATATCCCCCTTTGGCCTTGATGGAAACATATGATGTGAAAAATAATCAATGCACAAAGAAAAAAATCAATAGTACTACCAACAATATCTAAACATATATTTTAGAGTCTCTCTATAATATCACTCATACTGAATCTTTCTCCCTTTGTTTACTTTCTCATGAATTGTCTCCCCTTTTCTTCACATGACTATCTCTCCCCCTTTCACATCAATGACAAAGGCACATATATGGACTTAACCATAGAGGCGAAAAATCTAAAAAAAATATGAAAAAACATCTCTCTCCTCAAATTTGAATACAAAGCTTACTGGGTTGACTACATCAAGATGACTACTCCTCCTGAGTAGTAGCCAGCAAAACATTAATCCAAATAAAATATAGCTCTGTTAATTCCACTGGATTGATGCACACCAATGCACCTTAGTTCTGATCAGGAGGGGTAAGCACCCCTAACTTATTTGAGATACATGAAATTATCCTTAGGTAATGGCTTCATGAAGATATCTACTATCTGTTCCTTAGTTGGCACATACTCCAATCTGACTTCCTTCTCATTGACCTTATCTCTCAAGAAATGACACTTGATAGATATATTATTTTTCTTTGAATGTAACAATGGATTCTTAGAAATGTTAATTGCACTTTAATTATCACAGTAGATAACAATAGGCTCATCATACTCAATTATTATATCCTTCTACATTTGCTTCATCCATATCACATGTGTACAATTTGTAGCTACAACAACATATTCTGCCTCTGCAGTAGATTGTGAAGTATAACTTTTATTTTCACTGCCATGAAACCAATCTCTTTCCCAATAAAAATGCATCACCACTTTTACTCTTTCTATCATCCACATTACCTTCCCAATCAGTATCAAAAAAAGCACTCAATGTAAAATTATCATCCTTAGGATACTGTAAACCATAGTCAATTGCCCCTTTCAAGTATTTGAATAATATTTTAACAAACAAGACATGAGATTCTTTAGGTTCTTCTTGAAATCTAGCAACAATGCAAACAACATTTATAATGTAGGTGTGGTTTGAGTCAAATATAACAATCCTCTAATCATTGATCTCTATCTGGTTTGATTTTCTTAGGAGAATCATCATCCTTTTTCAACTTGCATCTAGTCACCATAGGAGTACCAAATGGTTTAAAATCTTCTATACAAAATTTCTTCAACATTTCTTTCACATACTTGGATTGAGATATAAAGATTCATTTTTTTGCTTGAGTAATTTGCAGACCAAGAAAGAATTTCATCTCACCAATCATAGACATCTCAAATTATTTTTGCACCTCAGTAGAAAAATCTTTACTCAACTTATCATTCCCACCAAAAATAATATCATCAACAAATACTTCAACAATTAAAATGTTGGCATGATCAATCTTAAAGTATAAGTTACTATTAGAAGTACCTCTGTTAAATCCAAGCTTTGGTAAATACTTATCTAATCTTGCATACCAGGCTCTAGGGGCTTGTTTCAATCCATACAATGCTTTAATCAATTGTAAAACCATATTGTTATGATTAGTCAAAGTAAATCTATTCGGTTTCTTAGCATAAAATTCTTCTTCCAACTCATCATTCAAAAACACAAACTTGACATCCATCTGATAGACCTTGAAATATTTGTAAGAAGCATAAGAAATAAATAATCTAACAACTTCAATTCTAGAAACAGGAGACAAATTCTCATCAAAATCAATACCTTTCATCTATGAATATCCTTTACAAACAAGTCTTTCATTATTCTGAACCACTTCACCATCTTTATTCAGTTTGTTTGAAACCCCATTTAGTACCCATCACATTCCTATCCTTAGGTATCATAACTAAAATTCACGTCTCATTCTTCTCAATCAAATCTAACTTTTCTTACATAGATTTCACCCAATGTTCATCTTTACAATCTTCACTCACATATTTAGGTTCAATATTTGACATCAAACAAATCTCTTCTCTATTTTCAGAAAGTCTTCTTCATGTTTGAACACCTTTATTCTTATCACCTATTATTTTATTTTCTAAATGATTCAATCTTACATATCTTGGAGTCTTATGATTTTCATGTATAGTGGACTCTTGTGTCTCTGCTTCTTCTTCATTTGTAGTGACTTCTCATCTTGATTTCATGGAACAATCTAATTTTGATTCTAAGTTTTTTGTTGCATTCCCCAATTTGTACTATTATCTTGATCTTATGACTCATATCCACAAGATCTAGCTTGTCTCTGATTTATTTCATCCACTTTGACATTTTCACTGTCAACTATCTTTCTTAACCTGTTATTGTAACATTTGCATTCCTTACTCTTTGTTGAATAACCAAGAAAGATACCTTCATCACATCTAGGATCAAATTCCCTAAATCTCCATCTCTTTTGATATAACATTTTCTTCTAAAGGTTCTAAAATATATCACAGTAGGAATATGACCATACCATAGTTCATAAGGAGTCTTACCAGTACCATGCTTGATTTGTACCCGGTTCAATGTATAAACTACAATGTTCATAACTTCTCTCCAATAGACATGTGGAAAATTTCCTTCAATAATAATTTTCCTTGCAATATCTAGAATAGTTATGTTCCTTCTGTTAGAAATGTCATTCTGTTGTGGGGTCTGCAATGAAGACATCAGTCTCTTTAATCCATGTTCTTAAAAAAATGCATTAAATTCACCAGATGTGAATTATCCACCTTTGTCGGATCTTAGACATTTCAGCTTCAAACCTATCTTTGTCTCAACCATATCCTTACAGATTTTGAATTTGTCAAAAGATTCAAATTTATCCTTTAAAAAAGTAACCCACATCATCCTTGAATAGTCATCAATAAATAGTATGAAATATCTATCTCCATAGTAACTTCTTGTTCTAGATAAACCGCATAAATCAATATGCACAATATCTAACAATCCACTTAAAGAATAAGTCTTTCTCTTTAAATTAGATATAGTTAGTTTATCCATCTGGCATTCCTTACACATAGCATTAGCAGGCTTCAATAATTTAGGTAGATCTCTCACTACCTTAGTAACACTTATCTTGACAATGTTATCAAAATTCACATGACACAACCTCTTATGACATAACCAACTATCATCAATTTGATAAATCAAGCATCTATTCTTAGCACTACTCAGATGAAAGATATTACCTTTAGTTTTTGTACCTGATGCAATCTCAATACTTAAACTTCCCAAGATTCTATATTTTCCATTCTTGAAATGCAGATCATAACCTTTTTTCAAATAGTTGTCCAACACTCAAAATATTATGCTTTAGGCCTTCAACATCTTCAACATCATCATCATCAATAGTATTCTTACCATCAAGAGTAATGGAACCACCGCCACAAATCAGAAAAGGAGTGTGAATATAAAAACACCACCATCATACCTTTCCAAGCTCACAAATTTACTCTTATCTCTAGTCATATGATGTGAACATGTACTTTCAATCACCTATTCAAATTTCTTCTTAACATGTGTAGAAAGGGCTCTTTCAACATTCATGTAACTAGTAGTTTCATTAGGGATCATATCTTCTTCCTTGATAGAAATAAATACCCATTAATCATATTTTGAACCACCTTCATCAGACTCATCATTTGTCACACCTTCATCAACAACATAGTAACATTTCTTCTGATATCTAGGTTTATGATTAGGCTCTCTATCCAAACATCTTAAAGAAAAATGACCAATATTGTTTTAAGAAAAACATTTAAGAGGAAAATTTCCTTCATACTTACATACACCCTTAGAAAATCTCCTTGCAATAAGGTCTTAAAGTTCTTCAAGATTCAATCTTCTTCTTCAGTTTCTTCCCATTCTTTTTCATATCTTGATGTACTTCTAGAAGATCTTTCTCCTAGATCATATATCTTCTTATCCTTATAAATAGTATCTTTGAATGCAGACTCAACTTTAGGAAGGGCATCACCAAATTCACTCATATCAAAATAAGTTGACTTACCAATCAACATGTCTCTTGTCACATTTGTCACTGTTTTGATCTCCTTAATAAAAACAACATTGTGTTTGTAGGAAGGGGCAAAGATCTCAAAATTTTAGCAATAATATTTGATTCTTATAACTATCCACTAGCACATTTGATTCCAAAAACAAGCTCATTCACCTTTTGCATGTAAGAAGTAACAATATTGTCTTCACTCATCCTCAAAGTCTCATACTTTCCTTTCAAACTTTGCAATTTAGCTAGCTTCACATAGGCATCTCCTTCATGTAAAGTTTCCAACTTTTTCCAGATCTCATGTGCACTCTTAAATTCCATAAAATTTATGTACTATGTATCAAATAGGGTGCTGAATAATGCTTCCTTAGCTTTAGCATTGTATTTTTCTTTCTTCATCTAATCTTCCAATATTCTTTGCCAATGCATCTCAAGTGTGTTTACATACGAACTTTCTATATAGAATAATTAGTGCCATCAACTCTTAGACTCTCCTTCTTAAAAGCTACCATCCTATATATTCTCATGCAATCAAACTTCCCAAAGAGGTACTAGATCTGATACCAATTGATATAAATAATGTAGCTCATAATTGAGAGGGGGGGTGAATCAGTTGTGTCCAATTTTCAAACTCTCCTTAAACCATAGATCTAATTAATGAACAATAAATCATAAATCAACAACACATCAAGAACACATAACACCAATATTTTTTTATGTTAAAAACCTAGTCAAGGATAAAAAACATGGTGGGGATGAACCCACAAGATGATGTACTTTGTTAAAATCACTATACCTTGTTAAGGGTATTACAATGTAACACAAATGCATTCAGGCACACTGCCTAGAGTTCACTGCTCAAATACAAGAAGGGATACAACCCCAAGGAAGGATCACTACCTTAAAACAATCATGGACTACAATCTAAAGTGGACAACAATCCAAAAATCATGAATTGGATAATAGCATCTTCAACATGCCTAGCTCAGTTCCATTGAAGTACATATACAATTCTCTTTACCACATCAGATCTCTACCTCAATTGCAGATTCCACTCATACCTCTTTGCACATTCCACTTCGTACAATTTGGTACCTCTAGCACACAATCTACAAATTATACAATTACATTTATATATTTCATCAACTTATTTTTACAAGGTCGACCAAGGACCTAAATTACAAAATTACAATCATACATGACATAATACTTAATGAAAACCAATGAATGTTGGCTAAGACATAGTATGATCCAAAATCACACACCTCGAACATAAAATACTTCTAGGAATACTTAGATCGTTCACAACACACTACATCATCAAGTCAACAAAGAACATGAAGAAGCATGAACTCACCAACCAAAAATAATCAAATGCGATTACAAAAATCAATGCGAACCAACAACACAATAGAAGCATGATCTAGAAACATCCACAAGCATCATGAATAAAAGAAAGAACATCCACATTCACTCTAGTCTTCTGAATTCGTCAACATCTTTGAACTTATCCTCAAGAAAACAACAATAACCTCTATCAATAAAAAAACATTTTTTGCGAACATCCAAATCATGAACTAATAGAATTGAGGACACACATCAATTTCCTAAATATACCACATAGGTCCACATACCAAAATAGTGCAATACTGAACCAAATACTGAAATATTGTCACTAGTGAATATCCAAAAATACCAATATCAACATAGAGACCAATAGCTCACTTAGATCTTCATGTGAACCTCTGAGAGTTGAACTGAATCAACTAGAGACATCCCTTAACACAACTATTGTGGTTCCACAACACACACCCCATTTTGGGTCCTTTGACCATGGGGAAACCCTATTTTTTGGGCTTGTTGGGTATTCCCCTCTCCCTACCTTGAATTAGGTTCTTGAGGGGTCTTTTGAGAAAAATCTAAGTGTTTTCAGTCGTTTCGCCCTTTTAGAATTTTGGAGGACCCAGTGTCCTCTGAAACACCGAAAGGCCAAGTCCAGCCCATTTTAGTGTTTCAGCCTCCAAAACACTGAAAAGGATAGAAGGAAAAGCTTTGAGACCTTTTGGTGTTTCAAACCCTAAAACACTGAAAGGGGACAAGGTCACCTGATGTTAAACATTTTGGCCCCCAAAATTCAAAAACTAGGTGATGTCACCCCACGATCTATTCAAGTGGCCCAAGGCTCATTTTCTAAACACTTGACATTTTTTTAGTCTATGCATTTTCTGCCTCTTTCTCATGTGCTTGACATTTTATGCTCCTCCTACTCGCCGTGCTCTGTTAGTTTCTCCTTGCCCCTTGTTTCTCATCCTCCCTCACATCACATTTTAAAGGTAGGGTTTTTGTCCTCGTCTCTGTGTAAATTCTTTTCATTTTTTTTTGTTTTGTGTCTGTTTATTGCATTTTCGACCTAGTTGAGTCGTGCTCTCTCCCAGGTCCCTAGGTTTTTTTTTCTATTGGACTTGCAGAGGGGTCACTTTTTCTTCTTTTTATTTCTTTCTTATGTTCTAGGGTTTAGGGTTTTTGTGTGTGTGTTGCGACCTAGTCGCAGGTTTTCAGCCTCTAAAAGGCTGAAAACTGCCCATCCCCTCGAGCTGTCACCAAGTGCATTATAGATTTTCAGAGGTGTCAGCATTTTGGACCCCTGAAATTTCCAAAACCCCTGAAAGGTTGAAAGGGCCAAACCTCCGGGTGACAAGGTCTTTCTTTCGGCATCTTTGGACTTTTGGAGTCTGACATCTTGGTCAAACTTTCACACAATGAAAGACCGAGAAGGCTTGTTCCTTCGACTTTGCTCTTTTGCACTTTTGGCATTTTTGGACATTATTTTTGGTGCCCAAAAACTCAAAAGGTCTGAAAGAGAAAAATTTGCATTTTTGGCTTCTTAAAAGCTTTCTGCTTCTATTTTCCTCGATAAATCATTTTCTTCCCTTCTTTTTGTAGTTTCCTTTCAATAATAAATATTGATACCTACATTTTTCTTGTAGGAATCCTTGAGAAAAAAACATCCCCAATGAAGTACCTTTACAAGGGGAATCACCCCCCTTTAAAGATCGGGAATAGATATGCTGAGATCATCGATACTGATACTGGGAATTTAGACTGGGATGAGTTCCTGGTGAGGTGCTCCCAGCCAATAGGAAGGTCTGAAGACTACACCTCCATGGTTCATTCTGGCCTTGTCAATATAGCAGCACATCCGGTTGCTGCCACATCTTCAAAGCTGACAATGACTCTAGCCAACCACTATAGCCCAGATGAGAGGGTAGTAAAGAACACAAAAGGATAGGTAGTTCTGGATATAAAACCAGAAAATATAGAAGAGGTCTTCCACCTCCAGAAAGGTGTAGATAAATTATATGACTTATTAATAGAAAAGGGCCTTAGGTGGTTCAAAAAAAATGGTGAAGAGGTTTATGATATTGTAAATAATGACTACCTCAAGAATCCTCTTCCCAAAAATAAACTGGATAAGATAGACCTCAGGAGAGGATATCTAAAAGATGACATCCAGGCAGTAGTAATGCTTATAAGCTGAGTGTATGGACCACCTCATTCCATCTAGCTTGAGGACTAGATGATCTTATTAATAGAGAAGATTAGGAACCCCAAGGCCAATTTCTATTGGGCCACCATTATCAGTGATAAACTGGATGAGCAACTGACTGCGGTGAAGCATAATCCAAATTTGTACATGAGTACATACATAGTGTACTTGTTAGCCACACGTGAAGACTATTTGGGGCTCACCAAAAAGGGGGACATTAATGATCAAAATGCATGGCCCCATATTGTAGACCCATAGCTAGTGAAAAGAGCAAATATGCCAAAAGATATCCTGGATTATAGGATAGTAAATGACACTTTCATCTTCGCAATCATCCAATCCATTGAAGGTGATTTCGCGAAGAGAATGTTAGAAGAAGAAATTGCCAAAGTAAGGGCCATTGGGGCCTATTACATACATCTGGGTGGCAGGATCTACTTTGCAACCAAAGAAGCTACCTAGGTACCCATCCGATTGGATAATCATCCTAGAAATGGTGAGGCAACTTGTAGATGCTTGTGAACATATAAAGCATAAGAAGAAGCACTACTGGGACTTTCCTATCCTCCTAGGCCTGTACACTCTCTAAGACATGAAAGTTTGAAATTCCTTGGCTTTTGAGTTGGAAGACTTCCCACGTCAACTATACCAAACTGTGTGGGTCTGATTTGACCCAATAGGTACATACAACCACATTATTGGCAAATTATATATCCATCAGCCACACCTTGAGGATCACTAGATAAACTATGTGGACGATCATGAGGTCAAAATCAGGGAATATTGTAGGATATCCCTTACCTTGCACATGAGAACTTGAAGACCCCAATTCCCCCAAAGGTTTGGGAGAATGATTCAGATAAGGTGCTGGAGTCAATTTACACTATGGATAAAATATACCATAGGCCCATCATGAACGTAGAAATTGATAAGGATGAGAACGATGATATTGAATTCTGAGCTAGGCATGTGGTCTAAACAACGGAAGCATGGATTAAGAGGCCTTATAAGATGGATCCAATCCCTGTGAAGACATTCATGGATCCTCCCAAGAAGGTGGATAAGAAAAATGGAGAGAGGTCTATGGTGCCCCAGTATAAGAAGGCCCTACATTAGAAACCAAAGATAGTATATGGTTGTGAACGTGTAGTAGAGTATGGTCCAAATCCAAGGCACAAGGCTCCAAGAACTAGGATGACTGGATAGATAGATCCTCTAGTAGGATCACCATAGGCCCCACAAGATGAAGGCCCTTCCACTTCTGGCCAATCTCCCCCTGCCACCAAAAAAGGCAAGAAAATGTATAAAAGGAGGAGAGCTTATACGTCTCCATGACTAGAAACCGTACAAGAGGAGCCAAAAGAAGAGGAAGACACACCTCTAATTAAAAAGACAAGATCTTAGAAGAGGAATGAAAAGGAGACTACAAGAAAACAAGTGGAGGACCCAAAATAATAGGACAACCCTTTGGATGCCTTAGGTTTGGATGAGTTCCAAATCTTTGATTTTGAAGGCCTAGAAGGTTTTGCAGACCAGGGAAAGGATACACTTGACTCATCAATAGGGTTTAACATAGGAGCATCAATGATCATCCAGACCCAAGTAATCCTCACTCCACCTCTGACCTAGTTTACTAGTCCCACACTAAACATGTTGATCGTAGGGACGAGATCTAACACTGGCCAAGGGCCTAAAATTCAAGATGATACAGTGGCTCAAAACATAACAAGAGATAAAGATATAGAAGAGAGTTCCAATTCTACTCCACTGCATCATGTTCCCTTTCCACCAACCTCTCTCCCACCTCCAATTCCTACTCCACCACCTTCTCTCCCAACTCCAACACCAACTCTGCCTCCTTCAATTTCTACTCTCCCACATCCCATTCCAACTCTTCCTACTCCTACCCCACCACCCAAAATACCAACACCCACTCCACCACCATTAGTCCATTTTCCTTGATTCATCTTGACTCCCCAAGGGTCAGTAAGCATAGAAGTCGTGTCACCATTTAAAACCACACTGGCGGCCATGACTGGCCTTATTGCAGAAGTGTTGATTAGTTTCTCAGGGGATGAAGGCCGAGATAAGGATGGACAAGATATGACAGTGGAAGAAGAGAAAGGAGAAGGAGAAGGCCATGAAGAAGAAATGATTGAGGGAGAAAAGGGGCAACATGGTGAACATGAAAAAGAGTCAGAAGAGGTGGTGACCCCAGGCCGAAAAAATTGGCTTCAATCCTCCACATTTCCCCATATGAGCTAGTCACCACCTTTAGTAAACCTACTTGGTTTACAAAAGAGATTCAGCCTTGGAAAATAATGTGCACTGATGAAGAGGAAAGAGAAGACACAAGTATGGTGTCCTTGGGAGAAGCCTTCCATCAGACAGAGGCCAATATACCAATAAGAACCATATCTTACATCACCCTAGACACTAGGGGTCACTAGAAATCATAGGTGGAAATTCCCTCTACTAGAACCCCTCAAGCACATATAACTCCTAAATATTATACATTTGAGGAGGTAGATCTAGGAGAGCCTACCAGGGAAGGGAGAAAGACATTGGCAGCCCTGGGGCTTAAGCATGCTCTAGGATTCAAGAGAAAGGATGAGGAAACCATAAAATCCTTAACAGAGAAGAATGAGGCTTTGAAGAAATTCATTCATTAAATGGTGGGTCCCATTGACCTAAATTTCTTGGAGGCCTCATTATAGGCCGTATTAGAAAAGAGGGCCACTCCAGACTTACCAGTAGGTGTGACCCCTTCTTTCATCCAAGCAAGTGCGGATTGGAAGAATGATTTTGAGAAATACGCAGAAGGGGTTATCAGGATCATATTCAGGCCTTACAAAGTCATCCTAGTCAAGGCCACGGAATTGATTGACGTAATGGAGAATGAAGAGGGAATAAATTCTGAAGGAAGAAAATGGAAAGATATTCTCCAATACCTTAAAGTAATCAAGAAGCAACGCTTCTAGATTTTGGTCAAGATTTATGAAGGAGAAGAGTTAGAAAAATTTGAGACCTCGATCAGAAGCATACCCAAAAAATTTAAGGTATACGAAAAATGCCTAGCTCACATAATGGAGAAACAAAAGGAGGTCATGGATTGGGTAGAAGAAATAGAAGATTTCTTCACAGAGATTGGTTTAGACTTGTATAGGGATCAATAGAAACAAACCCTGTGCCCAGCCAAGGAAGTAATACAACATTTTAAAGATATCCTAGTAGGTGTTAGAACCAAAGAGGTCTTGCACCAATTTTTCTACTAAAAGGTTGACATGCAGAGAATGTCAAAGCATGAAGAAGAGATCAAGTTCTTCACTTCTGAATTGACCATTTTTTAGAGAGAAGCAAGAACAAAGGGTCAACAATGTCAAGAGGAAAGAGATAAATTATGAAGAAGTTCAAGAGATAGTACAAAGGCTCCAAGCATCCCATCCAAAACTATTTCAAAACTGATGCCTCAGACCCATTCAACAATTTTGTAGAAAGTAGTTCTCTACACTTAGCCATTTTCCAAAAGGCTAAAATTTGGCATTTTAGCCTTTCCTCCCTTTCAGCCGCCCCAACATTTTGGCCTTTCATCCTTTTTGGCCTTTTGGCCTCCAAAAGTGCTGAAACTTTGTGGCCTCCAATTTTGGTTCCGTCACTTAAGCAATTTGTGACACTTGGAAAACTTCAGAGTAGAGGTCGGGTCTAAATTTCTGGGTCTTTCCAGCGAGATCACTTTTTTGCATGGAATTTGAACTCCAAATTAGATAGGTGCCTAACTAGAGTTATTTTTGAAAGAAATAAGGGTCCCCTATTAGTTCCCACTATAAAGAGAACCCCAGATGAAGATTCCAAGGTTGAACTCCAAGATCAAGAAGAAGACTCCAATTGCATGCAAAGAAACCCCGTCTTCTTTCTCTCTTTTTTCTTGATGAGTTTTATCCCTCTTGCATGGTAAAACTGATTATAAATGGATTAAAAATCCATGCAAGTTGTTTATTATCAATTATCAATAGTTTTCTTTCAGAAAATTTTTAGTTTTAGCTTATTTTCATTAATTTAGAGTCTCTTATGCCCTAATTTTGGCATTCAGAGTTTGTAGATCAGAACTCTATATATTTTAATCAAGAGAAATGTAATTGGGTTGGATTCCTAATACAATAAAAATCTATAATTGGTGCTTCATTTGTGGTGTGATGTTTGTGCTATCTATGTGAAATTGATGAATGTGTGCATACTTGTTCATTATTTTCAAAGAGCCAATTGTTTATTGTGTTTCAAATCTGCATCTCTATTAATTGGAGTTTGCTATTATCTATCTACCTTGTTGTGATGAATGCATGGAAAAGATAATCTATTAGGCTTAATGATAAATCCATCTCATGTGTGCGCGCATCTTGGTGGCTTCACAATTTGATAGGTTTTGAAAATCTTGCACAGGTGAATACATTTTCTCTCCAAACGATTGCATCCATCAAGTATAGAATTTTGACATTGTCTGATTTATACTTCGTGGGTTTGTTCCAAATCTCTCCATAATTCAATTCACAAGGGAAGACTGACAAACAAATTATGTCTGTTAGGATTTCATTTTCAGCAATCTATTTCATTTCTTGTTACCTTACTCATTTAAATTCTATCATAGATATGAAAGTAATCATCTTTAAAAATACAAAATTGCATCCTTAGTTAAAACACAAATATTTGATAAATCAGAAAAAACCAAAAAGTACTAAAGTTGTTTTGCATTTTGATGTCTTGAACATACCAGAAAAGGCCTCCTCATGAACATTCACATTTCTCTTTAACTAAGTAACCAAGTAGGTTGTACCATGACCCCGGATAATCTTGGGAATAAATTTTTTATTCTTTCAAGAGAGGAAATCGAATCTCGAGATCTTAGACGTTGACTTGTGTAAAAACAACTCTCAAAAACATCACATATGTACACATATACTAATAATTAAAACACTATATGTACTGAACCAATCATCTCACTGAACAACACATTAACATTGTATTAGATAGTAGAAATCTGTTGACATCAATGACAAAACATCAATATCATCACATGTATGCATAATATTTCAACACTTAGATGCTCTCCTTTTTCCTAATGTATTTTTTGATAGTAAATAACCCAATCAAGTCAATACAATTCAAGATACCCCTCAAAATATATTGGTAATTATTGTAAAAGGTGTCACATAACCCAATTATCATGCAATACCATACATATATAACAACAATACTCATGAGGATAATATCCTTGACATCCTCCCTTCTAAAAATGCAACCTTAGCACATAAGAATCCCAATCAAGTCAGCACTATTCAACCACCTCCTCTTTCTTCAATACAAATAAATACACCATCCACTCTTCAAGCTAATTATTGGGGAACTTTATACTTCACACCAACCTTCTACAGTAAAAACAAAATCCTTGAGTTTGATATTCAAGGCCCTTATTCTGACACATGTCTAGATTTTGATTAGGCCTTTTTAAAATTCAATCTGATTCCACCTAATAGAGACCCTTATCTTTTTGGTACTCCAAACCTTGATGATGGACATTCTATATGATGTGTGCAATGTTAGGGATTTTTATTGTATGAATCACAATGCTTGAAATGTCTAAATGAATCTTGTACCTTTTACTCCTGATTCAGAGAAGAGAAAAGCCTAATTGCTAAGGACTGGATAAGGTCCTTCTTCATTTTTGAGTTCCACATATACTCAGGCAGGTTTTACCTTGAAAGATTACTGATATCACAGTATTTGTTATTGTGGACACTGATTT
>MU224826.1:2434558-2456760 GCA_018584345.1 Thuja plicata | reverse complement strand
CATCGCATAGTCGCCATCCATTTTCACTGCACTTTTTATCTTCTGCGACTGAGCGATGCGTTGCCTTTGATCCTTATTTCACGTTAGTCGCACACCCGCGCCACTTTTATATTTTACTCTTTGATCCCTTCGAGTGAGCGATGCATTAACTTTTGAACTTTATTTTGTGTCTGTCGCATACTTGCACCACTCTTCCTTTTATCTTTTTGATTCCTGCGAGTAAGCGATGCCTCCCTTTTTACCTCATCGCATAATCGCGAGCTAACTTTCCATATCACTTGAGCCTCGGCGACTGAGCGACATTCACTTTTTCATTGCAAACCTTGTCTAGTCACTCACTCGCCATCTTAACATTTCAGCTTTCATTTTATGTGCGACCGAGCGATGAGAGATGCTTTTTGACTTAGTCGCCCACTCGCGAGCATGAGAACCCCATTCTGTCATTGACTGCGAGCACGCGACGTCTATCTTTTTTTGGCTCATCGTACACTCGCGAGCTTTATTCCCTTTATCTTTTTTGATCGGCGAGTGCGCGACAGCTATCTTTTTTTTTTGTCGCACAGTCGCGAGCTGTATGCCTTTTATCTGAAAACATAAGCGAGTAAGCGATGTATTTGAACAGTCCTTCAGTCGCTCTGTCACGTAATCCTGTGTCTTTACCTTTAACTTGAAGCACGTACCATTTTCTGTTTACAGCGACCTCGCGACATACCTTAATCGCTTAGTCAGAAGGACTTTTTCCCTGGGGCACTTTTATCACCAGACTTCGCGACCACCGTCATATCCTTTTTCTCCTTTATCGAACGGCCATCGCATAATCACCTCAGAAATCATATACCCTTTAAAATATCAAGAGACTTCGCGACTGAGGGCAAACATACCCTAGTCTTGTTATCGTGTGATCCATTTCCTCTATCAAGCGATCAAGCGACAATCGTTAGCTTTGTGACAGATGTCATCTTTTCTTTCGTCCACTTTATGTATACTTGAAATCTGACTCACCGCCCCTGATCTGGCAACATCCCGACTGAAGGAAATCACTTAACATGAAACCGTTAGTCGCATGGTCGTGACTGTTATCCACTAACCGCCAATTATCACGAGACCACGCGACTGAAGGAAAGCCTTGACTGTTTGACCGAGCAGATCCAGCGACAATGCGACATGAAGTGAATCACAAAGTCGGGAGACATTCCTTTGACTTTCCATTTCTTCTCGTAATCACCCGAATGAGGCGGGTCCCATTTCTTTTAAAGCTCATATCATGATATCAAGCGACAACCCGACTAAAGAGAGATCGCCAAGTCTCGAGACATAGATGGAATATTCTGTTTCTTCAAGAGACTACGCGACATAAAGGAAAAACTAAGTCGGGAGAGGCTTTGGCATATTTGTTTCTGGTAAAGCGATTAAGCGACCTGACTTAAAGCACATGCCTTTAGTGACTAAAAAAGGTAACGATGAAATATAAGACATGGCAAAGGGTTTTCAAGATACATCGTTTAACACTTTGGCCTTAGGGTTTTAGCAGGGTTTTGACAATTTTGCAAGGTATAAGCATGAAAACCTAAAAAATTTTAGAGAGTAGGGAAAAGAACAAGGCGTAGCAGCAAAAACAGGAAATACAACCAACATGCAACAAATCATTGAAACCCATGAGTAATATACATCACATTTTTCCAAAGAAACTCTAGGTTTATGACCCTCTCATTTGTCCAATCAATCTATACATTCTTCTCCTAATTTTTTAACATAACAAGAGAGTATTTTGTTCCAGAATTTTAGTTACAACTTAATTACTCTTCCTTTAAAAGGAAAATGAAAAAATAGAAATCAAACAAGACAATTCTTCCATTTGTATGTATCATCAAGTTCCTGGCCATAAGACTAATGAATGCTACAATTTTAAGTATAGAATTAAAGAATTAATTGATTGTGGTATGATTCAAATAGCATGTAACAATTAATGACACCTTTTTCCTGATCATTCTAAATAACATCTACATTCCGATTATATTTATCCCACTATGTCACATTGCTAGCCTATCCTTTGAGGGTTCATTGTCATTTATGGTGGTGCAATTTTAGGTGCAATGATACTTTGTGAGAAACATAATAGTATTTCTTACTCATTGTCTCCATACTTGTGGGGAAGGGTGTTATTTCACTCTCCTATCTATTCCAAGGACCCATTTCTTCCCCTTGTTGATGTATGTCTTTTATAATATATTGTCCTTTCTTGCATGGATCTTTTTGTTTTAAATAAGGATATTCTCTTTTTCAAGATATTTACATCCCAAGTTTACAACCTTTTTCTTTTCTTTAAAGTGCATGTTTATTATAAATGACCTTCCACTTGGGGTGCATAATGTGTTGTCCTTTTCCAAGTATTCCCTTACCTAGAGATAGTAAAGGTGTGTATACTTGGTCCATCTCCCTCTTTTTCACTTTCTTTCCAAAAAGATCCAATAAACCTTTGTGAATTTACTTCTTTTATAATGTGGTATCTTTTCTTGCATGGATTTTCCATTTTACATAATGATTTTATCTTTTTTTTAGGAGATTTACATTTCGAGTTACAATATTGTGCTTGCTTATATGTGCATATCTATTATAAAGGACCCATCACTTAGGGTTTATAATGGGTTACATTTTCCTTTTCTTCACCCTTGGAAGGAAAGGTTCCATTTCAATCTATTGTTCTTTTCTAAGGAACCACTTTCTCTTGGTTATGTGGTATTTTTTTGTCAAATTATATGCTTTCTTGCATGGAGACTGTTTGTTTACATAAGGATATTCTCTTCTTTAGGATATTTACATCCCGAGTTACAACCTTTTCCTTTCTTGTAAAGCTCATTTCTATCCTAAACAAATACCCCCTTGGGGGCTTATAGTGTGTTATCCTTCATCAATAATCACATTTTCAGCTAGCAATAGGGGTCTAAAAGGGTGCATTTTTTTCTCATCCCCTCTTTGTCTTGAATATGTTGTCTTGTTCGAGAACTCCTCTTGAAGGTAGATGTCTTGAAACCAAGATTTGTTCCTTTCAAGGGTCTCTTCCCACTTACATAGGACTATGGAGGCTATACAATATTTTTCACTCTTTCCTAAGGTTATGACATACATTGTTTTTTTAAGAATATCTCCTTGCTATTGGAAGTAGGTATCCTTTTTCTCTTTTCCTTATGATGCCTCCATAGTCCTATGCTACAATCACAAGGAGGGAGAATACATGTGGCCTCCCTTATACATTATGTAGCATTTTGTTTATTTATCCCTAAGGAGACAATACTTTCCATAGGACTGATCATTTTTCTTATTGATTGCTAAGAAGACAATGCTTTCCTTAGGATTGATCATTTTTTTTATAGATCCCTAAGGAGACAATGCTTTCCTTAGGACTGATCATTTTTGTTTATATATCCCTAAGGAGACAATGTTTTCCTTATCAGTGATCATTTTTTATGGATCCCTATGGAGACAATTATTTCCATAGGACTGATCCCCTAAGTCATCCTTATGCGTAAAGTTTTTCAAAGCCACCCCTATGCATAAAATATTTTACAAAGTCGCCTTGTGTGCAATTTTTTTAAGGTAGAATTGACTAGAAAAATATAGCCTAATATACTACCAATTATCCTTCCCTCTTTCTTTAGGAGAGTGGAACTAGCATAACACAACTTCCTAGTCTTTCCTTCTCCCCCTCTTCTTCTCCCATGGATCACCTAGCATAATGTATATTTCTATTCTATTGAATTCAAGGTCTCTCTTTCTTCTCTCCATGCTCTCATAGCTATGCTAGTGGGTTAGATCATGGAGTATATTCATCTTTTGGTGATTCTATTGACCTTTCCATGTGACTATTTATTGTTCTTCAATATATTTTTAAATATGATACTAGTGGTTGGGACATTATTTTGATCCAGGTTTATTCTACTAGTTGATTTGGAGTTTTTTTTAGTACTAACCCCTTTTGTTTGTTGTTCTTTTTGTTACATTTTTTTTGCCCTTTTGCATAAATATCTGAGCTAAGATCCTTTTTTGGGGGATTGTGTCCTTAAAATTAATGATATCTTATCTCTTCATGATTCTCCCATAATTTTTTATCTCTTATTCTTCTCTCTTTCTCTCTCATCTTCCTTTATCGTGAGCATGAGGTTGCCTTAAACTTCCACCAAAGTGGGGGAAAATGTACCATCTTAAAATGTAAGAACCTAATTAGTATACAATTTAAGGACCATTTGGTACTCACCTTAGTGTATTTTTTATAATTGAACCTTTTATGACATTGAATGGACACCTAAATTCAAATATAGGTATTGTATGCACCCTGAAATGATCACCTAGACTATTGGCCCCATTTATCATTTTATCAATCTATCAATTTCCTGAATCAATACTTTGAAAATTATTATAATTTATTTAATTAAAATAAAACCCTTCTTTTAATTAAATAAATAAAAATCCCCACTTAAAGCACTTTATTTGATGAAAAAGGAAATAAATTAAATAAAAATTAAATAAAAATCCCTTTTTCTTCACATCTTCCTAAGTGGTGGTGGTGCAGGAGCACCTAGGTAGGCTAGTGTGAGACCTAGGGATTCTTTGTTGTTTTGGCTTGTAGTGATTCTAGCCACATCACTAGCTCAATAAGAGGAACCTTTTGGTCCTTTGGTAGGTTTAAAAAATTTGGAAAGGCCCACAATGGCCATGTTGCTAGAAGTTGTTATTTGTTGTCAACTAGGTGACTTAGGCCCTAGGGTGGGTAAATTGGTCTAGAAAGTTTCCTAAGGTCTTAGATAGGTTATCTAATTCCATTTTATGCATATTCCATGCTTAGTAGGTTTTTAGGACAAGTTTGGTAATCTAACTCCATTTGGAGCAAAAGTTGCTAAAAATGTTGTCATGTTGTCTTGACATCTTTTCTTGTCATGAGCAACTTTTTAGCATTTGTGTTTGGAAAATTCTCTAACTATCTTAAAAATTTAGGAACACATGGTAGGAACCTATAAAAGTCCAAGATCAACCTTTTCATCGGGTGGGTGAAGTTTGAAGAAGCACTGTACGGACTGTGCATAAACATCTTTTGTTAATTTTATGATTTACTAAGTATCTGAAGAAGAAGTGGATTAGATGGCTTGAGTTTTGTATTGGAGAAGTTATGTAATGGTGTTTTGAATATTTGTGTGGATTTTTATTGAGTTTTCCTTTCAGTTTGTAATACTTTAGAAATTCATTTTGGTTTTGCTAGTTCGATGGTCTGAATAGGGCTGTAGGTGTAAAATGGAGTCTTAGGGCCACTTCCCACCATTGGATTCCTATGGTCTCTTGGGATTTGGAACTAGACTCCATGTAATCTATGTACACTATAGGAGGGCCCAAGAAAAGCACATCAAGCAATTTTGAAGTGATTCGCTAGGCAAGCCTGTGTAACTTGGTTAGGGATCACAGAGAAGACAATGGAAAATGGAAGGCATTGGGGGCACTGTTGCCTGAATCCAAGCATGAGACATGAAAGGAGGAGGGTTATACCAACTCTAATCTGAAGGAGAAGTCCTGGAAAGGTCCCTAAGGGGAACAAAAACAAACTTTACTACTGACAACACTGAAACCCTTGAAACCCTCTTTTTAAGCCTAAATTTATGCTTTGGCTATACAGACAAGTTGGGGGTTTGGAAATGACAAAATCTCTAAGCCCTTTGAAAAGGGTATCCATATTAGTGATTTTTTTGTAGAATTGTTAAGGGGTTTTTCAAGATATTTTAGTTTACGTCCATATTGAGGGCTAATCCTTGTAGCCTTTTTCTGACAGTTTTGATGTATTTACATTTGTGGATTGAAATTACTCATGATTACAGTATTGATTGAGTTGTCAGATGTCAGTAGGGATCTAGTGGAACCCTAGATGAAGGGCTAACACTTTTAGAGGCTTAGATGGATTTGAAGCTTAGTGTGGATTGGAGAAGCTAGAGAGGAAGCATGGTTCTATTTTGGTGATGTGCCCCAACTGAATAGGAAAGGGTCCCTTGAGTTGGATCCTAGGAGGTCTAGGGTGCGTAGCAACCCTAGTTGGTTAGGTAATAGACCTAACGAATCCCTAAGAGATTTTTGGGTTTGGAGAGCAAGGTTGGGAGTTACATCAGAGTGGTATCAGAGTAAGTTAAGAAACTTGGGAAGATTGGTTTATGTTAGAGGTGGAATCTTGTGGTTCTACAAAGATGGTGACAAATGCAGAATTAGCTAAGGATATGGAGGAGTGAAAGGAGAAGAATAGACTCCTTGAGGATACTTTGGAAGAAATGAGAGTAAAGATGGAGGAACTAGTAGATGCTACTAGGAAGAAAGAATATGAAGCAGAATCCAGTGGCAAGGGTAAGAAGAAGATTGAGGAAGAAGACTATATCCCTGAACCTGACCCAATATTGAATGAGGAAACTTTCCTGAAAGCCATAAAATCATTAAGTGGCGAAGCCTTGGAAGGGATACCTCTATTCAGAGGGAAGATGGATATTGAGGCAGTCATGGACTGGATTGAAGCAATGGAGAATCATTTTGAGTGTGAAGGGATAAGTGAGGCCCAAAGGGTTAAAGTAGCCAGGTCTAGACTTAGAGGGTCAGCTTTGACTTGGTGGAAGCACCTTCAAGATGAGAGGGTAAGCATGGGGAAGCAACCAATAGCAAATTGGAAGGCTATGGTAACCAAATTGAAGGAGAGCTATCTTCTAGAGGACTATGAAATACAAATTCATAGGAAGAGACAAAACTTGAAGCAGAAAGACTTAGAGGTGGCCTCATATACTAAGGAATTCCAAAGGCTATGTTTAAGGCCTAAGTTACAAGAAGAAGAGCCAATCAAAGTGGCTAGGTACTTGGGAGGATTGAAGTGGAATATCCAAGAAGAGCTTAGTTTATGGGCCACTACTACTGTCCAAAAATTTCATCAACTAGCTATGAAGGTAGAAGAGAAGAATAGGAGAAAAGGGGATTCTAACTTCAAAGATAGAGGCAAGGGTAGAAATCAAAGAGGTCAAAGGGGAGGTGACCAAGGAAAAGGTAGTGAGAAAAGGAACCAAGGGGAGAGTAGGCACATAGAGAAAAATAGTGATCACTCTACAAGGGGTGGCTTTAATAGAGGGAGAGGCAACCAAGGAGGATAAAGAATAGGTAGAGGAGGTAGGAATAGCTCTTATTTTGCAACTATGAAGTGTTACAATTGTGGACAGCTAGGGCATCCTTCCTATAGATGCCCGGAAAAGCCCTCTCCTTCAAATCAAGTTAAAAGATTGGCCTATGCCCAAGAGGATAGTATGAGCTACAAGGATGCTAACATAGATCACATTGAATCTGAAAAAGGTGAGAACCTCATGTTTAGAAGGGTACTGATTAAGAAACTAGCCCCTGACGAACCTAGACATATGAGGGCCTTATTTAGGATCAAATGCAAGATCCTAGGGAAAGTGTGCAAGGTGGTGGTTGATTTCGGATCAATTGATAATGTGATATTAGAGGAGGCTATTATTAAGCTCAAACTAAAGAAGATTCCCCATACCAACCCCTACAAGGTCACTTGGCTTAACAAAGGGCAAAGCATTTTGGTTAATGAGAAAACATGGGTGGAATTTTCTATTGTAGGTTACAAGGATTGGCTATTGTGTGATATTTTTCCCATGGATGCTTGTCATATATTATTAGGGAGACCTTGGAAATTTGATAGGGAGGTTGTATATGATGGTAGGGCTAATGCTATAACCTTCAAAAAAGGAGCCAAGACTTTCAAAATTTAGTCTTTGTTGGAACGGGAAGAACCACAATCCCAATTGCCTAGTGTACTGCTAAGTCATGGAAAGGAGTTTATGAAGGACCTTAAACATAAGGAAAGCCAAGGATTTGTAGTGATACTGAAGTTAACAAATGAAGAAGAATCAGTCAAGGAACCCTTACCAAGTGAGGTCCAAACTTTTCTTGAAAGATATAAGGACATGGTGAGTGATGGTAACCTAGCCACCCTGCCTCCTAGGAGGGTTATAAGTCATCAAATAGACTTTGTACCAGGTGCCTCTTTTCCAAATAAATCAGCCTATAAGCTCACTCCAGATCAGAACCTAGAAGTGGCAAGACAAGTCCAAGAATTGATGGACCAAGGTTTGATAAAGAAAAACATAAGTCCTTGTGCTGTTCTAGTGGTTTTGGCATCCAAGAAGGGTGGAAAATGGAGGTTGTGCACTGACTCAGGGGCCATTAATTGAATTACAATCAGGTATAGGTTTCCTATTCCAAGAATTGAAGACCTTATGGATTGTCTAGGGGGTGCTATGTATTTCACCAAATTGGACTTGAAGAGTGGGTATCACCAAATAAGSATCAAGGAGGGAGATGAGTGGAAGACAACATTTAAGACCACAGATGGTATCTATGAATGGCTGGTTATGYCATTTGATCTTTCCAATKCCCCTAGCACATTCATGAGACGCATGAATGAAGTGCTCAAAGACTTCACAGGAAGATTTGTGGTGGTGTACTTAGATGATATCCTCATCTATAGAAAGACTAAGGAGGAATATGTCAAGCATGCAGAGGAAGTTTTGAAGAGACTTTGTGAAGAGAAGCTAGCCATCAACTTGGAGAAGTGTGACTTTTTCAAGCAAGAGTTGGTATATTTAGGCTTTGTGGTGTCTAAAGGATCTTTGAAAATGGACAAGGAGAAAGTTGCTGCTATACTAAGTTGGCCAAAACCTGCCATAGCTACTAAGGTAAGAATATTTCATGGACTGTCCCAATTCTATAGGAAGTTCATTAGAAATTTTAGTGGTATTTGTGCACCTTTTCTCGATACAATAAAAGGGGGAGTTAAGTATAAGTTTAAGTGGACTTTAGAGGCTGAAAATTCTTTTGATATGTTGAAGAAGCAAGTAGCCACCCAACCCGTCCTTCAGTTGCCTAGTTTTGAAAAACTATTTACCTTAGAATGTGATGCAAGTGGTTTAGCAGTGGGGGGTTTTGAGTCAAGAAGGTAGGCCAGTAGCCTTCTATAGTGAGAAGCTAAACAAGGCCAAGAAAAAGTACTCATCCTATGACCTAGAGCTTTATACCTTAGTCCAATGTCTTAGGAAGTAGAGACACTATTTGTATCCAAAAGAATTTGTTGTGTTTATAGATAATCAAGCACTTAGCTAGATCAATACCCAGAAGAAGTTGAGCAATAGACACTTAAAGTGGATGGAGTATTTGTAGGCCTTCACCTTTACAATCAAGCATAAGAAGGGGAAATTGAACAAGGTTGCTGATGCCTTGAGTAGGAGGGTTTTGAAAGTCCAAGAGATTCAGCTCCATAGCATTGGAGTGGAGAGTTTTCAAAGTCTATACAAAGAAGATGAAGACTTTACTGAAGCCTAAAAGGTATGCATGGATTTTGAGAACCATTTTCATAGCAGATTTTTAGAGTATACATTACAAAATGGGCTGCTATTCAAGGGTAACTAGTTGTGTGTGCCTAGGGGTTCTACAAGGGATAATATAGTATAGGAGAAGCATAATGGTAGTTTGAGTGGACACTTTGGTGTTAGCAAGACCATAGAACTATTGCAAAGGTTCTATTATTGGCCTAAGTTGGTCAAGGATGTAACCAGGTATGTGGAGCAGTGCATGGTGTGCATGAAGGCAAAGGGAGGAATGAGTAATGCAGGTCTTTACCAGCCCCTACCAATTCCAAACCAGCCATGGGATTTTGTAAGTATGGATTTTGTTGTAGGTATGCCTAAAACTAAGCAAGGTTATGATAGCATCTATGTTGTAGTTGATAGATTCAGTAAAGTGGGGCATTTCATCCCATGTAAGACAACTAATGATGAAAGTCATATTGCTCACTTGGTCTTCAAAGAAATTGTAAGGCTCCATGGACTCCCATTAAGCATAGTGTCTGATAGGGATGTCAAGTTCATGAGTCACTTCTGGAAGACCTTGTGGAAGAAGCTTGGCACAAACATGTATTTTGGTTCATCTTACCATCCCCAAACTGATGGTCAAATTGAAGTGGTTAATAGGACCTTGGGTAACCTTTTTAGGTGCCTAACTAAGGAGTATGGCCAAGCTTGGGATGTCAGCATCTCATAAGAAGAATATGCCTATAATGACAACAAGAATAGAACTATTAGCAAGAGCCCTTTTAAGATCATTTATGGCATGCATCCAAGAGGTGTGTGTGAATTAAGGTGTCTTGGAGGTATGGATCAGAGAAGTGGTCAGGCTGAAGACTTTGTACAAACCATAAAGGAGATTCAGGAGCAAGTCAAGAAGACCATCCAAGATAATACCCAAAAACTCAAAGCCAAGGTGGACAAAAAGAGAATGAATGTTTAGTTTGTTGTTGGGGACTATGTGATGGTCCATTTGAACAAATAAAGGCTTCAAAAGGGTATTCCTACCAAGCTCCAAATGAAAAGAGTGGGCCCTTGCAGGATATTGGAAAAGTATGGAGAAAATGCCTATAAAGGTAGATTTACCTTCTGATTTAGGCATATCCCCTATTTTTAATGTGCAGGACTTGGTGGCATATAGAGGTCACTTACCTAAGATCAGTCTAGATGTTCGTGATGATTTTGAACCTACTGCAACACCTACCATTAGCCAGTTGGAGGTAGAGAAGGTGTTGGACTCAAGGGTGAGGCGGTCTACAAGGCATAAGGTCCATATGGAGCACCTCATCAAGTGGAAGGGAAAGCCAAATTTAGAGGCTACTTGGGTTGCTAAGGTAGAGTTTTAGAATGTTGGCATACCCCTCAACATGCTCCCATCAAGTTCAACTTAGTTCCCTTGGGGGGGGAGTATGGTGCAGGAGCACCTAGGTAGGCTAGTGTGAGACCTAGGGATTCTTTGTTGTTTTGGCTTGTAGTGATGCTAGCCACATCACTATCTCAATAAGAGGAACCTTTTGGTCCTTTGGTAGGTTTAAGAAAGTTGGAAAGGCCCACAATGGCCATGTTGCTAGAAGTTGCTATTTGTTGTCAACTACGTGACTTAGGCCCTGGTGTGGGTAAATTAGTATAGCAAGGTTCCTAAGGTCTTAGATAGGTTATCTGAGGTAATTTTATGTGTATTCCATGCTTAGTATAATTTTAGGACAAGTTCGGTAATCTAACTCCATTTGGAGCAAAAGTTGCTAATAATGTTGTCATGTTGTCTTGACAACTTTTCTTGTTAAGAGCAACTTTTTAGCATTCATGTTTGGACAATGCTCTAACTATATTAAATAGTTAGGAAAACATGGTAGGAACCTATAAAAGGCCAAGATCAACCTTTTCATTGGGTGGGTGAAGTTTGAAGAAGCACTGTACGGACTGTGCATAAGCATCTTTTGTTAATTTTATGATTTACTAAGTATTTGAAGAAGAAGTGGATTAGATGGCTTGAGTTTTGTATTGGAGAAGTTTTGTAATGTTGTTTTGAATCTTTGTGTGGATTTTTTTTTAGTTTTCCTTTCAGTTTGTAATACTTTAGAGATTCATTTTGGTTTTTCCAGTTCGTTGCTCTAAACAGGGCTGCAGGTGTAAAATGGAGTCTTAGGGCCACTTCCCACCATTGGATTCCTATGGTCTCTTAATATTTGGAACTATAATCCATGTACTCTTTGTACACTATAGGAGGGCCCAATAAAATCACAACAAACAATTTTGAAGTGATGCCCTAGGCAAGTCTGTGTAACTTGGTTAGGGATCACATAGTAGACAACAGAAAATGGAAGGGATTGGGGGCACTGTTGCCTCAATCCAAGCATGAGACAAGAAAGGAGGAGGGTTAGACGAACTCCAATCTGAAGGAGAAGTCCTGGCAAGGTCCCTAAGGGGAAAATAACAAACTTTACTACTGACAACACTGAAACCCTTGAAACCCT
Organism: Thuja plicata; assembly: GCA_018584345.1. Lineage (NCBI taxonomy): Eukaryota > Viridiplantae > Streptophyta > Pinopsida > Cupressales > Cupressaceae > Thuja > Thuja plicata. Next base: position 2,444,873 of record MU224826.1, on the reverse strand, counting down.
CTTTTTAAGCCTAAATTTGTGCTTTGGCTATACAGACAAGTTGGGGGTTTGAAACTGACAAAATCTCTAAATCCTTTGAGAAGGGTATCCATATTAATGATTTTTTTGTGGCACTGTTAAGGGTTTTTTCAAGATATTTTAGTTTAAGTACATATTAAGGGCTAATCCTTGTAGCCTTTTTCTGATAGTTTTGATGTATTTACATTTGTGGATTGAAATTACTCATGATTACAGTATTGATTGAGTTGTCAGATGTCAGTAGGGATCTAGTCGAACCCTAGATGAAGGGATAACACTTTTAGAGGATTATATGGATTTGAAGCTTAGTGTCGATTGGAGAAGCTAGATAGGAAGCATGGTTCTATTTTGGTGATGTGCCCCAACTGAATAGGAAAGGGTCCCTTGAGTTGGATCCTAGGAGGTCTAGGGTGTGTAGCAACCCTAGTTGGTCAGGTAATAGACCTAAGGAAGCCCTAAGAGATTTTGGGGTTTGGAGAGAAAGGTTGGGAGTTACATCAGGTGGGATTTTTGCCTCTTAATCATAGCCTTTGATTTTTGCCTCTTAATCTCTACCGTCCATTTATCTTTAAAAGGAAACCTCTCCTCATTTCACAATCACTTTTTTTATGCATTGGTATGCTGCAGGTTTGGAGAGCAATTTTGGAGGAGAATTTGAGCACTTGAGCTTGGATATTGCAACTTCTCTCTTCTTGTCTTCTTCTTGCATCCATGGGTATTCATGTAGATTAGATTCATGTTTACTTTCATAGATTAATATTATATCCATATTTCCTTTCATAGAATAATCATCCATTTTTATCATTTAGATTAATTTCCTTTCATGCATTGAAATCATATAGAATAGTTTTCATTTTCATGCATTGAATCTCTCTTTTCATGGTGTACTTGCATAGGCACTAACTAGGTCAATCTGAGGGCCTCCATCACAAAACTTTGCACTCCATGACTAGGGAGCTATGAATCAATATTTGAGGCCTCATTCTTGAGTAACCTTGGATGGAATGATTCATAGAAGTGTGACAAATTTTTATCACACATTTTTGGCGCTCACCATGGGGCATGATGCTCCTGATTTTCCTTTATTTTATTCAGATTTTCATCTTTTCTAATCTTTAAATGGTTATTTTATTGAAGTTTTTCAAGCCTAACCCTTGTGCATGATGAGTTGAAGACAAAACCTAGGGTTTTTTTAAAAATATTTGATCATATCTCCTAAATGGATTGGAATTTTAGTCTGAATTTTTTTTTGCAGTTTGACGACATATCAAAGAAGCTTCAGTAAAAAATTTAGATTTTTCTGATGTATTTTGAATTTTTTATAAGTTTTTCTTTATTTTTCATAAAACCTTAATTTTCAGCATGAATCAGCATATTTTTTAGAAATTTTTACATTTTGGGAAAGACATTTAAATTATACAGGGGTTCCATTATTTTTTTTTAAAATTTGGATGCAATATCATAGATCATTTGGTCGATTTATGAAAACTGGTCTATTTTGGGAAAATGGCTCCCTAGGGCATGAATGAAAAGATCTTTTTAAAATTCTGACATTTTTGGAAATCTCTCTATTTTTTAATAGGGATCTCTTTTATGTATTTAGGGTTTAGGATCTGAATTCATAGCATATAAGTCCAATCTTGTTGACTAGGTCAAAAATCAAAATTAAAAAAAGGGCATTTAATGATTAGCTTGCACTTATTTTTCACATGGTTCAATGCATGATATGAGTTTTCATTTGGATTATTTGCTGGTTATTATTTTTCATAACAATTGATTTTTAGATCTAACCCTAGGGTTTGTATAAGTTGAATATACGTTGCATATCTTATTTTCTTGTTTGCTTGTCTTGCTTGTTGGAGAGTTTGTGGGGATTGTTTGGACTTTCTTGGATAAACAACAAAATGATTCACATTGCATTGGATTTGAGGTATTTTGTTGATCTCTATAACATTTAGATTTTGGAAATAAAATGAACATCTCATGTGTTTAGCTTGAGTGTTTTCTTACTTTCATAGATCACATTTCCAATTGGTGCTCTAAAAATGGACCTAGATTTGCTTTCTTGCATATATGTTTCACATAGTAATTAGGCCTTATGAACACTATTTGTGGTGATCTTGAGAGAGTGGGATTCATTCGCTTGTCTTACTTGTGAAGCTCTTGTTGACGATAGATCCCCTTGTAGGTAGGGAAGGATTTGTTTTTATGTCATTGGTCAACTTGGTTTGGGCTTCAATTTTTGACGATACTTTCTCTCTTTGGGGAGATCGCTGTCATTTGTTGTTGTGTGAACCTTGAATGAGGTGATTTCAAATTAGTGGGTCAATTAATCTTGTTTGTTATGTTTTGGTGAGGTGAAGAGGCTAGAGGATTATGCTCTTTTCCCTTTTGAGAGAATAAAAAACTTGGAACCCTTGAATCCAAACTAAGTCCCCATGTGGTCCATATTGTGAGTCTTCCTTGTTAGAGAGGGTTAACCGTAGTGGACACTCCCTTTATTGGGTAAACCACCTAGATGGAACCTCAAGTGGTAATAGCCATTTTCACCATGGCAGCAACAACTGCTATATAAATGTCCTTGTGAAAGAAATCTCCATGGGTGTAGTTTCTTGTGGGTTGTCAGATCTCCTTAGTAGCTCCTAATTGATTAAATTCTCAGATTGTGTCAAAACCTCGATGCATCGAGATTGGATTTCACCCACTTTAGATTGCAAAAGTTGTAGATTCAAACCATTACTAAGAACCATAGTGAAACCAACTTTTTATTCTCTAGGACTATGTGTGTGATTGGAAAAAATTTGAGAACATACACAAGTAGCATTCTTATGGAGTAGAAATACTATGACACTATCCATATTCATGTGCAAGGTTTCTTTGTCTCTTGATCATTGTTTGAAGACATTGATTGCTTGAACTCCCTGATTGCTATATTGTGTGCCTGATTCATGATAAAATCTATTAATGTACATAGTTGGTTATTCAAAACAATAAAAAACTAAGTTCTATGTCCTTTCCTCGTGCGAGAAAACTGTTTCCTCGCACCGTTCGCTGCGTTTCCTCGTGCGGCTACCTGAGAATCCTCGCGCGATATTTTGCAAACTTCCTATCAGTTTACTGTCTTCCCTGTCACAATAGTATGAGTTTCCTCGTGCACCTGTGCATTTTGTCACATGGTCCTGTGTAAATCCTCACATGAGAAAGCATTTTTTCAATTGAAATTGTCTGCGAGTGAGTTGTTTGTTGTCTTTTTTGAGCCCGTTTAGCTTGCTGTCCTATCATTTTTAGTTTTTTGGGTTGATCCGGGTTAGATTGGATTACTTACACCACTTTGAGAATCTTGTTTTTCTTAGGACTATTATGTTTGACCTCTTGGATTAGCAATCTTTTGATTTCATGACTGACCTTTCTTGGCGCTTGGTGAGCTAGAAACCATCCTTATTGAGAAGATAAACCTTTAGATTCTTTGATAGCACACTTGGAGAGTTTTGGTAGTCTCTTGTCCATCCACTTTCATACAATTTAAATTTCAATTAATATAATCTAGGTAAGACCATCCTCCTGATCCATATGTGCTGGGGTATTCACCCAAATTTATTGGGCACCTCTGTGGCAGTGTTGGCTTATCCCTCTTTGCAATTTTCTATCTTATCACCTCTTTTTGGACAAGTTAATGCCTTTTCTATCCTATTTTGGTACCAATGTTTCTTAGGGTAATCCTATCATCTAGTACCTTTTCTTTCATGCCAGTTACAACAAGATATCAAGTAAAGCAAGGAAAATGACCTCAAGTGGTTTTTAACCAATTACCCTTAGTTCAAACTCGCCAAAAACATAAGGAAAAGGGACCCATATTTGATCATTTGCCTAGGAATATATCAAAAGCATGGTTTGACTCCAAGAGTAATCTTAGTGAGTTGGGTACCTCCTTAGCATCTTCTCATTCTTCTATGGACATGAATTACACAATGACTTGGAGAGAGAATGAAGCCAGAGATAAACGTTATGATGATATGTTTGCAAAGAGTGGACATGCTATTTCATTGAGTGGTTCCTCTCATAACAGTAGACCAACCTCACCCTTTATTTCAACAAGATATTTGGATGCACATCAAAGGGCTAAGAGAGAGAGAGGTAAGAGGCATGCTTATGATGACGAGTTATCACAACATGAGAAACAAGGAGATGAACTTTATGATACTCATGTCAATACAACTTATACCAACAACTTGTTTGAAAATTCAAGACCAAGCTCACCTCCTAAAACATCTACCAATTACATGAGTGACAGACTTAAGAGGATTGAGCATGAAAAGAAGGCATTTCAAGATGAGCAAGTTCATAAGGAAGAACAAATTAGATGCTTAGAGTTGGAGAAACAAACTTTGGTAGAAATGGAAAGGAAAGCCTTTCAAGAGGAGCGAGATAGGCTCTTAGCTAGACAACTCAATGATCCATTCAACAATATGCATGTTAGTGGTGGAAATAGTTCTCCTCCATCCAATCCTCCTAGGACTCCATGGAGTAGGAGACATTCAAGATCACCATCACAATCTCCTAGCCCTAGAGGAAGAAGAGTTTATAGACATGAGCATCATAGGAGACAAAACCCTCCTAGGAACTCAAGGCCATCTTTACAACATGCTCATTATGGTTCATTATATGGGGGCAGTAGCTCAAGATTTGATCGCACCTCCCAAGATTTCATGCAAATGCAACAAGAACCACTTTTTCAACAGTATGTTGAGAAGTATGTGGAGCGAAACAAGGATAAGTTCCTAGAGAGTCTAATCAACAAGGGTGCTAGATTCCCTTACAAATTTGATGTGGATAGAAAGATTAAGAAACAAGGTCCATCCCAAGATGAGAAGCTCAATGAAATGCAAAGAACAATAGACCAAATGTTTGCACCTAAGAATTCTTTCTCATTAGACTCAATTTGTCCGAATCCTTTTGATAAGAGTGTTGACATGAAAGAATTTAATAGAAAGGTTGAAATTCCTCAATATGAAAAATATGATGGGAGTGGAGATCCACATGATCATGTGCGCCAGTTTTATACTACAAGTTTTGAGTTCCATCAAGACGATTCATACCTTATGAGGTTATTCCCACGAAGTCTTAAGGGTCAAGCAATGGAATGGTTTACTAAGATAACTCCTATTGTTAAGACTTTCAAAGAGCTTGTTCATAGATTTGTTCAACACTTTGCATACAATGTTTCAAGATCTATCACTTTTTTGGACTTATGTAGCTTAAAGCAGAATCAAGGAGAATCCTTTGTTACCTTCTTGCAAAGGTGGAGATGAAAATTCTCTTACTATTCTAGAACTATTATTGATAATGAAAACATTGAAATTCTTGTTAGTAATTTGATTCCCGAAATGCGGTATGAAGTTAAGAAAATGGTTTTTGACTCATTTGACACCATGGTGAAAACTGCATGTAGGATCGAGGATATTTTAAGAGAACAAGGAATTTTGACTAAACATGGAAATAACAACAACAATGGTCAAAACAACAACAACAATGCTAACAAGGATAAAGGGAAGAACCAATATTGGAAAAGGAACAAATGAGTGGTTAATGATGGAGTTGTGGATTCCTCCCAACCTAAAGATCAGCCTATGCTCCACTTATCTAGTACTGTTCAAGATACAAAGCTCAATACATCCAGTCAACAAGAAATTAAGCCAAGTTAGCAAGGTAAGCCTAAGAGTTAAAAGCATCAATTTGCAAAACTTGGTGAGTCATATGAGCAGATTTTTAAGAAACTTATTGATAACAATCTGGCACATCCTCTGGATGCTGCACATTTTCATATACCTAAAGTTAAACCACATTGGTGGAAGGAGAAATCCTTTTGCATATTTCAGAATGGTATTGGACATGATGTTGAACACTATTGGAGACTCAAGAATATTGTCCAAGATCTCATTGAGAGTAAAAAAATTACAATAGATGGATTGAACACCAACGCTGATCACAAGGCATTCAAGGAACCTTTGCCCAAATATGAAAATGGGGAAACCTCTAAAGTTAAAAATGGAAAAGCTGAGATCAATTATACTTACATAGATGTGGAGAATACCATCAACATGCTTGAATTTGTGGAATAAAATGTTAACATGATGAGTGGAAAAGATCCTTATGGTTATGATTTAGATGAAGACTCTCCTCCTATTTTTGATAAAGAACCTGTTGTGGTGCTAAGGGGTCCCAACTCTAGAAGGTCATCTCAAGCCCTTAATGCTGTTACCCAAAGTCAAGGTCCCGTTGTCATTAGATGACCCAATTCAAGCCAGTCAGGTAAACCTATGCAAGTGGCATCCAAGTATGTCACCTTGAAACTAGTTGTTAATCCTAAATCGAACTACAATCTTGTTGATTAGTTACAAAGAACCCCCACTCAGATTTTGATCTTTGAGCTCTTAGAGTTGTCTCCAAGACATAAACAAATCCTTGAGAATGCTTTGCGTGTGACAAATGTCCCCAATAACCTAGATATTGATCAATTCAAGAATATGGTTAATCACATTGCTAGCCCTCATTACCTTACATTTTTAGAAGATGATGATAAAGATTTGAGCCAGCCACACAATATTTCCCTTCATATTGAGGTCATGATCCATAGAACCCATGTTAGGTGCATGTTGATAGATGGGGTGCTGGGCTTAACATTTTTTCTTTTAGTCCTTTGAAAGAATTGGGTTATTCTGAAGAGGTTATAGATACCAGAAAAAAGATTACTATCAAAGCCTATGATGAGGTAGAAAGAGGTTCCAAGGGGTTGGCCGTCCTTCATGTTAGGATTGGCCCTGTTCAAAAGGATATTTTATTTCAAATAGTTGATGTTGGACCCCTTGCGTATAATATTTTACTTGGTAGACCATGGATTCATGATATGCAAGTAGTGTCATCTACCTACCATCAATGTGTTAAGTTCCCCTACAATGGAATAGAGATTTGTATACCTAGGGATAACACTTTATCTATCAATTCAATTTCAGCAGGGGCTCATGTTCCCCTCAATAGAGAAGCATAAGATTTTGATGCAACCTTAGCTGACTGTAAACACAAGCTTAAGTTGGTAGACCTTGGTATGGGGGGGTATCAACTCAACTCCCTCACAACATTGCCAGTTTCACCTCATTCTTATGGAAAACCTTCAAAAGAGAAGAAGCCTTCTTCTTCAACTATGACTTTATTTGGAAAATTTGTAGAATCATTAGTGCTTATTCAAGATGATAAAGAGGAAACATTTGTTAGAGATTGCATCTATAGAGAAGAGAAATATATGCACAATGAGAACTTCTCTTCTTCTCCTAAAGATTATGGAAGAGGGTATACTTTTGTCAAAAAGATGGGCTATCCTAGATATGGCCCTCTTAATCATAATTTGGATGCTAGGTCCTAACCTCTTGATCATGCTAAATTTTGACGCAAGTCTAAGAAGCCAGTTGGCCTAGGATTTGAAAATTGCAACAAGCGTACCAATCCTCTCTTTGAGAATTTTGATAGTGACGATGAACCAGAGTATGTACCTAATTTGAAAAATCAGTAAGATATGTGTGAAGATTGGGTCCCTTCCACTAATCTCCTTTGGGGAGATTCAAATATTTCAGTCACCCGTGCATCAGTTGCAACTTTAGAACAAGAATCAGATATAGAGGATCCTTTGAGAGAGTGTCAACAAAAGAATCTTGTTCATTTAATGGAAAGAGAAAGTGCTACTTTTGATGAAACTGGACCTTCTACTTCATGATGTCCCAAACCTTCATGGTGTAAGCATCCTAGTTGTAGTTTAGATACAAGTTCTAATGAGTATGAATGGGACTCTTTTTTAGAGCCTTCACTAGTTGATAGAGATATTTATGATGTTCACACTTTTAGTTCTCCACTTGAGGTAGCCAATGAGTCACGTGTAGGATTAGAGGATTTGAACCCACATGTTGCCTTAGTGGACGATTCTTCACTTGTTAGGATGAATCCTGATTTGGGTAGCTTAGAGGGATACTTGACATACTCTGACACTTCAGTCACCAACGATAATATCATTCACATTTATAGCCTCAAAGCAGTCATTGATTTACCCCTTGTTCATCCTGATCTTATTGATTGGTCCCAACGCTATCAAGAACCTGAGCTTTTGACATTCCAAAATGATTATGAGATAGCTTGTTACCTAAATGCCATTGAACTTGTAGTCTCTTCCACCAGTGAACTAGCTACCAGTATGATAGAGCCAGACATCAAGTACCTTAGTCACAAGATAAAAAGAAAATAAAATCAAAAGAATAGGTGTTCTGATGGTGAAAACCACTGTGTGGCGGTGTTAGAACCAAAAAAATTAAAAATAAATGATGTATCCAAGGGTGAAAACCTCTCTGAGGCACCTAAGGATGAGGTACTTGATCATCTCCCCAGTTATTTTCAAGATCAATCTTCAGTGCTCATTGAACCAACACCAATAGTCAATTTGGGTATAGATGAGGCTCCACAAATAGTACAATTGGTTGAGTCCTTGTCACCAACAGAAAAAGAAGCTTATAATAAGTTCTTATAGAAAAAGATGATTAATTTTGCATGGACTTATTCAGATATGCCAGGATTGGACATTAATCTTATCATGCATCACTTGTCCATAGCTCCAAATTTCAAACCAGTTAAACAAAAATTGGGGAAGATGCATCCTCACATAGCTCTCCTAGTCAAAGATGAATTAGAAAAACACCTTGGTGCAAAATTTATAAGAGCTATTGCCCATGTTGAATGGATATCAAACATTGTACTAGTTTCCAAGCATGACAAATCCATTCAAGTTTGCATTGATTTTAGAGATGTCAATAGAGCATGCCCAAAGGATGAATTTCCACTCCCCAATATAGACATGATAGTGGATATGACTGTGGGTTATGAGATTTATTCTTTGATGGATGGTTTTTCTAGGTACAATCAGATTAAGATAGCTCTTGAAGATCAAGAAAAGACTACATTCACTTGTGCATGAGGTACCTGTATGTGATAAAAACCTACCTGCAAGGGACCACTAAAACATGCAAACATAAAGATTAACCATTAAACAAGATTCAAAAAGGGTTAGCATATTTAAAATGAAATCCCAAAACAAGTGTTTAAACCACAACCTCCGATGAGCCAAACAAGGGCACCCAATGCCTTGTTGATTTGCTATTAGAGATTATTGTGGGTGTGGTCTCCCAACACAATAACTTAATCCCACTATTTGATCCAAGAATGCAACTAAAAGAGTGAAAAACTTCAAGAACAAGTATGAAGAACTTGTCTCAAAGCCATCACAAATGATGAGATGGATGCAATATTAATCTAGATTGATATGCAAAATGAATAAAAATTATCTAAGATTCATTCCATTATCTTAGCATGTGATTTCTAGATTCAAAATGCAAGAAACATGAACTAACATTGATATTATTATGAAAATGCTAAGTGCTTCTAAAACTAAAATGACATAATAAGAATACAAAAATGAGAGATGGATTTGCTCTTGGAGAAACCTCTATTTATAGATTTTTGGAGGGAAAGGAAGGATTTGAATGAGGTGGATCATATGTGGAATCCACATAGATGCCACATAGAGGACACACGGGCAAAATGACAAGCCATGCAAAATTCAACCCAAGCCTTTAAGGTTTGAGAGGCTCAAGGTTTGCTCACACATGTGTGAGCAACCCTTGGGGAGTGGAGCGGGGGACAAGAAGGTGGTTGCCTTTAAAGAAGTTGGTGGCTTCCTTTTTGAGGAGTTGCTCACACATGTGTGAGCACTTCATTAGTGCTAAAAGATGTAGGAATCACACTTTAAGTGTGATTAGTGTGTGCTTAAGTGAGAAAGTAGGATTATTAAGAGGAATAGGTAGGGTAGGGTAGGAATAGAGTAGGTTGCTAGGTAGGATTAATAGGTTTTATTAATTTTAATCCAAATTAAATTGAATTAATTGTGGTTTAGAAGAATATTAGAAATGTGAGGGAATAAATAAATTTAAAATTTATTTAAAAGGGAATTTATGGAGGGTAATGTATTAATAAGATTAATACATTAAGAAGAGTAGTATTTAAATTAAATTCAAATACTAAAGGAAGTGAATCATATTTAACTAAATAAATTTAATTAAATAGATAGAATAATATAAAAGATATAATTAATTAAAATTAATTATAGTGTTATGGGAATATTAATTAAATTAATATAGGGACGATTTTGGACATCTACATTTTGCCCCTCTTTGATGCGGTGTCGAAAGTGACATTGCGTCAAAGA
>MU224826.1:2385985-2413623 GCA_018584345.1 Thuja plicata | reverse complement strand
CATTTAATTAAATAAAATTCTTCTAATTTATTTAATTAAAAGAAAACCCCTCTTTTAATTAAATAAATAAAAATCCCCACTTAAAGCACTTTATTTGATGAAAAATGAAATAAATTAAATAAAAGTTAAATAAAAATTCCTTTTTCTTCACATCTTCCTAAGTGGTGGGCTTTTTGCCTCTTAATCATAGCCTTTGATTTTTTCCTCTTAATCTCTACCATCCATTTCTCTTTAAAAGAAAACCTCTCCTCATTTCACAATCACTTTTTTTATGCATTTTTATGTTGTAGGTTTGGAGAGCAATTTTGGAGGAGAATTTGAGCACTTGAGCTTGGATATTGCAACTTCTCTCTTCTTGTCTTCTTCTTGCATCCATGGCTATTCATGTAGATTAGATTCATGTTTACTTTCATAGATTAATATTGCATCCATATTTCCTTTCATAGAATAATCATGCATTGTTATCATTTAGATTAAGTTTCTTTCATGCATTGCAATCATATAGAATAGTTTTCATTTTCATGCATTGAATCTCTCATTTCATGGTGTACTTGCATAGGCACTAACTAGGTCGATCTAAGGGCCTCCATCACAAACCTTTGCATTCCATGACTAGGGAGCTATGAATTAATATTTGAGGCATCATTCTTGAGCAACCTTGGATGGAATGATTCATAGAAGTGTGACACATTTTCATCACGTAGGTATTCTTTCTTCTTTCTCTCATCTCAATCTTGTGAAAATGTGAGATAGGCCCTTAGTTCTAAGTATGATCCTCTATTTTCCTCCAATCCCATAATTTATTTCATCACCTAGGCCCTATATCAATATTAGTGTCCTTTTTGTCATTTCTGGATCCCGAAACTAGCTATGCTTTATCTTACCGCATCTACACATTCTTTGGAACCCTCAATGCAAATTTCAGCCCTGATTGGTGGGTGCATAATGGATAGGATGCTATGTAGGTCTGGTTATATAGTGCCTCATCCACTATGTACCCCCAAGGAAGGGCCCAAAATTAAACGGGGTGTCATTTTTGGGGTTTTGGTGGGAAATCTAGGTTTTTGGTCAGCCCGGGTAAGGTTCAATCCCCCAAAGTGAAGTGAGAAGTTTATAAACCCACTAATTATCCTTATTTTGACATACAAAATCATATGAAAGATATCCTCCATCAACTACATCCAAGTTCTATGATTCAAGGTCTTCAATCATTATCTATTGGTGAACTAGGAATTAAGGCAATCAAGTGCAAGCAAGCATCATCAAGATTCAATATCCATCAAGTCCAAGTATCAATTCTTCTTATCAAGTATTAAATGTGGTCTTCTCCATAGATATAGCTTCTTTCCCCCATTGGAGTTAAAGAAAAGGATTTTCTATCAAGGATCCATCTACCCATCTTTTTCTTATTTCTCTTCTCTGTCAATTCAACATTTTGGCGAATTACAACATCTACAACACAAGGTTTTGTCTTTTCATGATTTCCTTTTAGGTTTTTGTGTTGAGTCAAAGGTATTGCATTAACATACTTGATCACATTCAAAGAATCATATTCATTGCAAAGGTATGAATTATTTCATTTATCAAATCTAATCTTTGCTACTTGACATCATGCTTTCCTTTATTTCATTACATTTCAAGGTTCATTCCTAAATAGGGGTTTGATTGAGGAAAACCCCTATATCCAACCTTCTTCCCCATTTTTTGTGTGCAGGTGTAGACCAAGAAGCTATAATTGTAGATCTCAGTTGTGCAAACCCCGAAAATGATCTCTGACAAAATTTGGCCACATTTGCAAGGTACATAGTGACTCAGTTGCTATGTACCTGGGTAAACAATGCCCCATTCATTCTATACCCTCCATAATAGGTTGAAATTGATCCCAAAGATAGTTGATAAGTTTCAAGAGCTAGATCCAGAGTTATAGGTGATTTTAAGACTCTAATAGTCAGAAAATCATAAGTCAAACAACAAGGCCTCTACCTCATTGCCAGGTACATATTACATCATCCTCATTTATGAATTACATTTCATCATCACATATAGATTTCAAAGCAAAGGATTATCGAGCACACACAACTGAGAGGGGGGTGAATAAGTTGTGACAAAAAACACAAGACCTTTAACCAAATTATCAACTTAATCATAGATTTGAAAGATAAACATGAATGCAGGAACATAACACAGTAATCAACACATAACACCAATATTTTTGACGTGGAAACCATGTTAGGGGAAAAACCATGGTTGGAATAAAACCCACAAGAGGAATGTACTCTGTTAAAAGCACTATACCCTGTTAGCATTATTACAAAGGGGAATGCACATGACCAATCTTATTATATGCAAAACACTTTAAAGGCAACTTTCCTTGATACTTACTAGATCCCTTATGTAGTCTCTTTGCAATTAGGGCTTCAATATCTTCAAGCTCTCTTTCTTCTTTCTCAAATTTTTCCCATTCCATAGCATATCTACCAAGCTTATATGAACTTTCTCTAGAATAATATCTTTGCTTGTCCTTAGAAATAGTAGCTTTAAATGCAGTTTCAACTTTAGGAATACTATCACCAAATTATCTTATTTAAAAAGTAAATAACTTACCAATCAATGTATCTCTTGTCACAATAGTCACAGTTGTGATTTCTTCAATAACAAAAACTTTATCATTGTAAATAGGAGGCAAGGATCTCAGGATCTTAGAAACAATCTCATTCTCATCCAAGGTTCTACCAACGCATATGATTCTACAAACAAGTTCGGTGATCTTATTCACATAAGTAGTAATATTATCATCTTCTCTCATCCTAAATGACTCATATCTTCCTTTTACACTTTGTAGCTTGGATCTTTACAAATTCATCTCCTTCATATAATATCTCCAACTCTTTCCATACTTCATGCATAGTTTCCAATCTTAAAATATTTGTATATTCAACATTTGATAAGCACTCTTCAAATATTCTTTTTCTAACATATTACACTCAAATTCTTTCTTTTCATCAACAATTGCAATAGAAAAATCAACACGAGACTTGTAATCTTTATTTGTAACAACCCAATGTTCTTCATTAAGAAATCTCAAGTGTGTCATCATTTAGTCCTACCATATATTGTAGTTTGTTCCATCAAATCTCAGACTCTTAAATGTTGATATACCAGATCTCCTCAAGAGGTTAAGGTTTCCAAAGAGGATACTAGCTATGATACCATTTTTTAGAATAAGTGTAGCACACACAATTAAGGGGGGGTTTGAATCAGTTATGACCAAAAGCTCAAGACCTTTAACCAAATTACCAAATTAATCATAGATATGAAAGATAAACATAAATACATAAAAATAACACTATAATCAACACATAACACCAATATTTTTGATGTGGAAACCCTATTAGGGGAAAAACTATGGTGGGGATCAAACCCACAAGATAATTGTACTCTGTTAAAAGCACTATACCCTGTTAGGAGTATTACAAAGTGGAATGCATATGCATTCAGACACACTGCCTAGAGCTCACTTCTCAAATACAACAAGGATCTCACTCCCAAGGAAGGCTCACTGGCTTACCAAAATATATGATCTCAAAACATAGAGGATATACTGTTCAAGATCATGAACTAACAAGCAACGTCTCTGATATGCCAAAATAGTTCCAATGAAGTACAATAATTCTCTACCTCAATTGAAGATTCTACTCATACCAATTATCATTAGTATCTCTGATCCAACACATACTTTAGAATTACAAATGATTACATATTTATACACATTACATCAATTTATCTCAACTAGGTCAGTCATAAACCTAATTATAAAATATTAATTCATTACATCTCAATACTCTATGCAATCCATTGAATGTTGGCTAAGATATAGCAATGATCCATAACAACAACCTCAAACATTCTCTAGATCAATAAATCATGCCACGATCCATCGCAACATGCTACACTACCAAGTCAACCAATAATAATAAGAACAACAAAACGTTACATGAGGAGTCTTCAATTTTGATCACATAAACCAACACAATCCACCAACATGAACATGAAATGATCAAGAAATATCAACAAGAAACATTAAATACTATGACATCAACATGAACATCTCTATCTCATGAATCAAACTCATCTCTGCACTATTCATCAGGAAATCTAAATCATAATCACTTCCATAAAATAAAAATAGCTTGCCAACATCCAAATCATGAACCACTCGAGCTGGGGAGACACATCCATGTATTGAACTCACCAATAGTCTAGCAACAAATAATATTTCCAAACCAATCCAGTAAATAAAACATTGTATCTGACATAATAATCAAAATAATAGTCTCTGATAAATCCATCATAACTCACTCAAATCAATATGCGAACCTTTTCCACTTGAAAAAGATCAAGTACAAACATTTCCAAACACATTACTAGCTTCGCAACATATGATATTCAATAGATCAATCAAAAATGATACACATGTAGAACTTCCAAAAGGGTATTCAATTATGAAATTAAAATTTGTCCAAACCCTTAGGAAATGCCCACTGTTTGACATTCTTAGTCTGGACGTGTTGTTTGGGTTGTATACATGCACTACTTTAATGTTATTTATGTGCTCACTGGAATGATGTTACATGCTTCTTTGAAACTTAGTATGTGCTATTTGATTATTGGTACGTGGTACTTAACAGTTGTACATGCCACTTGGCAGGTTACCACATGCAATTTAAAAATTGGTACATGCTACTTTGGTTGTTAGGATCCATAGAATAGTTTGCACACGTGACAGGAAAGTTGGTAGATGTCACTTAACCAAGAAAAATTTATCTACCACTATTTTATGGATTTAAAAAAAAAATTAAACTTCTGATCAAATTTTGAGGATATTTTCTTGTTTGAAAAATGTAGAAACAAACACAACACACACATAAAATTTTATTTCTTTACCCCTAAAACCACACAGAGTGTATGTTCTTGGAATTTTTCACAGGTCTTTAACAAGAAAGAATTCCAAACAAGCTACCTAAGGTCAAATTTGGCTCTTAACATGGCTTTAAGAGGTAAGCTTGCTACTTAATCAGGTTTTAATTTAACTTTCATTCAAACAAATGATGAGTTTGTATAACCCCATTACAAGGGCCTCCTACACACATAAAAACATGATTTTACGCAATCCCAAAGGACTACTAGACAAGGTGAAAATTCTCAACACCAGTTTGTCACCCACCCTTTTGAAGATGAATACATTTTTATTATAGTGGGTCAGATTTACCATGGCTAAGATGGTTGTCTCCCACTTTGGTTGTTCCCTCTCACCATCCTCGTAAGGATGTACTAGGGAGGCAGGCCCTCTATAGCTCTAACATGATCATATTAAAGCAAGAAATGAATCAAATACATAGTTTTAGGAGTTTGATTCACTCAAACAGTGAAGAGCATATTCCTAGTACTTTCTTCTCTTCCAAACATGTTTAACAATGTTAATTCCAACCTCTTGATAAGGAGGGTTTAAAAAAAATGTTTGGTTCATTCTCTAACCTTTCTTTCTATCCCCAAATATGACATGTTTTTCATTTTGATTAACTTCAAGAGTTGAGAGAATATACCTAATTTCTCGTTTGGTGAACAATAATATAATTTTTCCTAATTAGACTAGTTTGAAAAATGAATGTCGCAATTTAATCAAATGCAAGCTTGTTAATAAAAATACCTTTTCGAAGCTAGAAAAAGGCTAGGTGCATTTATGAGTATTTTTATTTCTTTTTGACTTACCTGGTGGTGATCATTCCCTCTCTTTATCCTCCAACAAAGTTAGTCAACACAACCAAAAGAGTGAAAGAAAAACAAAGAAATTGAAATGACAAAGTTTAAGGATCCTTTCTAAACTGTAAATTCTTTAAAGATCCTAAATAATTTATCTCAAATTAATGTAGGAAACTTTATTTTATAAGCATTTACAACCTTAACATAATGTTCAAAAATTATGTTGGCTGTATTTCTAGTTTGTAGTCTGCCCAGTAAAATTTTGAAATCCCCGGTCATTTCTGTGCTTAAGAGTTGAAAGTCATGTCTAAAATTGCTTAAATATCTCTAAAAATAATGTTTTCAACAATAAAACTATTGGAAAATGTCAAAAACCCTAATCCCTAGGGTTATCTCTATTTGAAAATGGTAAAAATCCCTACAATATGAGTCGAGTTTCTATTTAAAAGTTATTTTTTCATAACTTAAGTTCTGAGATAAAGCATGTGCTTATTATGTTAGTCGCTTAGTCTCATGAATAAAAATGAATATTCTATTCTGTTTAGAGACTTAGCAAAAAATCTTTGTCACGTTATCTCCTGATAAAAAGAATATGACTTAGTAGATATGGAGACTTAATGCAGATCGTTCATCTTAAATCAAAATCTAACGGTGGTCGGGAAGTCTCTCAATAAACCCTGCAGTTTAAAAATTATCTAGCGACACTGAGTTTCTACATTCACGAGGTCTCCTAATCAAACCTGAGTTAGATGCCAGTTTCAGTGTTAGTGTTTCCACCTAGTCATGAAATAAATCATGGGTTAATTTAAGAATCATGAGATTTGGCGACAACCACAAGATGGAAAGAGATCTAACGACAGTCGCGAGGTCACTGTAAGAGTTTGAAAAGTCAAAGAAGATCTGGTGATAAAGAGACAAAAGGATAAGTTAAGAAACATGTTATTAAATCACGTAGTCTCTAATGAAAATGCAATGTAAAAAATACACCTGGCAACTTGGAGATAGCAGTTGTGAAGTCTCTTGAGAAATTAGGGTTTACTTTTCAAATCTGGAGACTTGGTGCCGACCGTTAGATGTAGAAAAGGGAAGATTAATGGTAGTCAGGTTATCTCCAGATAAAAATAATAAAGGTAAAAATATACAGTGATAAATATACAAAGCCTTTAGTCACTTGGTCTCCAAATAAACTGAGTTAAAAGATTGGTTCAGTGACAAAGAGATATAACAGTCACCAATTCTCTAGAAGTAAGCTAAGGTTAAAAATCAATTAGTAGATGGCTTAGTCACGGTGTCTCCAAAAGAACATGAGTTAAGATATTTCATCAAGTGACTAGGAGACAATCGTTGATCTAGAGATTGATCCAATGACAGTTGCTAAGTCTTGGTATGAAACCACAATTAGAGTGCACATTCAAAAAAAAAGAGATTACACAGTTGGGAGGTCACTATATGCACAACCAGAGTTAAAGTGGAGACTTTTCTTTGGCGCCATGGTGAATAGTTGCTAGCCAATAGATTTTCAAATATTTATGCTAGATGGAAAAGTGGCCGAGTTATGTTTAATGACAGTCAATCAGATTTCATTTTGATCTCTTTTCAAATTTTATAAGGTTTAAATAAGAAAAATGCACTCATTGACAATTGATTGCATGTCAGTTTGAAATGCCATGGCTAGAAATAGAATTGATGTCACAGTATATAAACTAATGGAAGAAGTGATTGAATTGTAAGTTTGCAAGTTTTGAAGAGATGGTTGCATTGATTTCTCAGATATAAGTAAGCGTATCTATTGTGATTTTATTTTACCATCTTCCAAGTTTTAAGAGCTAAGATTTTTATAAGAAATTAGCATTTTTCCAAGAAGAACAGATTTTTCCAACAGTGTGTTTTGAAATAAGTGATTTCCTGGTTCAGAATTCAGAAGGCATTGTGATTGGTGGTGTTTTCAGTGCTCAGAAGTTTAATTCACAGAGTAATTGACAACTTGTGGTGAGGGTTTGTAGGATATTTGTTTCAATATCGGTAATATAAATTGGAACAGAACAAGATGAGTCAGGAAATGAGTGTGACGTCAACCAGTGGAGGAAGTGGTGATGCCGATGATGACATGAAAGGGAAGCACAATTATTCTAAAGAATTCATCTCCCTGTTGCTAGGATCAAGTCAAAATAGAAAGGTAAGTGCTGATACTCTCATTGATGATTTGCATTTCATTAGGGATGCTAAAACCCCAGGCTCTTCTGGTTATTCCCTATTCAATTACTTCTATAATAATAGTGATGAAGCTGTGCCTATCTCGAATCCATGGACATGTGGACTGGCCAAATTAATAGTCCCTGACATATTTTTAGATGTCAATTTCATCTTAGAAATGGCCAATAGGTATGATACCCTAACCAAAAAAATAAAAAGGGATGATAGGAAATCCCTAGTAACCCTAGACAGAAACTCATTCATTAAAGCTTTCAATGTATACCATCTGATGGCCACAGAGATAAAATTGAAGAGTTTAGAGAATAGGTATACAAGAGAGTCTGGAATTGCTTCCAAATTGATTTAGGAACATCACATGCCAAGGAGAATGAATAACTATATAGCACCCATCCCAACGACTGCCCCATACTACTACAAGGACCTAAACTTCTATATGAAGTATATATCATATGCATTGTGCAGAGTGTTAGGAAAGGATGGAGGACTTGAGAGAATCACCTCAGACATCCTTATGATGGTCCTAGATATGCAGAGCCCCCATACCAGTACAAATTATGATTATATATAGTATATGATTGATCAAATGCACCAAGGATTCATTGATATCCATAACAAGAAGGACAATCCCATATTCATGCTTTACTCCATTTTAATGCATTTAATATTATACTACAACTTTTCTATCATGAACTAACAATATTTGAGGCCTCAAAGGTTTCATCAGAACTAGGCCAACCCCATTCAGTTTTGGCTGAGAGTGTGGAACTACACCTCAAGGGAACAAGAATTTTGTGCCTTTGAAAATTAGATAGTATATCCAATACTTAAATGTCTAGGTTTAAACAAGACAAGGCTACTAGTGAAGGTGATACAGCTACTAAGGCCATGCCAATATCTTGATAAGTGGCCAGGAGATCAAAACTGGGGTGAATTCTACTATGAGAATTATTTTACATTGATCAGGGTGTATGGTTGCACCCACCCACCCCATGTTCTACTATTCCATGTGCCACTAAGGATTACAACAATGGAATTCATCAGGCAGTTAATTTTGACAGACAAGGAACACCTTGCTCCTCACAGGAAGGGTACATTTACCCCAAGGTAGTTTAGGATCTATAATTTTATAATTGGTAAAAGGGCATTAGACCCAGTGAATAATTTGATGAGCCACTATAGAATGAATGTGGCCCTTTACAAATATATAGACATAGAAGGCTTTATTTTGAGTGCCAAGAAGTTGTTGACACCCACCATTCCATATACAAAGGATCATGAGGAATGCATGGAAGAAGACCTAATAAGAAATATATTGGAGGATGAGGAGGTTGATTAGAGGGATGATAAATTTAATGAATTTATGGACTTAGAGATACAAGTAAAGATAAAAGGCATTTCTTTTGAGGGTTTCTTCCTAGACTTTCCATATTTAAAAAGGTTGGATGCCATGATTGAGTCCCATAATCTACTATGTAATCAATTGGAAGATGCACTTGTAGTGCCAGAGAAGGGCCACAAGGGGCACTCATCATCAGAATATGATGAGGAAAATTATGAAGAGTACTCAATACCTAGATCCCCTCCAGTAAACCAAGCATTTGTTGAAGAACAAGCAACTAAGGGTGAGAACATAATTGACCTGACAGAGGTCCCAAAAATTGAGGTTACCAATGAGCCCCTACCTAAAAGACAAAGAATTGAAACAAGGGAACCATCTCAGAAGAAAGAGAAGAAGAAATACATAATTGGTGCTCTTATTACTGGTAACAAAGCTTATGACCATCAGTTGAGGAAGCAGATAAGAGCAGGAAAGAAACTACAGAAAGATGAAGAAGAGGAAATAAAGTTGCCTCTCATGATATGCATAGATGAAAGATTGATATATCAAGATTGATTTCTAAAGGATGAAAATTTCATCAAGACCAAGGAGTTCAAATAGTTCCTCATTTGGAACAAACAACAATAGGTTGGTGCACAACTGCAATTGGCAGGTGGTGATCCAGTGACCAGTGAGGCTCTACAAGCATTGCAGGATTATGATCCTGAATCAGAGTAAATTATACCAGAGGAGGCAAGACAACTGGTAAAGGCCAGTGGAATGTTATTAGTAGAAGGATGAGATTTGGCCTTTTCTTTTATTATAGATCAAATTAGGAAGCAACCTGATGTAAAGCTATCATCAGAGACACAGGTTGGGGAAATGATCAGAGGATTTGGATATAATCTAAAATCCCAGGCATTAGCAATGTGGAGCTTAGCTCCAAAATATAAAAATCCATCCCTAATAAAAATTCAAGAGAAAATGAAAGGAAATAAGATTATTAGGTCAGTTCAAAATATATGAGACTTGGAGATTTCCCAAGTGCTCACCCATTTTTCTCAATTGAATGAGGCCAAAGCTATCCAAATGGCTAAAAAACTGAAGAAGCTCACTAGTGAAACTAGTGATATTGTCAAAGATAGGGAGTTGGGTCTAATCAAGATCAAAGCACAAGAGAAGCTCATAGCAGAGCTCACATAAAAACTACTTGATATGCTAGAAGCTACCCCTGTAGAACCAAAAGAGGTACAAGATGCTGAGATCCAAAAAGAGGAAATAGAGCATACTGCAGCAGAGATAGAGCAAGAGGTTAAGGAGCACAATGATTTTGTATTGGGTGCATTAACAAAAATTTTGCAGCATAGGGTAGATACAATAAAAGATAAGATTGACATAGTATATGGAGCCTATGGAAAATTTCTAGGCCTGCAAGTAGAGGTCAATAATTTTGTCTCAATTTTGAATCCCTACTATGCAACATGGTCTGGGAGAACAACACTTTTTGAAAGGTTGGCATCTTTGAAACCACTTAGGTCAGACCTACCAAAGTAGTGACCTAGGTTGGGACTGAGATAGAGAAAATAGGAGCCACCTTGTCCTTTTTCAAAGGAAAGGCTAATCAAATAGAGGTGAGGTTGAACATGTTTGGACCAAGCTACAATAGATTTGTACCTCCAATCAAATTAGAGGACAATTAGAACAAGCCACTAGGGGTATGGGGCTCATAATTGGACATTGTACTACCCAATAAAGAGGTTTATGTTTTTTATAAAGGAGAGCTAGATATGGAAAGATATAATAATATTCTAGATGAAGCATTTAAGGCAAAAATAGATTGTAATAACTTCATCACAGATGTCAAAAGTATTACAGATGCCAGGTGGGAAAGATAGAAGACCTAGTTGGAGAATATATAGAGCTTTGAATGGACGAAAGAAGAAGATGTTACATCATGGGACATCTTAATAAATCCCAAGAAGAAAAATCCTATCACTGTTGACCTGGACATCATGGATGAAGAATAGGAGGACACATGGCACCTACTCTTTGAGCACATGAAGGTTATAAATCATAAAGAGTAGTGTAAGTTAGCCTGTATTGGTGGTCACTAGATCTCATTACAAATATTATATGCTATCCTGAACATATACAGACAAAGGTGCCAAATATCACAAGAAGAAAAAGAATAAATAAGATCTTATTCTCCATTTTTGTCCATCTACCACTTGGTTTTTTCTTGTCTTTTATCTTTTCTAGATTTTAGGGTTAGGTATTAAAACCATCCGAATCTTGTAGCATCCTTACTTCTTAAGGATTCCAAGATGGTATAATCCTATAAATAGAACTCACTATAACATTTTTAAAAGATGATGGAATAGAATTACAAGGAAGAGTACTAAAATTTTTCTGAGCCTCTGTACTTTTTTGTCTATTTGAATGTATTTGAAGCATTATAAAATTAATATAATATATTGCAATCTCTGCTTTACATCTTGGTTGTCTCTTTTCATTTCTGTTACAGTTCTTGTATGTTTATTTGTAAGGCACTTAGACATACTGATCACAAGGTGGTTGTGCATTCATTTGTAAGCTCCTTCAAGGAAGGATTAATTATTTCAAATGACCCCAGAGAACTTAGCATTAATTTAAGGATTTGATGAAAAATTTATAGAGATAGAGGATAATTTGTAAGGCATTTTATCTTTGTTGCAATTATTTTATTAATCACCTTATTATGGATTTATACCAGATATTGACTCTATATCCCATAGGATCAAGCACTAGTTTATAGTTTTGCATGTAATTATTCAATCATCCAGCATTTAAGAACAATCATTCAATTACATTATACTTATAAAAGAGTATACATTCATAAGCAATTGTACTCACAGAGTATACAATTCAAGTCTACTAATTCGTTTGAGAGAGAATCAAATAGGTTATCCCTCCTAAGTTCATAAGAACTATAAGAGGAAGAAGGATGAGAATCCTTATTGCATTACTATTTTCTATTGTCAAAATACTAGTTTGGCTTATTAAGCTCTGTATTAGGTTATTCATAGTCACTTGCATATTTATCTATTTATTGATATAGTAAAAGACATTCAACAAGTTAGTAAGAAGATAAAATCCACTTTAAAGATACTATCAATCAGTAATCATTCATAGGTAATACCTACTTGAGTCAGTGAATCTAAAAAAAGGAGGCAATAGTTTCCCTGGATATTATCTAAACCCTCATTAATTAGGCATTTCTCTTGCTTGAATCATTTATTTCAATATTGGGAGTCATAGAGTTAAAACAAAAGTTCAATTATTTGGAGGTTTAGCAAGAAAAATCCCTAACAAATCCTTTTTCTCTTCTCCTAGGCTTTCCAAAATAATCAAATTATGGATTTATTTTGCATGCTTTGAAATTATTCTTACCTCTTTATCTTCCTTATGAACTCTCTGCTCGGGTTTCTTCACCTTTGGATGCCTGTTCATCTGCAAATAAGAAAATATATAGTATTAATTCTCTATTTTTAATAACCTACAAGCTAAAAAATATAGAGAACTCTACGCGACATTTAACAGGATAATACATGCTGCTTTAAATATGTCTACGCGGTACTTTGTAGCACTACACACGGTATTTGAAAAATTACTACGCACTACTTAAAATAGATCAAGGGTAAAATTATACTTAAAATGCATTAAAACAGAGAAGCCACTAGTAGAATTTGAGCAATTAAATGACCAGGTGACTAAAACTTTTCGTCACGTGACTAAAAATGATCATAGTCTACTATTTTTTGCAATTCACAAATATAAATGACTAAATAAATGACCAATTTGGTCATCAGGTAAACTCACAACTAAAATGACTAAAACAATAACTAAATAAATGACCAATTTGGTCATCGGGTAAAATGGATAAATAAATGACTAAACAATTAGTCACCCTTATAATAAAAATGACTAAATAAATGATTAATACTCCTTTACACATTAACATTTTATAATATCATATACTTATATTCTTAGAAGTTGCATTTCACCAATAATGTGTGTTCGCCAATAGACTTATTGTGCGAACATTATTCCAGCAACTATTTGCCAATATCTCTCATGCAATGAGTGCTAAGTGTTATATTCATTCTCATGAGAGATTCCTTCTTATGAACCACTACTCATGAAACATGGGTCAATGAGTTAGACTCAAAAACCACATAGTTATATCATAATTTGACCGTCTCTAGAAAATATCTCATACTTAGCACATACAACTATTTAAATAGACTTAAATTGAAAAATTAAAGATAAAAGACCATTTAAAAGTTAAAGAATGTAAATATAAAATAATTAAAAATGTAGTTAAAGAATTAATAATTTATAGCTTGTAATTTAAAACATAGTTAAAAATATTGATAATTTACTAATAATTAAAAATATAATTAACAACATTAAACAATGTAAATGTTAATTTTTTTAATAAAAATTGTAAAGGCCTTAATTCACATTTGGAGGGAATTTTAGCCAATTTGGTTTTAGCGTGAAAAGAGTTGGAGGGAACTTTAATCATTTTCCAAGCCAATATGCACTTTCTCGCTCGCTCACTCTGGAAAGCCTATTTTGAAGCTTCTTATGCACTTCGTTATGGCATCTCTCATGGCATTCATTTGTCCTCTCTAGCTACTCTCTTGACTGCACCAGTTGACGTTGAGCGCTAATCTCCATGGCTACAAAGATACTCAGGTTTGTTTCCGATTATTTTCTGCCTCACTCTCATTTTATTTTGTTCTTTTTTGGATTTAGGACCTACACATCTTTCTAGTACATATATAGATACATTAGCTCTTCCAACGTTTTCTACATTTCAATAGTGATAAAGGTTACTGCCTGAGATTTGAAGGGATCTAATTTTTCTTAATCCAAGCCTCTATACTTGGCACCTAAGCCTTATTTCTAGACTTGGTAAAAATATGAAACTTGATACCAATGATTGATTTCATGTTTAGATAGCATCCCATCATTCCTCTCCATTAACTAGTAGCAATGTTTCAAAAGCATGGATGTTCTTGGTTTGCTTAAGGATTCTAGAAGTTCTATTATAAAAACTTCAATGCAAGCCCTATGCTCACCGTCCTGATATATATTGACCCCAAATACACCTTGGGAATGCATGATCAATTTTAGCAATGCTATTATGGATTACCATTACTTTTTTAGGTAAGCCTTGATAGTAGGAAGATTATGGGAAAATTGGTTGAATGTCAAGAATTTCATTGACAATGAAATCAAAATGATTTTTAGGTTCTC
Organism: Thuja plicata; assembly: GCA_018584345.1. Classification (NCBI taxonomy): domain Eukaryota; kingdom Viridiplantae; phylum Streptophyta; class Pinopsida; order Cupressales; family Cupressaceae; genus Thuja; species Thuja plicata. Next base: position 2,399,027 of record MU224826.1, on the reverse strand, counting down.
TCCATCTTGAAAGAGTACATTGTTTTTTCTATGTATAAATCTTATTCTCTCTTCAACCTTCTTTTGCACCCCTTGTTGATAATGGGCAGGCTGCTAGTATGGCCTATCAGGATATTTTTGTTTGAAGAAATAAGTGGAGAAACTCAAATAAATAGTCGCTTAATAGAAAGAAAAAATTAGAGCTCTACCTTCTTAGACTATGGAAAATAAGATAACTCATATCTATGAGTTTGATACTCATAAATATATCAACGAATTTGATAACTGTAAACTCATAACTAGGCCCTTTTCCCAAGATCATTTGTCACATTAAACCCCTCTTTTCTGATATTAATGGTTGCATGGTTATTAATGGCTCAATTTTTCTCTTCAAATATCAATAAGATAATACTATCCATTGGCCTCATTCCTTTATATTTTCACTACCAATGCTCTTGAATATTTATTCAAACATGTTAAAAATTAGAATCTAATCTACAACATTTTGCTTCTTATTAATGAAGTGGCTCTTAATCCTCACTTTGTTCATGATAGTTTAGTACTCATTTGGAACAACCAAGAAGAGATGAAAAACACTTTCGATGTGTTGAGATTATTTTTCCTAGCAACCACTTTCCAACCCTCTTAATAATATTTATTTTTCCTAAATTGGTGTGCAGTCCATTGTTGATGCTATTGTCCTAAAAGACCCCACATCCATATTGATATTTGTTTCATTTATTTTCAAAAGATACCCGCAAATGCATCTAGTTTAATCACATGGTTAAGGTATAAGGAGTTTTGGTCAAGAAACCATAAAATAGGCTAGTAGGCTTGTAGTCTTGACAATGCAAGTAATGATGAATGGGGTGTCGAGTCTGTAGATAGTCAACTTATGTTGTAGGGAGTATTTTCATGTTGAGAGCATCCAAAAATAACAAGTTACCAAGCACTAATGTTGTTTTGTGTCTTGTTTCACTCCTTGGCTACAAGTGAAGTGACGCTCTAGTGAACCAATCGTGGTTTTTTGTAACCTCATCCATGCCCACTCTGTCTGATCAATCCTTGGTTTTTTTCTAATTGTTGTGGTTGTCCTAGAGCCTATGCATCAAGAATACACATTAACTGCTTATCTATTTGGAATGGATCTATAGAGTATACCCAAAGGCCAATAGAAATACACATTAAATATTTGGCAAGTTATTATGTCTTTGGAGAGAATCTATGCCATGAGATGCAGCCAAGCTTGAAATTAATGGATGTAGTGGTTGATAGTTTGTTGCTGCTAGAGAAACTATAGTAATGATATTGGTATAAGAACACTGGTATTTACATAAAATAATTTAAACAATCAAATACACTTCAAAGTTGGATATCAAATAATTTTGAATTATATATGAATGGGGGCACGTGATAATCATTTATGGACTCAGGATGTGGATAGTTGAAGTCATAGCATGTATAGTTGAAGTCTGGAAGTTGGGAAGATTCCTAGTATGAGGAGTGAGAGATGAGTAAACTAAAAATGAGAAGTAAGAGAACCGAAAGAAGGTTAATCCACATATTTAGACAATTCCAAAAGAAAAAACATTGGTGAAGATAATGAAACATAAGAAATCCTCTATTTTTATTCTAATTATTGTTCTTATAGGTGAAGAAGAAGATCATTAATAATAGTATTGTTGTAATATTAAGACTGTTATAATAATACTAATGATATCCATAAATTATATTCATGCTATGTAGCATTCTGAACTTAATTCCTATTTTAATGTATATATTTATGTTTTTTATATGATTTTAGTGTGAATGTACCCAAACCAAACCCAACCCCATTTTTTTTTTTCTAGCATACTTGAATGCAAACCAGTAATATCAAAAATTTCCTTTACAAATTGTTTAAAGTGCATTTACAAAGTGTAAAGAAACCTCTTTACAGTAAAAATTATTTTCCCAACTTGTGTGTGCCCTTTAATTCCAACAGGGGCTATTGTATATGTCCTTCTTAGATTAAGAGAAATGAATGTTCTCTTCAAAATAATAAATTTTCAGAGGCTATCATCCCTAAAAGTTTTGTATGCCAAAAAGAGAATGCTTTTAAATTAAAAATTACCTAGTCAAATGACTTCAGAAATGGGTGATTCTGAAAAGAAGATCAAACTTTTTTGGGGTCTTTTAGTTTTTGAAATGGCCTTGTTGCTCCTTGTGTTATTTTCAACATCCCACTTTTCTAAATATGGCCTATCTTCTCCACTGTGCTTCACTCACTTTTGCCACTGTTGGCCATGCAACCAATCTCTCTCTCTCTCTCTCTCTCTCTCTCTCTCTCTCTCTCTCTCTCTGCTTTAGATGGCTCTCTCCTATGGTCTATAGAGTCTACCAACATTTTCTTGTTTTTCTCTTCTTCATGGTGCTAACTATCTTCCTTGCATCTTCTCTTAACATATATGGGTCATCTCTTGGCTTTTGGTGCTTTTTGAACTTTTTGAACAACATTTTATTCTTTTTTCCCCACGGAGTGAAAACTTTCCAAACATGCATTAGGTGCAATGTGGACAACTTAAAAAATATGTGATTCAAACCAGTTATGAGAAAGAACAAAAAAAACACTAAGCTACCATCTTCAAAGAAATTTTTTAAGAAAAAATTTCTTCATTCTCCCAGCTCCAATAGTTCAATCCAAACATGTAAAATATCATGTGACTGGAATGTTATAAATCTTCCAAGCTCCAGTTGGTGAGACAAATTTTATTGATTAGAAGAATAAATCACGTAGGGGTTCCATTGGCAGTTCACTCATTTTGAAATATTGCATTGAATGAGGATTGAAATACATAGAAAACCAACCATCATGACCATTCACATTTATTATACATTCTAAAGTCTTATTCTTGTAGTTTTCTAAATTCATTATTTCTAAATGTGAGTTTTAAATGAGTTGTACGCTTCAATTACACTTTATTGAATGCTTTTAATGCACAAAACTTAAAATTACATTGAATAAAATATTCAACATGCCTTTGGTACATCCGTCTTGCCTCCTAGGATGCTATTTTAGATACATTGCATCCATGGAGCTAGTAGAACTTGGGATATACTCTATAGATATGAGAAAATATAAAATTAGGTAAATCCCAAAATAAATTACAAGTCTTTCTTTTGGCATTAGGAGTTGTTTATGTACATGAAAGTGGTGGAATTCCTACTAGGAATATTTTATAATGAAAGAAGAGGTCTTGTGAGTCCAGCCTCTTTGAGCATTACCATCACTTTGCTATGCATTCTCTATTTCAAATTTTTATCACATTCATCTAAGGAGTTGGGAAGATTCCCACACTCATTAATAGAATGATATCTATAAGCCATGTAATGTTGTTCTTAAAGTTTATTATATTGATGGAAGTTATATTCATTCATACACATCTATACGTCTTTGACATAATTTTGTTGCTTTTTGGGTCAATTGTATTTATATTGAAGAGCTGTAATATCTAGTAGCTTGCATCATTTAGCATATTTTATGCAAAAGAGTATGCTATGTGAGATTTTCAAAATAATATTCATAGATGTATTGCACCTTGTGTTCTTAATATTTAGCTAATTATATCATTTGGAACTCATATGAATTCAGGTGTTGTAATATATAATTATGAACTAAGAATTGGCTGGGGTAAATCCATGTCACTTCCATCTCAGGTTCTTCCTACTCCACTGACAGGTCAAATGGCTTTCAGAACTAAAGAGGTTTTATTTTGAGATATTTTTGGTTTTAAGTTAATTTTCAAGAAGTTAGTGTTTGAGATACATTTAATAAGCTTTCTCTATTTTTACCTAGTATGAATTCACATATGTTCACCAAACCTTTTGATTTTTTTAAGAGAAAGAGTTTGCAAGTAATTTCTACTGGAATTTTGTGCTGGTTTGCAAGTGACATGTGAATTTTAGGTTAGATGTTTAATAGAAATTTGTGGTATATCTTATGCTTAATTTGAATATTTACTATGTTTTATCAAAGTAGGGTGGTATAGTGGCTTGGTCAAGTTATGGTGGTCCAACTCCTGCTGTCTCAAGTCAGGCTGCTGAGGTGGTAAGTACATTCTATTATATGGATTGAACCAAATCAAGGCCTTTCAACTTGTGTTAAGGTTTCTTGGGTTAGTTTCATTTGTATGATATGTTCTATTATATTTGATTGTTCAGGTATAGTATTTGTTTCTGGTAAGAAGGGACTATTGCTAAACTTACTTTTTCTTTGTATCAGTTGTCAATCTATTAGTGTATTACCTTAGCAAAACTTTATTCTCAGTAATGTCAAAGCCTAGGGTAATCAATAAAGGGACGGTGTATGATAGTGGAGGAATTATGATATCATCCCTTATGGAAGAAGAGACTTACATAACTCATGGCTACACAATTTATACAAGTGAGATTATTTTTCATGATCTATAAACCTTAATTTTTTGGCTACATTCCTTTGTGATCCATTTTAATGACATGTCAGAATGTAATGTTTATTTTTGTAGAGTGCATTTCATATATGGTTTAGTTATGGCTAACTAGGACAATGGGAAAATAATCAATTAGAACTAGTTTTGGGGCTAAAACTGAAGTTTCCCATAGACACATGGATTTCATATCTAGATATTGCTTCACTGTTTCAAAATCAACCGAGTGTGTTTCATGTGCAATAGTACTATTTATTTCATAAGTGAAGTTTGCTTTAATTTTTTTACCAAATGAAGGAATGAATACAACTATCTGGTGCTGCAAGATAGATTCCACAACATCACATGATAATTTGGAACTAAGTTGTCCATGGCCAGAAAAACTGGTACTTTATCAGACTATCTTCATAATTCAACATAAATTTCTAGAATGGTCCAAATTTTTTGTGTTAACTACTAAATTTGTTACCGTGTAATTTGATGCATCTAGTTTATAGGGATTCTTAGTAATTTGTTCTGTGATCTTGGACGATTCACATCACGTCAGTTTTAGTTTCACATCTTCACCCTTGAATCACTTCCTTCACATGTAAATGCCATATATATAGGTAGGTTATTGGGTCCATCCACATCCTGAGTCCATGAATGAATTTGTAAATATGCCAAAACTACATACATACTTAAACTATACATGCCATGACTTTAACTATGAATTTCAATTTCATCTGATTTCAAGTTTCTATTTTGGTGGACAATATTCATAATGTTGGTGTGGCTGAAGTTTCTCTTAAATCTAAATTAATTTATCCTGTTTGTTGCGGGCGATGAATTTTTACTCTATTCATAGGTATTTGGAGAGGTTGCTCTAGTCCATTGTCAGTAGGTTTTAGTCTTTATTGCAAGCTTAGTCTTCTTACTTTACAAATCAGACAATGCCCCATTTACTGTCCCTGTGATAGTCATTCCCAACCTCTGAGACAATCACCTTTAGACATGTTAAACGATTTCCCTATCTTCCCTAATTCTCTTGGACACATCATATAATGTTACTAAATGTTACCAAGTCCCTAACTCATGTTCCAACATGATTGGATGGACCCACCATAACCAAATACTTCTATCACTGGCATGTCCCAGTTTAGCTAAATTTTCCCAGCCTTCCATGGATACATCTTCCAATTGCATTTGTATGAAAGTTTCTAAAGAATTTTCTATGAATGCATTTTATGTGTATCATGCAATCATTGCAGTACAAGAGACCACATTTTTTTGAGACATTATATTAAACAATTAATGTGCCTTTTCTATCCATATAGATTTTGCGTACATGTCTAACAGAGCATTCCCAAGCATAATGTCTAAAAGACAATCCCTTCCATTATGATTTATTAGATTTCCATACCCTATTTTGAAGCTCCCATTTTAGCACAAGCAAAGAGAATGTTGGGAATGATTGTGGAATTAGGATTTACACCTATTGATTTACCTGAATGTTTCTACAACCTTTTCAACTAATCTATTTTGTGCATATCCTGCAATAATTATAGTCCACATGACCATAATTATTTGAGGCATTATCTCAAACAATTCCTACGCTTTTCCTATGCTTTTACATTTTTCCATTCATGCTACTATCTTTTTGATCTCCACATTATTTTTTCTTACCATCATAATGAAGGTCCAAACTTCTGTAATGGTTGCATATCATTGATTTTGGATGTCAAGCTACCATCTTCCCATATTTTGGACATTCATGTTTTCTATCCCTAATGATCTTCCATCTCCACATTTGATAATCAATATTTTCTTCCACTTTGGCTCACTTCTTTTTGGTCTTTGAACAATGAATACAATTACCATTTTTTTTATACTTTAGGAGTGATGACCTCTTTTCTGGTTTTGTGCATTGTTTTTACTCTTTTTGGCTTGATTTTGATCATCTCCTTCAACATTTATTTGATCCACGCCCTTCACTATTTCATTTTATTGAGTAGCACTACTTTGAATTTCTATTTGATGGTCTTTTGATATTCATCTCCATACTGTTTTCACAAATAATTGCGCTGTTAAAACTACAACTTTTTCTAGTTCACTATCTTGCAAATGTTAGAAAGAAATTAAATCATTGTAGAGTATGTCCATTCCAAGGAAATATTAAGGATCTAATTTAAAAAGTTTTGTATTTTAGTGCAGCATTGCTAGAGTTTTCCTCTAAAATACTAGTGCTTGCACCAAAAAAAGGTGCAATAGTTAGGCACAATTTCATTAACATTTGCTAATCTCCCCTATTCTAATTAGAATAGTATCTAATATCAATACCTCTCATTGTGGATGCATGACTATCATTATCATTGTTTCCTTTTGAGCTTCTCATTGTCATAGCATTCTTTTTTGTCTTGTAATACCCATTTTTCCCATACAAAGTATCTTTCCATTTCAAAAATCACTATCTTTCAATCTCAAGCATGATCATCCACTTTCTCTTTGTTCATTTCCAATATGGTGTTCTAACTATTTTTAGTTGTTGTTACTACATTTGGTTATTTGTGTAGTCTCTACCAATGAAACCATAACTGGTAAAATCTAATATTTTTTCTCCCTACACATGACTACACATTTTTCCTTTCTCATTAAATAATCTATTCTTATCACCAATGTAACTATACCTACTCATACCATGGCTTCATACAAAATGCAATGTCACTATTTTTTCCATGACAGTACCATTGTGGTGCAAAGTGCACACAAAAAAGTGTAGTTTAACCTACCCTCTTTAACAATTGTATGATGTTTCCAACCTCCCAAATCCTTCAATAGGATTATTTGAACTTCCTTCTTTTCACAAATCTCTAAATCCCTACTGCACAAGGTGATTCTTTCCACAACTTGTTCTACTCCAAGTCTCCTAGTTTGTATTATTCCTAGAGACACTCCTTCCTTGAAAAGTCCCAAAAATGTAATACTATCTTACATCAACCTTAGACCTCCACTAAGGTTTACAAACTTCCTATAGACCCTTAATGATTCACTTCCTCAGACAACTAGACTCTACCAATCTTGCAAACATGAAATCTCAAAATTTACTCTTATTCCTTTTTAGGCCTGCAATAGTGTTCATTTACTTCAATGTGGCAATGGAAATGGAACAAGGCTAACCAATATGGTTCTTAAGCTCCTCTAATATAACCTTTTAAGACCCCAAAAAATTAGACCTTACAAATTCTGCAAACACAAAAACTGAGAGTTTTTACTCCTTCTCTGCCAGGCTGCAACAGTGGAGTTTTCCTTCAATACAAGCAATGAACAGAGAACCAAGACTATTTTTTATGATTTTTAGGACCTTCCAACACCACCTTCACAAACCCTAAAGCTAAAAAAAACCATCCTAATACTGCACCTTCAAACTGTCCCAACAACACACTAGCCTAAGTGATCAAGTTAGACTAGGGTCTAATAGAATGGTCCAAAGATGGGTAACTAGGATAGATGCAGTCACTTTATAGTCTTAAATAGTCTTCAAACTCTTCGAATCAATCAAAAAATTGGTCCAATTCAATCTTGTATTGTTGTTTCACACATTCCTCCCTCTCGATGGCTAAATACATACTAAATATTTAGCCTAAGGCATCAATTTTGAAGTAGCAGATCTACTCCACTGACTCTGAGCCTTTAGAATCTTATAGTACATTTACTTAAATTAAATTTCACCCAGTGGCATCGAATTCCAATGATGAAAATGTAAGTTAGGGCCACATCTTCATCACAGACCCTGATTATTGTGCTTTTCAAACCTGCAGTCACAATTTTCCTTCTAACTCATGCAAATGGAAACTAAATCAACCCAAATCAAATGCAGAAGAAAGGTAATTCATAAAAAAAAAATTATGGGATCACTTGATATGATGATGGGATCCATACCCAACTACACAACTCAAGAATTTCTCATAAAATAGTGGTTTTTCATTAAAACTTGCTTCATAATGTATTGTATGTCAATCTCTCGATTGTACAGGGCTTGAAACAACATAAAAACAACTCCCTAACCAAACCAACTAATTCAAATCCATTTGTGTCCATTGGGCTCATAGTTGCAACAGTCGAGCAACTTTTAGAAATGTTGCATTGATAACATTGTTCAAAAATGACAACTTTTTGACAAAACTAACAAAATTAACATTCCTTCATCCTAACAAGTAGGAAATGAATCTAAATGCCTAAAAATGAAAAAATAAGGGTACACATGACCCTTGAAACACTTCTTCAACCCAAAACACAAATTTGCATAAAAACACTAGAGATAGTCAGTGAATTAAGGACTTATGGTTTATAAATGTACCAATAAGATCCCTGTCCACACAAGACGGACCATGAAAACTATTTGTATGGTTAGACACATCCCATTATTGCATTTGAAAACAAACCAATAAAATTCAAGTCCTAGGTGCCATGCACCACACTGTCCTAGTGGTCACTACTTCTTGATGGTCATAATGCTCTTGAAACACTGAGACTACCTTATAATAATGTGGAATAGTCACTAAGGATAGTCAAATGCATTTGACATAGTAAAAATGACTTTGAAGAACTGTGCATATCGATCCATGAAATCTTTATTAGGACTACTACAAAACCTTGAATCTCTTTTCATTATATTATATGATGGTATTATTATGATCATCTCATAATGGTACACGTGAGCTAGATCCAAAGAAAAAAACTCTGTAGCAGATGGTATACTTCTTCAAGCAATGAATAGACAACAAGGGCATGTATAAAAAAACCATAAGGCTCATTGATTTATAATGAAAAACTATCTCATTGATTTTACACCTTCAAAATTAGGAATAGACATTAGATCCATAATTGTAATAGGCTATAATTTGTTTATCCCTGTAAATCTGTGGTTCAAAATTCCATGGCTTGCAGATGTTGGCAGTGCCTTCTATGTCAATACTTTGTACCTCTCTATGTAATACTAGAAATTATACCCTCAGTTGGAAATGATAAACCAATAAGGAGTATTAAAGTTTCAAGTTACATGTTTTCATGAAATGTTCATTGTCTTCTATTTTATTCTAAACAATAATTTGGCTATTAATGGCTTGCCCATCAAGATGTATGGAAAGATAAGGTTACATTTATGATAGAAGTAGCCCCAACGTGTGCTTCACAATTTAGTAGACATGAAATTTCTTGTCCTAGAACAATTAGGATCCTAATCTTCACTATAGGACCACCCTAGTCAATAGTTATTGAGTTCAAAACTTCTCCTAACTCTTCTCTAAGATTCACAACAATTGTGGTTCACCTTGAAGGACAACTATCTCAGTTTTGTCTCAATGCTTTCATTGGCTTTGAAGAATCCCAAAGCTAAAATCTTCATGCCAACACCTCCCATGATAAAATGGTATTTTACACACTTATAATTTTCATTCTTCATCCACTCAAATCAAATCACACAAGTATTCAACCCCAAGTTAGTCGAGTTTCAATTTCATACCCAATTTGTCCTATTAGGCCTAAAACACCAATTAGACCTATCTAGTGAGTTTTCCAAGATTTTATCTCCAAACTTCCACACAACCCATAAAACCAATTTAGGATTTAGATACCCTTTTGGGAAACCTAAAATATTTCTAAGGTATAGGGTTCCCAATCTATCTGTACACCTCTGTCCTGAAATGTAGGGCTATTAGGTCTATTTTGGCTCCTCACTAGCTCTCTACAGATTTCTGTACAAAAATCAAATCAGTTAGATTGGTTGGGATTTTATCTTGAAACTAGGGAACTATGAGACTCTAAAAACACTAAGATAACACTTGGTTCAGTTCTTCCATTCACACCCTTGTCTCTGCATATAGGTTTTTTACCTGCCACTCTCCTAGCTGGGTTGTCCGAACTCGCATAGGGCATGACTTTATAAATAGAAAAAAGTTTCTCCTAACCTCCTACTTGTATATAAACTATTTATAGAGGCTCCCCTAATACATTAATTCAAAATTTTAGGTTTCCCGCTGTTGAATTTCACGGGGGAGCCATAAAACCAAAATTGCCTTGATTTACACCAGCAGACTACCTAGTTTGAAGATATTTTCCTATAGTTAAAAAATCAACTCAAAATTACTAACACTCCAAACAAAAAGATATTATAACTATCCCTAATACACAAATCCACAATTGGATCTTATTTTTCAATCCATTAAAACACCATAAAATTTCAAAGTAGTCGACTATACAATGTTTTCAGAAAAACTTGCTTTCTTGCTCTCCAAAAATTGCATACATTCCCTCTACCTTGGGAAAAAAACCATAGATTGTCTAAAGATACCTTCTCCACCATTTTAGGCAATGATAATTCATTTCCCACTCCTATAAAAGAGGGTTCCAATGTTGTCAAGTTGTAGGAAACATTTGCAAAAAGTTGCAAATGTTGTCATGACAACTTTTGGCATCTTTTGCATTTATGATGCAAACTACAAACTAGGGCCTCTAACCCATTTAGTTCAATGAAATAACCTCATTAATGAATCATGAAGCATATTTTTAACCCAACATGGGTCTAGGACACAATTATAACCCATTTCCCTACTTTATACCAAACTAGGACTAAACTACTAAAAGAAAATAACAAAGACTAATAGTGAACTTAGCACTAACACTAATTCACCTAGTCACACACTCAAAATGAAATTCTAAGGCCTTAAGAAAAAACACACACTAACTTGGATAAGGTCAGTTACAAGCCAAAATACTAGGGCTTTGAGGATTTCCTAGGTGCTCCTGCACCATCCTCCCCTAAACAAAAGACTTCAATCCATCCTTGGATTTAGTAAGTTGAGATCAACACCCAACTTATTAAACTCAGTTTCCTTGATCCATACTACATCTGCATCAGATTGTACTTTGCATTTTATCAAGTTTTCTCTATACTCCTTCTTTCTGGTCTTCTTGTAGACTCTAGAATCCAAAATCTTCTCTACTTGTTTAATTGGTGGAGATGGAAAATGTAGTTCTCCAACCTCCTGTATTACTTCATTCAAACTCTGATCAACATCAGGTATTGGGCCTTTGTACAGTACTAAGTCTACAATATTAAACACTAGAGATAATCCCAAATTCTCTGGTAGTTCCACCTTATAGGCATTGGCTCCATACTTGGTTAGTATGAAAGATGGACCAATTCATCTCATTTGAAGTTTATGAGGTGTTCATTTCTGAAGTCCTTCCTTGTTGAAGTGAACAATTACTAGATCTCCAACCCTTAATTGGACATCTCTTCTTGTTTCATCCACTTTAGTATTGATCTTCTCTATATTTTCAATGAGTGTCTTCTTGACTGTCTCATGAACCTCTTGCATTGAATGGGAAAAATCATCAGCATAACAACTCCCTTTGGCTCCATCCTTTAGTTCTCTGAGCTCATAAATGCCTCTTGGATGAAGACCATAGACTATTTCAAAAGGACTTTTTCCTGCAGTCCTATTCACCATGTCATTATAAGCATACTCTGCTTGTCCAATGAGTTGGTCCCAAACTTGACCATACTCTTTTGTTAAACACCTTAGGAGATTTCCAAGACTATTATTTACTATCTCTGTCTGACCATCTAACTGAGGATGGCTGTAATGCCCACCCTAGAATCTTCCTATGTTAGATGGACAGGACTACTGCTTTGACACTTTGGATTTTAGGATGGACTATGATTGTTATTTAGTTAGCATTTTATGAGACATTTGAGCATATATATTTGGTTACTACAGTTATTTGGACATATTAAAGGAGTTATAATTTAATGACGAATGGCTAGAAATGAACTATCACTAAAATGTTTTACATTGATTTGTATTATGATGTTTATATTATGATTTAACCCTACTGACCCTATTATGGTTTGATGTTCACTGGTTGATGTGAGTGTAGGATGAGGAGGGGCAGTCGTAGTAACTCCTATGGGAGATCCACACGATGTCACACTCTCCCTCCTTGTTTGCTACTGTCTGTTTATATTTATATATTTGTATATGTATATCAGTTGGTGATGCAGGATGCAGGTACCAGGCATCGTCTCCACCTGGCTACACAGGTTTGAGTGTGCCTTTAAAATCCTTGAAGTTTTGATGTGTGGAGATTTAACCAAGATACTCTCGAGGTTACCCTTGGACTTAGAATTTTGTTTAGGGAGTTTTTGGAAGGTTTCTGAAGTTCTCTATATTGATAATTTTTCCGGAAGTCATTTGTAATTTTCTGTGAGATTGAGAGTGTTTTACTTTGGAGGGAAAGTGTTTGGATTTCTTGGAGTTTTATTTCTAGAGGAAGATTTCCAGGAGGCTACCGTCTCACTCAAGGTTTGGAGGACTTGCAGAGGTGTGCTCCAGACATTGTGAAGTTTCTTCACGGGACTCTAGGTAGGATCTGGATCCAAGAAGAATTACCTTCTTTCCTGTGTGTATTTTTGGATGTGTGTGTGTATTCAAAAAAATTAATAGTGTAGGCTTATGATATATCAATATTCTCTGGTTATATATGTTTATGGATTAAATACTATTGAAAACATATACTATGTGCAGGAAGTTTAATGACATGGTTTATTAGTTTTCTTTGTCAAAACTCTTCCTCTA
>MU224826.1:2353584-2377809 GCA_018584345.1 Thuja plicata | reverse complement strand
GAGTACCATGAAGGGGGTGTTGAAGGTGAGGTCACAAAAACACAGTGGAGTATTCTAGCTACTACTTCAGCTACCAAGGAGATTGAAGATATACTAGATAGTCGTGTTGGTAGAAGCACAAGGAACAGGACATATGAAGAATATCTGGTCAAATGGAGAGGACGACCTGTAGAAGATTCATCATGGCTGAAAAAGGAGGAGGTTGACCAGCTTGGTTTTCCTTTGCACACCTGAGACGTGTCAGGGTCACATCTCAAATTACCCCAGGTGTCTGATGTAGGAGCATCCTGGGTGTAAGGGCAATCTTGCATCACCCAAAAATATGTGTTTTTCTATTCAATAAGGGCTATTTTGTACAAAGCTGATATTTTTGGAAACTTACTATTTTTAGTAAGTTGTTCGTTTGAACTCATAATGTTCTAATTTTCCAGGTGAAGTTTCATCTTAGTCATATAAGAATGCCAGTTGAATTTCATTGCCAGATCATCTGTATTGGTGAAGTTATTAAGGATTTACTATTGAGATTTTAGGGTGCAAAACATTTGAGCTCAATTTTCAGGACCTTAGAGGCTCTGGATCAAGGTTGAACCCTTCGCTGACTACCACTTTGCAAGTCAGGCACTGTAGATCGTGATCTCCCCTTTTCGAAAAGTGGTTATAATAGCCAATTGGAGCTACAGTTCAAAATTTATGGCTTCCGGAAGTTGGGCTACCTAATCTCATGTTTTGTAAATATTTAAAGCTGACCCTTTTGTAATAAAAGTGAAAAATAATTAAATGCTAAAGGTAGTCGGTCTTAATGGCTAGATTTCTGGAACCTTCTCGGGCGGTGGAAAATTGCCTATTTAAGGAAGGCCCGTGGTGTTTTCGAGGGAAGTTCTGGGTGGTTATTTGAGGCTTTGTCCTACAGATTATTCTAAGGGATGCCCATGTGGCTTTTGACATTGTAATTATGAATTTTGTAATTCCACATTTGTGGAGCCAATAAGAAGCCAATTTTCTATTTTTGCAAATTTCTGTTGTTTCTCTTTGTTTCTGTCGTGTGCTGAGTGGTATTAAGGGGAGTTCCCTTCATCAACTAAACTATTTAATAAATTTCCTATAGTATTGTGCAAGGCCATGAAAACTTCTTACCTCAGTACTTGTTCTTGGAGTAGGCCAGTTGATGATGGCCTAAACCTTGCTTGGATCCATTTTTAAGTTACCCTGTGATAGCACAAAACCAAGGTACACCAGCTCTATCTTGATGAATTCACACTTTTCTAAGTTGATCATCAACTTCTCCTCCTGCAGCTTCTTAAAAACCAATTGCAAGTGTTTGAGGTGCTCTTCTCTTGTGTTACTATAGATGAGAATATCATCTAAGTAGACCACTATAAACTTTCCATTATACTCTTTAAGTACTTCATTAATCAACCTCATGAATGTTGATGGGGTATTTAACAACCCAAATGACATGAAAATCCACTTATACAGACCTTCTATAGTCTTGAAGGTTGTTTTTGAATCATCCCCTTCATTTACTCTGATTTGATGGTAACCACTTTTTAGGTCTATCTTTGTAAAGTTCCTTGCTCTTCCTAGATAGTCCATCTGGTCTTCTATCCTAGGGATAGGGAACCTATACCTAATAGTGATCCTATTTATTTCTCTAGAGTCTATACATAACCTCCAAATTCCTCCCTTTTTAGGGGCTAGGACTGTGGGCATGGCACAAGGGCTAATGCTCTTTCTTATAAGGCCTTGTTCTAAGAGCTCTTGGATTTGTCTAGCAATCTCTTCATTCTATTGGGGAGTCATCTTATAGGCTTCCTTATTGGGTAGGGGATCTCCTAGTATTAGGTCTATCTGATGGCTTAAAGACCTCTTAGGGGGTAGGGTTGATGGTTGTCCATCACTCACTATTCCTTCATACTTCACTAACATTTCTTTGACTTCTTTTGGTAGCTCTATCCTCTTATCTGTTTTTTCTGCAACTTCCTTTGGATTTAACACCAAGGAAAATCCAACTCCCTCTCCTTCATCTAAGGTCTCTAAGAACTCTTTTTCACTCACCATGAGAACATTGGGACCAATAGTATTTAATTCTCCATCCTCTAACAGTGACTGGATTTTATATGTCACATTATCTTTCTTGAAGGGGTATGACTTTTTCGCTCCATCATGCATGGCCCTCCTATCAAATTGCTATAGTCTACCTAGGAGAAAGTGACATGCATCCATAGGTAAGACATCACTTAAAAATTTATCCTTATATCTCCCAATGGACAATTCTACCCAAGCTTTCTCATTAACTAGGACATGTTGCCCTTTGTTTAGCCAAGTGACCTTATAGGGATTGGTGTGGGGTATCCTTGTCATATTCATCTTACTGACTACCTCCTTTGACACTATATTATTACTTGACCCTGAGTCTATGATGACTCTACATACCTTTCCCATAATTTTACACTTGACTCTGAATAATGATCACCTTTGACTGAGTTCTTCCTTCACTGGCTCTTTGATTAGAGTTCTTCTCATCATGAGATTCTCTCCCTTCTTTGATTCTAATGGAACTTCAGGGTTCTTTTTTCCACTTGTCTCTTCATGAACATAGTTCACTCTTTTGTCACCTCCTTGAGAGGTACTTCCCTTCTCTAGAAACCTATATGCCTTATGTCCTAACTGATTAGAGTGATAGCACTTCATATTGGAAAAATAGTTGCCTCTCCCTTGACTACAGTCTCTTCCTCTATTGTTATATTTCCTTCCTCTACTTGAACTCCCTCTATTGAATTTTCCTTCATGTTGTTCAATGAGCTTAGTCTCATATTGTCCTTTAGATTAAGAGCTTCTTCCACCATAACGACTTCTTTTCCCTCTAGCGTCTCTTCCTCTACCCCTTCCACTTGAAGTAATGAAGTCTTGTTTCTTCTTCAAATTTTCTTCCACCTTGATAGCAATTTGGTGGCATTTTTGAACTATGTTTGTAGTCAAAAGACTCATCTCATCTTGAATGGTCCATTTAAGTCCATTAAGATATCTTGCAACCTTCACTTTCTTGTCCTCTGCCACTCTTGATCTCATACAAAGTCTCTGAAACTCTTTAGTGTATGAGTTGACATCTAGTTCCTTCTGCCTTAGATCTTTCCTTCTCTTGTGCAACTAGATTTTGTAATCCTTAGGGATGTAATCATCTCTTACTCTTGCTACCATAGCTTTCCATGAAGCAATGGGACTTTTCCCTTCTCTCTCTCATCTTGGATGAATTTCCACCAAGTGAGAGAAGACCCTCTCAGTATTTCTTTAGAAAATTTCACCTTTTGAGCCTCTATGAATCCATCACACTCAAAATTGTTATCTAGTCCCTCTATCCAATCAAGGACTACCTCTGGTTCCATTTTTCCACTAAAAATGGGAACTCCTTCCAATGCTTTTCCACTCATAGCATTTGGGGCTTTCAAGAATGGTTCTTCAATTAGGACAGGGTCAGCTTTAGGGACTTCATCTTCAAGGGAAATGTCTTTGCCTTTCCCTTCCATTCTGTCCTTTACTTCATCTTCTTTCACATCAACTTCATCCACTTCTTTCTCCAATTGAGAAAGCCTATCTCAGAGTAATCTATTCTCCTCCTATTGTTCATCTACCTTATTTTATAATTTAGTATTAGTCACCATTTTTGACTCTCCAATGGATTCCTCTAGTTGTAACATTAAACACAAGCATGATCAAAAGAGGCTTTGATACCACTCTGATAGAAGTAGCCCCAAGTTGTGCTTCACAATTCAATAGACATGACCTTTCTTGTCCTAGTAAAATTAGGATCCTAATATTCACTATGGGACCACCCTATTCAATATAAAATGAGTCCAATACTTCTCCTAACTCTTCTCTAAGAGTCACAACAATTTTGGTTCACCTTGAAGGACAACTATCTCAGTTTTGTCTCAATGCTTTCATTGGCTTTGAAGAATCCCAAAGCTAAAATATTCATGCCAACACCTCCCATGCTACAAGTGTCTTTTACACACTTAGAATTTTCATTCTACATCCACTCAAATGAAATCCCATAAGTATTCAACCCCAAGTTAGTCGAGTCTCAATTTCATACCCAATTTGTCTTATTAGGCCTAAAACACCAATTAGCCCTATCTAGTGAGTTTTCCAAGATTTTCTCTCCAAAATTCCACACAACCCCTAAAAATAATTTAGGATCCAGATACCCTTTTGGGATACCTAACATATTTCTAAGGTCTAGGGTTCCCCATCTTTCCGTACACCCCTGTCCTGAAATGTAGGGCTATTAGGCCTATTTTGGCTCCTCACTAGCTCTCTGCTGATTTCTATGTAAAGCTCAATCCAGTTGGATTTTTTGGGCTCTAAGCTCAACAATAGGGACCTATGAGACCCTAAAAACACTGATACCACACTTGGTTTAGTTCTCCCATTCACACCCTTATCTCTGCATATAGGTTTTTTACTTGTCACTCTCCTAGCCGAGCTATCCTAACTCGCCTAGGGAATGACTTTATAAATAGAAAAAATTTTCTCCAAACCTCCTACTTTTATATAAACTATTTAAAAAGGCTCCCCTAAGACACTAATTCAATATTTTAGGTTTCCCACGGTTGAGTTTCATGGGGGAGCCATAAAACCAAAATTGCCCTGATTTACACTAGCAGACTACCTAGTTTGAATATATTTTCCCACAGTTAACAAATCAACTCAAAATTACTAACAATATAAATGAAAATATCTTATAAATATCCCTACTACATGAATCCATAATTGGATCTTATTTTTCAATCCATTAAAACACCATAAACTTGCAAAGTAGTCGACTGTGCACTATTTTCAGAAAAACTTGCTTTCTTGATCTCCAAAAATTGCATACATTTCCTCTACCTCGAGGAATGAGCCATAGAGTGTCTAAAGATACCTTATCCACCATTTCATTTCATTATCATTCATTTCCCACTCCTAGAAAAGAGAGAACCCAATGTTGTCGAGTTGCATGCAACATTTGCAAAAAGTTGCAAATGTTGTCATGACAAGTTTTGGCATCTTTTGCATTTATGATGCAAACTACAAAATAGGGCATCTAACCCATTTAGTTTGATGAAATAAACTCATTAATGACTCATGAAGCATATTTTTCACCCAACATGGGTCTAGGACACATTTATAACCCATTTCCCAACTTTAGACCAAACTAGGACTAAACTACTAAAAGCAACTAACAAAGACTAATAGTGAACTTAGCGCTAACACTAATTCACCTAGTCACACACTCAAAATGACCTTCTAAGGCCTTAAGAAAACACACACATAGACTTTGATAAGGTTAGTTACAAGCCAAAACACTAGGGTTTTGAGGATTTCCTAGGTGCTCTTGCACCAATTTAATATCTTCATCACTTTTAAATTTCCCAGTTAGCCACAAATGGAAAGCAAAAGATAAGCTTAAGTTGTGGGGTAAGAGTGGGAAGTTAATGATTTATATAAAACATAGAGAAAAGTGAAATATCGTGGGCTCTTCCTTTCCCATTTAAACATGATATTTATTTTTATCATGTCATCTCTTTCCTCACACATCACCTATTATCATCATAATCAATCATTAATCATTAAATTATATGACTAATAAATAAAATTGAAAAAATCCTAATAAATAGTCACGATACAAAGTAAACATCTTGATCCTTAAAATTCTCTTATAATTATGATTTAAGTTAGGGAAAAACCAAATATATGAATTGGAATTAGCCAACACACAATTTCTCTTTCCTTGGTGCACTCTCTCATTCCCATACACAACCAACATTGTGTTTAAGAATGCTCTCATCATTATGTTTCATATTTGACCCTCAAGATAAATTGATAAGTTATGTTGGATATTAAACATGTTAAAGTTGCAATGGTTAATGAACATTCTCATTCTTGAAGGATGTAGCTATATCTACCACTCTTTCCTTTACTAAATTAAACATTAAAATTGTGAAGTCTGCAGTTAAGTAAGAATTTGAAGTGAAAGATGATGTATCAAACTCCCAGTGTTGTGATTATCTATTACACAAGATTATATTGTTGTGAATGGTCAATTAGTTTTTGAATTAGCAATTTAGTTTCTAAATTCTTACAATATGATGTCTTATTGGAGATAAATATTGAATACTTAGAATAAGATGCACTGTAATGAATAAATTATTAAATTACATTATCATTCTTCCTTCTGAAATGATGATAATGCATTTGGGCTCCCCAAATGTAACACAAATTCATGGTATGATTTTAAATCTTGTTATTTATCGTCATAAAAGTTTTTTATGTTTGTGATCTTAGTATTTTACTCGTATCAATAACTATGTCTCCTTTAATTTAAAAACTCTTGATATAGATACTGTGTTTGATTTATTGTCAATATGCTTCCAAACAGTTAAGGAAAATAACAAGTTAATCTCTTCTTTCCAGTTGTCCATTCACGGGTTTTGAAAGTCTTCTGTTGGAGTTGTTTAGTGTGCAAAATCAAAAGACAACAATTAGTCCAAGGGTCCTATATTTTCTAATATTATCCAACCATTTATGTAATTTCATCATGCTATGTTTTTGTTTCTATGAAATGAACTCCTAAGTGTGATTATGGTTTACAAAACTTCAACTTCTAAAAGAAAATACTCAATATCAATGGTTTTCTTATATATGCTTTATGTGTGTCTAACTTGTTTTACATTGATAGGGTGTTAGATTATTACGTGATGAGATTTCCAGGGGTATTGCTAAACGCAATGGTTTTCCTTGCGATCCAGATGACCTTTTTTGACTGATGGAGCAAGTCCTGGGGAAAATAAGACTATAGCACTTGCTGAAGAATTTTCTAGCTCGGATTCTTACATTTTATTTATAATAGTCCCCACAAGCTTTTCGTTATTTGGGAAGGTATGCACACTTACTATTGTATTGGATATGATGCACATAGGTTCATATGATGATGTAGTTACTCATAAGGTCAAAAAAGGATGGAATTATTTGTCCAATTGCACAATATCCACTGTACTCAACATCTCTTGCCCTTCATGGTGGGAAACTGGTATGTATGTCTATAGTTGGTTTATTTTGACTTTATAAGAAGAATTGGCATTCTTCACCTTTTTTTGGAAATTTTCCCTACAAGGATGCCTTCTGCATATTTGGTTCTCAGTGGCTCTAATAAGGTTTACTAACTAATCATTTTCTATATTTGTAGGTTCCATTCTACTTAAATGAAGCAACAGGATGGGGATTGGAAATATCTAAAGTCAAAGAACAACTGAAAGAAGCTCTCTTAAATGGAATTGATGTTTGGGCTATGGTTGTTATAAATCCGAGAAATGCCATGGGTCAGGTGAGACAAATATAATTCAAAGCAATAAATTTGGTATCATAATTTTTTGAGATTCATATTGGACTAGTAATGTTCTGGAATTTTTAGAGGCCTGAAAGCACTTTAAGCCTTCTATGCTCTATCGTACAATAATGAAAAGTGATAACCCAATTGAATGTCTTCTAAAAAGATCCAATATGGTTAATTGGAAGATTGGATTTGTAATCATTCTTGAATTTTTAGTCTTTGTAACACTCTTAATAACACTTGAAATTTCATGAAGGTTCTATCAGAGGAAAACCAACAAGAGATAGTGCGGTTTTGCAAGAGTGAAGGCTTGGTTTTTCTTGCTGATGAGGTAGCTCTTTTAATCACATATGACTATCAGTTTACAATTTTATTTCTTTGGTTATCTATTATTTATTGTAAAAAATAAATTCTTTATCATATTTTGAATTGATAGTGACTCACTAGAATATGAGGACATGAAATCAATTCTTGAGTTATTCACGGTGGAATAGTTTGCACTAAATCAGAGTCAGGAAAACAACTTCTATCTAACTCTAAAAATTTAAATTGAGTTAGTGTTTGGGAAACACAGGTTTACCAGGATAATGTTTATGCAGATAACAAAGAATTCCACTCTTTCAAAAATATTGCAAGGAGTATAGGCTACAAAAAAAATATATTTGTCTTGTATCTTACCAGTCGATATCCAAAGGTACTTAAAGAAAGTGACTTCCTATCTCTCATTTTGGATATTAATGATTATTGTTAGATATAAAAACTAAACTATTTTATATAGTTATATGGTAGTATATGGTAGCAAGAAAATTTAAATATATTCCTTTGCATTGTTTCGATGGCTTTTTCCTTTCTACTTGCTTAAGGGGAGAGTCAAGTAGAAATGAATAGTTCCCAGAAATGAATAGAGTCCCAAAATCCTAGCTTCCACTTAACACATTTGTTTTATGTTGTGCACTATATGCTTGTAAAGACAAAAAGCAATATGTAAATCATTTCTACATAGACAGTCCCTCTTGTTCTCAAGGTGTTGCAGGTATTTCTTCTGACTAGAAGAATTGTTGTAGTGATATTTTGTTTGTACATGGAACCCTATCATAAAAAATCATTTTGAGAGAACTGTATTTTTGGAAAATAAAATTTATCTATTCCTTTAAACCTCTACAAGATATCTTTTGCGGTTGGATTGTTAGAGTATAACTCTTAAAACACTTTCTTTTTGGATGTGTTATAGTCCAATCAAGCCTACCCAAACATAATATGTTATATTACAGTCCATTGTTGATGATTGGAATGCATTGAAGATGGATGATACTTTAAGAACTTGTAAATGGTAGCGGCAAGTATGTAATTATCTCAGGTGTGTTCAAAGATATTCTTTATCATGCTTTCAGTTTCAATGTCTTAATGTGAAATGGACCTCAATTGTGGATGTTTATCAATCTCTATTTATAACAAAATAAAAGTACCCCTTTCAAATCAATTTAAAACTGTAGTAGTAGAAATTACTATTTTACATGTTTAATTTCTTTTATTTCTTCATGGGTACATTTGTAATAAGTTTCAAAAAATAAAAATCTAGGGGTGTTCTTACACATATACAAGCCCCCAAACTCCAACATAACATTGTACAAATGATCAACTAGTAAAGGTGGGGCTATTTGGTGTTGTCATTTTTCAGGGACTTTATGCATGGTGATTTTTGATTATATGTTTCCTGGACAAATTTTTGTAATTCAAAAATAATGGATTTGCATCTCCATCAAGATAAGTGTACATGTAATATGGAGCCAAATATTTCTTATGAAGAAATGAAATTATAAATATGGGAAAATTTTGTTAGTAAATATTTCTTTCCTTGTGTTTCATTTATCTAGGCCTTATAAACATCTTAGAGCTCTTTATTCTTATAGTCCTTGTTTGGTGGCATTGACAAGGACCACTCTTAGAAGAAAATGTTATATTCCCCATGCCTTGTCCAACCAATGCTAGGGTAGTTGTGAAGATTTTCCTCAATAGACATTTCTATTGTATTGTAAACGAAAGATAGAGAATTGGGGAGGTATGAGAATTAATCAAGTAATACTGTGTTTGTTTTAGATAAGGGGTCATGTAACATATCATTGCTGGAATCTCTATCCATATTATTTTTATGAAATGAGAAACTACAGTGTGGCCATGTGTTATAGGAAGCAATTCATCACTAAAAAATCCAAGCACTCAAGAAGAAGAAAAGACATGAAAACTCTCTTTAGAACCCCATCAAGCACAAATAAATAGATAAGTTTGTACAAGAACATTGGCCATAATTACTATAGTTGTCGCAATATTATGGGATAAAATATTTTATGTTGATGAGTTAAAGCAAGTCATGCCCTCATTTCTTGCACCCAAAGACACTCTCTACTGCGATATGCATTCTCCAAAGATCACAACCTTATCTATTTAGGAGATTCTTTTCAAATGGAAGTTTCATAAACCATAGTTTGGTGTAATCAACAGAGAACAAAGAAAATAATATATTAATATTAGATGGTGATCATGGACTCAAAATGACCATAGCTGATGCAGTGTTCTTACATTCAAATAGCTGACCATTGTTTTATGTTATTTCCTCTCTACCAGACTTTAATTAATTTTAAGTACATGCAGAACAATTTTATCAAAGAAACACAAAAACAAAAACACCTTGATGCTAGTAGAGCTGCCAATATTGACAGTGATCATGACGAACCAATGGATAAGAATGTGCATCCCAGTCATAGTTGTGTTGAAGTTGAGGTAATATAATACTTACGTTGTGGAAAAAAATTATAGCTTTTGTATTCTTTACTTGAATTATATTAACTTTTCATGATGATTAAACTACATGCAGAGCAATCATATGAGAGAAAATTGAAAAGGAAACAACAATGTTGGTAGTGATTATGATGATTTCAAAGAGGATGTGCATGATATTTATAATACCAACAATGCTAAACTTGAGGTGAGTGCTATAAAAATTTACTTTTCCTTAATTAGGATATGATAGAATTAGTTGTTAATTTAAACTATTTAAATACTTTCAGAAATATTGTTAATTTAATCTGTTTAAATACTTTGAGTAATATTGTTTAATAAGCATGCCATGTGTGCACTTGTGAGTAGGATGAGGAGCTCAATTAGTAAGTTTCTTGAGGGACTCCATTACTGTTGTCACAAAACCCAACAAGCTTCTTCATTAGGATCATCTCCATGGATCCAATCCACACCATACACTTGACCAAACTCAAAAAAAATTAAACACAATCTAATCCACCTGAGCCAAATAAAATTTCCTAGCCTGTACATTCTCTTGCATGTATTTCTGCATATTTTGATGGAATCCTTATTATCATGTACCTATATGTACTTTTATTAAAATGGATATTTTATTTTCATGTCTCTATTCTTTCTTGGTGGGATGAATACTTTAATTTTTCTAAACTATAACAACATTATCTTTACTTCTCAGTCTTCTCAAGCACCAAGGATGTCTATTTTTGATAGCTGGAAGGAAGCTTTTACAGGTAAGTGTACGACTAATTTTTCAATGTAGTGTGGCTCCAATTTTCTTAAGCTATATAAATATTGATGTTTGTGCAAATGTAGGGAAGGGGTGGGAGTGCATTCAACTTAGTTGTACCGGATGAATCATAAATCCCATTAGGAACTTGGTTGGGGTGGCTTATGGCTACTATATATATGGGTGGAAGGGTCCCACAAATCTATTTAAATGTGAGTTCTATATAAATCAAGTTCAATACTTTTAATCTAACAAGATGTATAGCTTGCATATATTTTTAATTGTATTTTGTGTCTCTATATAAAAAGCATATGTTAATGTTTTATTTGTTTAGTTGGTTTATGATAAATCACATTGATAGACATATTCTACTGGAAATCTAATGTGAAATCAGATCTGTCATCTAAACAAATCAAAAATTACAATGACCTTCTTTTTATTCTCTAATACCATATTAAATGCTTTTCAAATTTCCTAACTTATTGAAAATTTCATCTCCAATAAGTATGCAAACAATTTTATCAATATTGGTTGGTTGCAGATTAAGAGAGGGACTGTAGAGGTATTCTTCAACCTTTTAACATATTCATTCAAAATTGTTTAAGACTCTTTCACTTAAGATTGTATTTAAAGGGGGGATAATAATATTATGAAATCTTTTATTGATGTTATTATTAGGGCATTAATTTTCTTCTGTTCATATTTTTCCACTTGCACTGCTAGACCAAAGGGTGTTTAGAGACTTGAAATTCTGAAGGGTATATTTACTCTTTAAAGGGTTCTAGACTAGTGTAAGAGCACCTTCTTTACAAGCAGGAGGTTGGTGGTTCAATTCTATCATTCCCTAACATGAATTAGTCAACTATATGGGTGTGTACACATTTTTTAAAAAATTGGGTAAACTTGAACTTGGAATATGAGTTAGAGGGTCATGCACTCAAAATAAGAAGATGTGTAAAAAATAAAAATTGTAGTACTATGAATTTAGTTTCTAAAACACTAATTTTTTAAAAAAACCAATAATATTAAGAGGGTCGAACCTCACATGCACAAAAATATGTTCCTGATTTTGTTGAAAAAAAACATAACATAGTTGTTTCTGTGCGCGGTACAAAAGGTATAGTTATATTTAGTATTTTTTAAATCCCTTTGGTAGGATGATAGGTAAGAGTGAGATATAGAAGTTGTGTATTTTTTGTAATTTTCCGATCAATATTTTGTTTTCTGTGATTTTTTGAAGTAATCGCATCCTGAAAATTTGGTACCTGTTTGTGCATTGGGCATAACTTGCATCAAAATAATAAAAAAATGAAAACTTTTTTAAAAAAAAGTATAGAATCAAGTGTAGAACAATAATATGTATTTTATTTGTAATTTTATTAAGTATATCAAAAGTTATTAAAAAAATGGTAGACATATGTCTGTGAGGACAATCAAGACACTGGAAAAGAAAATTAAAATTTACTATGCTAATGTTGTCCAAAAAT
This sequence comes from Thuja plicata, assembly GCA_018584345.1. Lineage (NCBI taxonomy): Eukaryota > Viridiplantae > Streptophyta > Pinopsida > Cupressales > Cupressaceae > Thuja > Thuja plicata. The sequence continues at coordinate 2,365,412 of MU224826.1, read as the reverse complement.
AGAAAAATTTATATGGTTAGAAAGCTAAGAAGACGTATGAGATTATGGAGAAAATTATAGAGCTACCCAGCTGACAAATTGCAAACCTGATGAAGATAAAGTCTAGATTTCATCTTAGAAGATGAAAAAATGTCTAAGAGAACAAAAATGGAGGGAAAATGAGCCTCCAAGCCTTTGGTTCATTGTCCAAAGCTCTTCCCAAGCCATAACCCGATCGGGTTCTGGAGAATAAAATGCACAATTTTCACTTCTTCAAAACCTGATCTCTCTTTCTCTCTCTCTCTCTCAATCATCCTTTGTTCTTAGTTTTTTAGAACCCGATCAGGTTTTGAGTAATTAGGAGCATTGAGTCATTATGTTCTCATAACCCAATCTGGTTCTGAGTTATTAGGAGCATTGAGCCTTTATGTTCTCATAACCTGATCGGGTTCTGAACCTGATCGGGTTCTGTGGAATTAGGATCTTTGCTTGCTTCAATGGTCTTTAAATAGTCATTTCAAGTTGTTTTGAGGTCCCACAACTGTTGTTCTATTGTTTTACATTAGGAACAGACAAGTTTGCACTTCTTTTGCATGTTTTTTCTTTGCAATGATTGAAAATTGTGTTTTTAATGTTATTTTATCATTGTAAGTTCTCGTTTCAAGAAAATGGTTGATTTGTTCTTATTTTTTGGATTTGATGTTCACATGTTATTCTATGTTCATGATATTATTAGTAGGGTCCATTCAATACAAACAATGGGAAAGAACAAAAGAGGAACAATTGAACAATGAGAGACAAACAAGGAAAGACAAAGGGAGTGCATGAGGAGATTACAACAAGGCACATCAACAAATGCAAGCAATGTAAGTGATGAAAATGAAAATTTTAATGTGACAAATGTACCATTTCAATTCGATGTCATTAATGAACAAAATACACATAATGAAAATGAAATCATCAACATACACCATTTGAAATGATGGGGATAAATGCACCTAATTTATCTAATGACAATGTAGAGCATGCAGTTGTGTTAACACCTCCTAGAATAATTCGTAGAAAACCAAAGTTTCTAATTGACATTGATGAAAATATTTTGAGGCCAATGCATGACAAAATTTTGGAAATAAATTGTAGAAGAATTATTAAAAAGATTTGGAATAACTATTTTGAAAAATTAAATCAAAGTGGAAGATGTCAAGTAGTTGTTGAAATGATTAAGAATCTGAAATTTAGAGAGACAATGACAATTGTGGGGTTGAGAACATCTGTAAATAGTACTAAGAGAACCATTGTGAGAAATATATTCAATCCATACTAAGCCATTGGTTCAAAATCACTCAGTAAAGATGCTAATGTTACTCGACGTGTCCTCACATCAACAATAATGGGAAAGGAAATGAAAAATCTTGTATAGTAAGCAAAACAAGAAAGTCATTAAGGATAGGTAGATCAACATTACAAAGATCCTTACAAAGGTGAGACAAAATTGAGGATCCAAACACTAATTCTCTTTGGTCATTCTCGGGTAGACTGCCACGCAAGGACAAGGTTGTCGTTGATGCATTAAGAACACTAATTGAAAAGTTTTGGCATGAAAACATAAGGGTTTCACCCAGCCAAAGAGACATTGTTAGGAGGAGAATCAGATCTACAAATCGTATGCCACATCCAAAACACTTTTTGGATATGACACAAACATAATTTTATGAAAGATTCCTCCAAAGTTGTCCTCAAATTAAAATTAGTCAAAGATTTTTTGAAATGATAAAACCCTTTTACGTCAAGATTAATCATGTGTGCACTACATGTTGTTGCAGGGTATACATTGAATTTTCCATCCATTATGATATATATCATCATGTTTGTTGTACTTTGCACACTAGCACTATTTTGTAGGAATGTGGTCTTCAAGCACCTCCTACATCATCAAGAGATTTTATGTCAAGTGTATAATGTAATCGAGATGATGGTTGCATTTATTATAAGATGATGTGTTTGAATGGATCTTGTAGTGCATGTGGCGGTATGAGAAAGTTGCAGATATGTCACCATCTAGAGAGCACAAATGAGATTGGAAATACACTAGTTTCTTTTGGAAAATACAAGACAGTAACTTATGGTCTAAAAGATGGAAAAGAACTTAAGAGGTGTGAGTTAGTGAAAAATGATATATGCGTAGCTGATTTTATGAAGATATTTAAAGAGAAACTAGTTTATGAGTACATACATTATCCACATAGAGCTAGGTGATTGGATGAGAAATTCAAGATATGTAAGGACACTTTTCCCCTTGGTACTATTGTCTCCATTATTGATTTTTCTGAGAATTATACACTTAAACCTTAGAATGAAGTGCAAGCATTGTATTACCATTCTATACAAGTCACGATCTTTGTACATATAGAATTCTTGCATGCACATGATAGCACAGATGCAGATAGAAAGGTTTTAAGAGAGTATCACTTCTACATAAGTGATGATCACACACATTCATTAGAGTTTGTGCAAGGTTGCTTCAAAGTTTTCTATGAGAATTTAAAGGAAAGAGGTATTGAGTACAACCAACACATAATATGGTTAGATAATTGCACCTCACAATTCAAGAATGCAAATATGTTCTATTGGTTGAGTAGGATGCATGTGACAAGTGGCATTCAACATTTTTGGAATTTCACAGAGGTGGGGCATGGAAAAGGCGAGCATGATGGTGCTGGTGCATGTGTAAAAAGAGCTCTTTCCAGAGAGGAATTGAAGTATGAAGGTGGTGAAGAGTTAATAAATGCACAAATAATTGTGCAATGGTGCAACTCTATCATGGGAATATGTAATGAAGGTAATTCTATGGTTAATAGGTTTTTTTGGTTGATAAACGAGTCTAACATTGGAAACTATCTAGATTGTTGTACACTTACAGGATCAAGTGACATGCACTCATTTTGAAGTTCAAATGTAGCATCACTAGGTATTTATACTAGATTAATGGCATGTTTTTGCTTGTCTTATATGAATTTCACATGGGAGGAATGTGAATCAAAAGAGTGGGTTAACGAATGGTCTTATACACCTTTGCAACCATTTGATACATATCAACTTCCTAGAGCACTACAATTGAGCCAGTTTGAAGCATCAACGGATTTTGATCACATATCTGACCTAGTTCAACTAGGTAATTTCTCAATTTATTCTTCATTTTGAGACTTATCCATCATTTTGAACCAGGTAATTTATCAATTTCTCAATTTCTTAAGAGTTTAGGGTGTTAATTTATCCCTCTATAAATTGCAGGTCATGTATATGTAGTTGTTGCAGATGAGAACAATGAGGAAGGTACCGATTACTTTTTGTCTCGTTGTATTGAGGGAAAAAATAATTTGACAACTACAGTCATTGATGGAGAGGGTATTGAGCACCCAATAGGATCCTTTGTTGTGACAGGGACATGGCTTAGAAGGTATGCTATCAAAATATAATGTGTTCTTTTTTGATGACTTTGACACCTCTTACCATCATTCTATTACACTTTGTATGTTGAATTTTGTATTCATTTATGCTTCTATGAAATGCAGGTACCCTATCCAAAAATCCAAGAATTGGTTGTTTGAGGACTATGAGACACATAGACATATTTTGCATTACTCGAACCTTCTTGTTGCAACAAATATTGAATTGATAAAGTATACTTGTAGACTTCATAAGAAGAACTTATGGAAACTTTGTGAATCTAAACACGAGGAAATACATGACACAATAAGGGTTAGAGCCAATCCAGAAGGTTATCTCAATTAGTTATGGGCCATCATGAAGAATCATTCTACAAATGGTAGAATTATTTTGACAATTTTGTATATAAATTTTGCGAAACAATGTAACTTTGCTTTTTTGTAAATATAAATGACTACGAAGTGGTCTACATGCATATTTGGAGACCACATTTTTTATATTGAAAGAAGATCAAATTGTATATAAAGGTGGCCATGGGTTGATTTGTATATACCAAGGGTCCACATTTTGTATAGTTTACTGTGTACCATTTAACTAAGAGGATATGAGTGAATTACGATTCATTATAATTATAACAATGGCTCATGCAGTCGATATCTCATGTTTCTCTAAATTATAATAATGGTTCATGTGTAGTATTTATGTATGTATGTTCATTTTCATATTATATCTTTGTCATGCATTGTATTTATGTATGTTTGTTCATTTTCATATTATATATTTTTTATGTATTGTATGTTTGAATTGTTTTACATCTATTACAATCAAAATTATGGTGTTATATTTTATGCTTTGTGGACATTTGAATTGTTTTACTTCTATTGCTACCCAATTTGGCTTAGTGCACCTTGGGAACGCTTCAGTTTGACTTGCGCCAGAATTTTATTGATGGTTTACAAGCAAAAAAGGTTCTCCCATAGCATTTACCAAGCCAAATGGAGCTGACGGTTTGGTCCCACGACGAATGGTTTGAAAGATGCACCATTGAGAAACTTTCAACTGAGCAACACTGCAAATTTTTGCACCAACCAAGATCGGGTTGACAAATGGAATACAAGTGGATTCTCCCAAAATAGAGTGAAATGCTTGTAGACCTTCCCAACATGGTCCTTGTGCACTTCATAGATCTTTGATATCTCTCACGAGGTCCGAGATATGGCTCTCCAAAAATTGCTGCCCAATTTGGCTTAGTGCACCTTGGGAATACTTTGGTACGGCTTGCGTCAGAATGTTCTTGATGGTTCAAAAGAGAAAAAGGGTCTCCCTTAGCGTCTACCTGGCCAATTGGAGTTGATGGAGTTAACGGTTTGGTTCCATGACAAATGGTTTGAAAGATGTACAATTGAGCAACTTTCAACTGAGTAACACTACAACTTTTTGGACCAACCGAGATCGAGTTGCCAAATGGAATCCAAGTGAAATATCCTAGAACTAAGCCACCTACTTGTAGGCCTTCCCAATATGGTCCTTTTTCACTTCACTGATCTCTAATATCTCTCACGAGGTCTGAGATATGGCTCTCCAAAAATTGTTGCCCAATTTGGCTTAGTGCACCTTGGGAACACTTCGGTCTGACTTGTGCCAGAATGTTCTTGATGGTTTTCAAGAAAAAAAGGGTCTCCCCTAGCATTTACCTGGCCAACTGGAGCTGATGGAGTTGATGGTTTGGTCCCACAAAAAAGGGTTTGAAATATGCACCATTGACCAACTTTCAACTGAGCAACACTGCAACTTTTTGCACCAATCGAGATCGGGTCAAAAAATGGAATCCAAGTGGAATCTCCCAAAACTAAGTCATAGTCTCCTAGGCCTTCACAAGGTGTTCCTTGTGCACTTCATAGATCTCTGATATCTCTCATGAGGTCCGAGATATGGCTCTCCGAAAATTTCTGACCAATTTAGCTTAGTGCACCTTGGGAACACTTCGATATGACTTGTGCCGGAATGTTCTTGATGGTTCACAATAAAAAAAAGGGTCTCCCCTAGCATTTAACCAGCTAGCTAGAGCTGATGGTTTGGGCCAATGATGAATGGTTTGAAAGATGCACCATTGAGCAACTTTCAACTGAGCAACAATGCAACTTTTTGTGCAACTTTTGACAACATTTGTGCAACTTTTGACAATGTTGCAAAATGTTGCTATTAGGACCTCTAAACCTATTGAAAGGACTTAGAAGACCGTTAGATCCTATAGTAGGAGCTTTATTAGACCAAAAAAATCAAACCTACTTATCCTATCATAGGTCATGAGTCTAATCAACCTTAGGTTTATAAAGACACTTAGATGGATTGACTTTACAATGAGACCAATCTAATCAAAATGAATGGTTAATCTATAGGATCTAACAAAGATTAAAAATATGTGAAGATGAACCAATGAAGACTCCTATCCATGCTTGTTGTTGTTTGGCTCCCCTGCACCAAAGACCCCTATAATTTCCCAGGTGTATCCAATGAACATTATATAGAGCATGAAAGATACACCTACAAACATAAATTTACTTAAGTAATGGAGTGCATACATATAGAGCATGAAAGATACATCTAAATACAATGTAGCACATCTATAATTAATTCACTTAAATCATAAAATTGCTTATGTCCTGGAGCAAACATGTAGTACATATATTATGAATCATAGACATGAATTCACTTAAGTCATTCATGTAGGTCGTACACATGAATTTAGGCTATGAGTCATATACATGAATAGACATGAAGTACACACACAAGTACATTAATTTATTGAAACACATGCATATACGCAAGTCATGTGAAACAAGAATACACTTAAGACATAAACATCCAACCAAAAAATTGAAGGATCAAATTTGAAGTTTCATATATAAAAAAATGAACAATAATAGCGTACACATCAATACATGGAGTACATGCCAAATCCATAATAGAGTTAAAAAAAATGACATCAACTATGTCCAGGTCTATATATACAATGTACAAATGTCACACACACACACACACACACATATGTTGGCAAGTTGACTTTCTGAGGAAGCATGACTAATTTTGTGTTGTCAATCATGGCAACAAAGTCATACTTAAGTTCTATTATGAAAGACAAAATGACTAAGTGTGAAAACAGGGCAGACAGACACATACAGAGATTAGTACATCAGCGCATGTGTTAGAGATCACACCAAAGCATGTGTGATTAGGTATATACTCTATGGTGTATATACATGCTAGATCCAGACACGCAGAGTATGGAACAATAGTACAAAAAAGTTACAGGCAGATTAGTAAACTTGTAGTCCAGAAGACAGTGCATGGAAGCCGACTACAGTTTTGGTCAGCATGAATTAGTTTGAGATGATAAGGACATGCACCTTTAGTTATAAGTTTTTATTAATGTAATTAATGTTTTAGTGAACACGCTTAGGCCGACTTGTTCGGAAGCATTGTGTATTTTGGTTTAAAGGCCGACTAGTGTTATGTTTTGGGTCCCGCCTATTCAATTGTAAACATATAAGTATGTAATGTAATGTTATGTTACAAGAGTCAATTATTATGCATGAGGAAGATACAGATGAGTAGTATAATGAAGTCAGTAGATGATATAGCTCTTTAAAGGAGTAAGAGCATTCATGCATATAAGGAATTGATCAGACAGCAGTGTCATTAGAGCAGTTCATTTTTGATATAGTGCATATCAACATTCAGAGGGTTGTATCCTTCATCTTATTGGGTAGTGAGCCTAGGCAGTGACCCATATACCTTTAACAAGTTTTTGTAAAAGACTCCTAACAGGGTCAGACCTTTAACCAGGTCATTGTACTCAAATTGTAAAGACTGCTTCTAACAGGGCAAATGAACTTTAACAGGTTCATTATACCTAGTACAATATTTGTGGGTATTAATCCCCACCAGAGTTTTCCTCTAATCAAGGTTCTCCGTAATCATATCATGTGTTATGTGTTCTTGTGTTATGCTTCTTTGGATGCACATTTGATATATGTTTAATTGGCTCAATATAATTAATAGATAAACACTAATTCACCCCCCGCCTCTTAGTGTTTCTAACAATTGGTATCAGAGCTCTGGTCCTCTGAAAGAAAGTTTAACCACTTGAGGAGATCATGGACTCAGCTGAAGAAAAAAATTTGAAAAATAATCTTGAAGAAGCTCTTGAAGATCTTGACAGATCTAAGAAGGAAAATGAGAACTAAGATTGAAAATTGATGGCTCTCAAATACTTATTAAAAGGCTAAGAAAATATCTGAAAGATTGTTCTACAAGTGATCTAGGACAAATGGTCAAAAATTTTAATGAAGAGAATAAATCTCTAAAGGATAAACTTGAAGATCTGGAGGAACAAATTACAGATAGCCAGAACACCATTGAAGACAAGATCAAAGAAAGCAAACAATTGGACGATGAACTTCTGTAGGCAAACATGAAAGTCTTGGAATTGGAAAACATGAAGAAGAAGTTGGAATCTAAATTAACAGAAGAAAAAGACAAGATTGATAAACTTCACACAAGTTCTGATTTAATTCAATCCCAGCTCAATGCGCAAAGGGAAAAAGGGAACACTACTGGTCTTGGATTTAGTACAGCACAAGATGAAATCAAATCATCACAAGAGAGAGCAAAAACACTTGAAGCATCTTCAAAAGCTAAGAAAGTTGAAGATAGTACAAAGGTTATATCTAAACCACCTAAAAGAGAAATCAAGCAAGTTAACAAAACTTGTTATGCATGCAATAAACATGGGCATTTGGCAAGAGATTGTAAAGAGGTAAGACCTTTTAAAGGTTATTGATACTCCTATAATAAGTTTGGTTACAGGGCTATACATTGTAGAACAAGTCATAAGAATCAACATCAGCAGAATCACAGAAGTATGAATCAAAACAATCAAAGAAATCAACTCTCAACAAATTTGCAGAACATTACATGTCAGATATGAAACTACAATGGACACATAACAAAGCAATGCAACATGATGAGCAAGAACATCAGACATCCTATCATTTTTCACACATGTGGAAAGGCTAGACATATCACAAGGTTTTGCAGATCCAAAACTCAGAAACAAGAGGATCCTAAAAAGTCACTATTTGAAGAGAAAGGAGAAGTCAAGTTTGTCTCAGCAAATAAAGATTCAAACAAAATATGGGTTGAAGTTAAGAAGGAAAATAATGTTGACAAAGTAGTTGATGCATCCACAGTGGATGCACCCTCTACTTCTACTCAAATAGACCTTCTTGGTCTAAGGGGGAGCTATTCTAGCTTAGGACCCCTGCGTGGTTGGTGTACTCACTTCTGAGTATGCACCTTTGGATTCATGAATAAAATAATAGATTACAGCTATATGCATTCACGCATTATCTAAATTGCATCAGGATCAGTTTGAAAATCACTGTGTATGGTTGCAAGCATTAAATGTGACAGATTGTATAAAAATAAATTTGCGGTCAATCATTTTCACATTTACATTCGAGAGCACATAAATTGAAGAGCATTAGAGCACTAAGACATCAAAGCACAAAGGAATAATAGTTTGGCAGTTGGAGCGAATGGATAATCAGTTTGAAACGGAGCCCTAGTCGTCGCGCCGTTTCAGAATTTCATGGAAACCCTACATAAACACCTAGTAAGTATGGTGACCCCAGTTGTGTTTGATGTAGCAGAGAGGAAGAGGTTCATATTTAAGAAGCATCCATTCAAATCCACACTAGATGATCTGGAAGGGGATTTCTCCAAAACCCCGCTTGGCGTTGTTCACGTGGAAGATATCTGCACATACATTTACTGTAAGAAGGAATCATCAGGAGATGATAATATAGCCACTCATATGGCATCAATGTTAAATCCGGATTTCACATTCAAGGATGATTTTGCACACTTACAAGATAACCCTATTCTTGAGTATTCGAATGTGCATGAGTTTGAAGAACCAAAATGGGTAAATATTCTACTAAGCAGAATTCATGATGATCTTTTCTGGACTGGAGATGTCCCTGTTCGCATCACTATAGAACTAATCCATCAGTTAACCAGACTTCCAATGAATGGACCAATGTTTCCCACTCGTAAGGATGTCAAGAAAAAAATTGAGAAAGTTTGTTTTTCCAGGAGTGATAGGCGCGGAATGACAGTTGACCCTATTAAGGAAGATGACATTAAACTCCTGACAATGATACTTGGATACAAGTTTTAGCAAGCAAGCAGGTTGAATAGTGTCTCCATAGCAACAGTCCTTGTAGCTATCAGAATGGTGAAAGATAACACCCAATACAACCTATGCAAGATCTTGCGTGGTCAATTGATTGACAATATTAGAATCATAAAACATGACAGGAGAAAAACATTCAAGTTTGGATCTCTGATCATCTATTTGTATTACCATATAGTTGGAAAGGTTGCAGACCTTTATCTAGACAAAGGCAAACCTACAATGTCTCAGATATCTCTTAAGGCCACATTAGACAGCAGTGCAAGAGATGCAATGAATATGGATATAAAAATATTCAGGGTCAAAATGTAGAATAGGTTCAGACTATCTAAGAAGATAGTTGACAAATACAAGGATACAATATGCTTCATGGTAGAGAAAGATTGCACATGCATGGAGGCTTTTGAGCCAAGAAATAAGTGGATTCATCCACTAGGGTATGAAGTAGAAGACCATGTGTTAGAAGGATATGTGCAAGTCTTATTGTCAGCAACTAAAGACCCTAATGAACCTAGATGGGGCACTTACAGAGAAAAGACTGACGAAGTAGATATTGAACTACAGCTTGCTGTTAACAAAAGGAAAGCATCCAGAACTACATCCAACATTATGAAAATACATGGAATCGCACAAGAAGATTTGGACAAGGCAAAAGAAGCCAAAATTGCTAAAGAACTTGAGTAGATTCATGCACAAGTTAAACTTGAGAAGACTGATAACACTCAGAAGAAGAAGAAGAAGAAAAATGAGGAGAGTACCTCTGCGCCTACTACCACAATTGATCTAGATACATCTCCACCTTCTGTACCTAGAAAGAAACCTAGAGGAAGGAAGAAAGTGGCTACAAGTCATCCATCCTCAAGAACTACACAGAGCACAGTAAGGAGTACTCAAGCTCCTCCTGAGGCAGGTTTTAGACCCAGTCTAAATATCTTGAAGAATAGGATTGTAAATGAAGGAAGATTGGATACACTTTCCAAAGTCTATGACAAGTATCAAGAAATTAATAAGACTGAGATACACACCATGATCATATCTCACATGATCAAGTTCAAAAAGATAGTTCTTGAACTCAAGATAGTAATACCGTATCAGTTATGGAACATATTGGAGATCATGAAAATACATGCTATAGAAGAGGACATGAAGATTAGAGAAGATACTTTGGATACTCTTCTCCCTAATTTTTCACATGATGAGAAGGCTATTCTGTTAGATCTGGTGAAGCCTCATCTCCGTAGTAAGAGAAGAACTCTTCAGATTATGAACAAAGAGTATGAGCAGTTGGAAAGGAGACTAAAAAAGCATTTGCACAAGTATTTATGGATAGACATATGTATCCATCAACAACACCTACAAAGGAAACTCAAGTACCTTCTAAACAGGATATAGAACCAATAATTCAGGTAGTGCCTATGACAAGTCCATAGGTTTCAACACCCTCAATCTCAATAGCCTCTGAGACAGCTAAATATACAGAGGATACTATAGTAATTGATGATGTAAAAATATCTATGACAGCTTCTGATAATGATATGGATAAAGTTGATGAAGCATTTGTAAACACCGAGGAAATGAACACTGATGACACAACTCTACAATAGGATGAAGTTCCTTTCATTGATCCAATAGACTTGGATAAAGAGAAAGATACTCAAGATAATGAGACACCAGTAAAGGAAATTCATGTCAAAAGTAAATGTGTAGATACAAGTCAGAATACTATTTTCTCACCATCCACTCAACCATCCACCTCATTGTTGTTAAGGTTAACTCTTGACTCAGCAAGTTTAGATGCATGGGAAGAAGAAGACCTTATCAAGATCAGTGTCCTTGCCATGGAAATGGTAAAAGAGAAACATGTGATGAGGAACCCTCACTTTGTGGAATCAATAAACATTTTTAATGAATTAGTTCTTGCTGATAAGAAAGTTGCTAAAGTTCAAACAGTTGAACATGTGGATAGCATACTGACAAACTTCAAAACACATTTCACTAGCTTAGTAGAATCAACTGCTAAGATTGCAGAAGATGAATACAAGAAGGAGAGACTAAATGAATTGGTAAAGAACTTTACCTTAGATCTGAACTCCTTAAAGATTGGGCAATCTATACTTAAAGAGTTGGCAGAAAAAGGCAAGAA
>MU224826.1:2330675-2350231 GCA_018584345.1 Thuja plicata | reverse complement strand
AATCAGTGAACAATCAGAGATTGTATTCATGATTTTGAACAAGAAATAAGAGTAAAAGAATGATGGTTGGATGTTCCAAATGATGTTCAAGGTTGATTTAGAAGCCAATAAGTGATTGGTTGGGGTATGATTCTATGTATGAGTTTAGCATTGGTTGAATTGAGTCCAAGGATGGAGGGCGAGAGTTCAAATCAATTTGAGTCATGATGGCTAGACAAGGAAGTGAATTCCGTGAGTTGAATTACACTAGAAAAAATTCTTTGACCATAAAGAAATAGCAAAAAAATATACACTAAGTTACCACCATACAAATTATTAAGATATAATATTTTCAAAACAAAATACTATTCTATTTTAGGAATATTTATAAAAAATTACCTCAGGTGTTTGAGCTACCCATCTACATGTACTATAACAAGCACTCTTTGGTGTGGTTGTACCAACAGATGCACCCTGCAATGCATATTATTCATGTATCAATTTATATTCTTCTATACATGAATTTTATTTACGTGTAACATAAAATAACATGTCAAAACACAAATTTAAACAAACCTATGTTGGTTGTGTACCATACAACATTGACAAAAGATCATCTATGAAGGCCACATCCTCAGTAGTGGATGCCTAAAATATTCTCCCACAATGTACACATGAATGGGATGTCGAACCATTTGCACTCGCCTGGCTATCTACCCCATCACATATACCATTACAACTAATGCAGATATGCTCAATGGGCTGGGCTGACCCTGCAAATGTATCTGATGATAATGGAGCTTGCACATGATGAGATGATCCTAATTGTGCATCTGATGATGATGGAGCTGACATGGGATGGGATGATCCTAATGGCACATCTGATGAAGATGGAGGTGGCATGGGCATTGATCCATCCTCTCCAACTAACTGAGTGCCATGCTGGATAATGACATCAGTTAATGATGCAGCTGCATGAAGAGTCTATATATCCATAGACTCCTTCACCACTACTGGGACCAAAACATGAATGAGGGGTTTTCTTGCAATATGCCTCCTCTCTTATGGTTAGATAATCCTATGTGCCCCAGGTCTATCCTACACAGAGCCTCTCCCTCTACCCTGGAACTCATGAAAGTCAAAGTAATTTGGCTTCTCACCAATGATAAACTCACAATATAGCTTCCTCAAAAAATATAAAGGCACCTCATTATTATTACAAGGTAGTTGGTAAAATACCATGTACCACCTATCCCAAAAAGCTGATTCCATTCCCCTATGAACACACCAATGTATAGGAAAGCATTTTGTATTAACTTCTAGGGAATTGCTAGTATTAGAATCGGTAAAAAGGGCACATATGTCACATTTTTCTATGCCTTTTATTTTCATATTCTCATATGATAAACCATTAGCATAATATGTACGACACCTATCCCTCCATGAACCCCATTTTGTCACCTCTTGAGACACCTCATTTTCACTATTGGACATTTTTCTAATTTAGTGGTGAGGGTAGAGTGATGCTAAAGACTGGAAGCCTTCAACCTATTGACTAATATATTAATTTGTGCACTATTTTGGTTAAGGTGTTGCACGAGGTCCTCTTGTGTTGAATTTCCATGATCTAATGGCACATGTGGAGGGTTTACGGCTGGCGGTGGCTATGGACAAGGAGAATTTTGAGGGTTTATGGGTGGCAATGGTGGTGGACAAGGAGAATTTTGAGGAGGCTTTTAGGGTGGTGGTGGTGGTGGACGAGGATAATTTGGAGGGTTTACGGGGGGTGGTCTTTCATTTATTTTTATTCTTCTAGGGTTGTTTGATGAATCTGATATGAAATTAATTTAAAAGAAAACAAAAAATCAATATCATAACCTAATTCGATAAAAAAATGCAAAAAAACAATAAAATAATAAAAACAATAATACATACCTTTCTTATGGGGCACCATTGCTTGGAAATGTGCAAATTGTTGAAGATTTCTTATATTCTTCAAAGCTCGATCAGGTTCTGTGGCTTTTTTGGTCTCCTAGGCTCTGCTTCTCTAGGGTTTAGGCATTAGAAATGGCCTAAGCCGTGGGCTGTCCAAAATATAATATATTTCTAATAACCCGATCAGGTTATGAGGAACATTTTAGAACCCGATCGGGTTCTTAGAAAATATTCTATGTCTAATAACATGATCGGGTTAATTGAAACATTTTAGAACCCAATCGGGTTCCTAGAAAGTTCAATTTTTTTAATAATATTGTCTAGGCTTGGTTACCAAGCCTAGTAAAATTTCAAAATTTCAATAACCCGATCGGGTTATATATGAAATTTGAATTTTTTTTAAAGATGTGTCCACTTTTTTGGTCCACAACTTGGTGCACACACCCATATGTAGTAGTGAAATGACCAAATGAGAAAATAAATGACCAAATAAACTACCAAATGACCAAATAAACAACCAAATAAACTACCAAATGAATAGATAAATGACTAAATAAACTACTAAATGACTAAAATAGTTTAGTCATAAATTTGGTCACGAGATAAATGACAGGAAATAAACTACCATTGATCATGTGACCAAATTTGGTCATTTATCTACAAATTTTGGTAGTTTATTTGGTCATATATTGCTATATTTTTACTAGAGAGAAAATGCGTGAAATAACAAATTGCAAGCATTAAAGGAAAGATTTGAGGCCTTGTTTGACTGTGTAAAGGCGTGGCTTCTCTGTCAAAGGCATCACTTAAAGCTTGGCACACATTGAAAGAAGGTAAGAAAATAAAATTGAAGTGATTCTAGGCATGGCTTTGTACCTCACAAGCGTCGCTTTACCTGCAAACTGCAAAATGCAACAACAAGAGATAAAAAAACATGCAAATGATGATGAAAAATGGAATTAGAGGCTTAAGCCCCATGGTGGGTGCCATTTGTGTATATATAAACTATACCTTCATGAAATTACTTTGAAATCTATCAATTCTATGGAAAGACAATCTAAATTTAAGAAAAGAATTAACAAATAAATAAGAAGCATTCCATGGTTCTCTAACTAAGCATGTTAATGAAGCTCTCAACCTTAATCTCCATTAGTGATAGTCCTAAATGAGAAATGATGATTGATATGCCTAATATAGCTCTCAAATTCCTTAATTTGTCATACAGTTCATTCAATTTTGCTCTCAAAATGCACTATTATGCTCAAAATGCTATGATATCAAAGTGATTTCTCTATAGTGTAGATGAAATTGCTCATGAATGTCTAGGATCCTTAATGCTCTTAAAATGCTTGGTATTTATAGGATTTATCAAGGGTAGGGGGTAGAGTTAAGTTGATCATGATCCAAGCTTGGTTGAGTTGAAGTCTTTCAAATGGTTTCAAATGGAGAGACCATTTAAATGTTAGTCTCAAAGGTTGCGACAAAGAAACAAATTGAGTAGTGAGGATGTTGAAGGATCAAATGAGTGATCCATGTGCTTTCAATTCTTGATTCACATTGGCTCTTCAATTTCTTATCTCCTTTGTTGAAAGAAAAACGGATTTAATTAATTCAATTTATTAATTAAATTAGCCATGTAAGGGAATGGGTTGAATTTGATTTTTGATTTAAACTATATAACTAATTGATTAAATTAATTACATAGTTTTGATTAATCCCTTTAGGCTTATATTTAATTAATTGATATCTTTATTAATAGATCCTTTGATTTTGATTTGATTTAGTCCCATTTGATTTAATTAGCTCATTTAATTTGATAAGTACACTTGAACAAATTTAGGTGTCTACACTTAGGTTTTTGAGTATCAAAAACATGATGGATGACATGTTCCTCTTCAACCTTCTTACGTTCTGCAATATAAATTATTGCCTCCAAGTCTAGCAATTGCCTTTTCAATTGTTTAGATCTGATATGAGCTTGTCTTATCTTATTCTCCTTTTCTTTTTCTCTCTGGTGTCTGATGGAAATCTTCTCCAAGATTCTCCTCTCTAATTCATCAACTTCTTCAAAGATACTTTCAGAATCTGGGAGAGTGGTTTCAGATTCTGAAAGTTCTACATGAAATCTATCTCTTTTGTGATTAGGGACATGAGGTTTGTCTAAGGATAAAAAGCTTGGAACACAAGGGGAATTCCTATCCTCTTCACCTCTACTTTTTCTTTTGGACCTCCTATCATGTCCTTGATGTTCATTATGGATTACTTTCTTAGTATGTCATGATCCCTCCTCTCCTCTCTCATCAGGAGAATAGTAATCCTCATACACACCCAATCCTAAATTCATAGTCTCTTCATACGCTGATGCATTTCCTTGGTGTCTATGTTGGATTGGATCTTCTACCCTAGTTTTCCTCTTTTGTCTGCAAGCCTAAGGAATACTCTTGTCATTCTTTTCTTTCCTTGACTGACCAACTTTAGAGGTAGTTCGAATCTCACCTTCCAATTTATCTTCAGGATGGTTTTTCTTCTAGGATCTGGTATTTCTATTACTCATATGGATAAAGTGTGTATAAAATAATATCTATTACTTAGCACTGCTGCATATATTTCTTTGAGTCTCCACAGAAAAAAGGTTTGGGAAAATACAACATTAGCTTATATGAATACTACAATAAGGAAATTCACAACAAAAAGGATAACAACAAGGGGCTAAGAAGGAATAACTCTATGCTTTCAAAGGTCAACCTACTGGCTCATACAAATACGGAGGCCAAGAGTCTAGCTCAACTTGAAACCTGCGTTATTTATGACAATGTACTGCTATTCCCTAGCAGATTCACCATTTTATTGGTGTTTTTAAAATTATTTTACACTTTGTAAGATACCAATATACCTATAAATGGATTTTAAGGAGTGGTTAGTTCCAAATATGTGGAAATTTAAGGTAACTCGACCAACTATAGGGACAAGACTTCCCTCTAAACTTTTGGTTCTATAAGACCAAGGCAGGTACACCTAATCCAGCTTAATATGCAACACTTTATAACTCTCTTAGGATTTAAACAACATATAATGACAATAAAAAGATGAATGATAACCACTCATTCATTGACTCTCAATTAGCATGAATCATATATAACACATAACAACAATACTTAAAAGTGTTTTGAAATGGTTTTATTTTAAAATTTGTAGAATACTGTCAAACCCAACCAAACCTGTATCACTATAGAAAGTACTAATTTATGACCAATGGCTTATCCATTGGGAAATATCTTTAATGTAGATGAAGAATACAAAAACCAAATATTGTCAAAGATTCAAAGCTATAAAAAAAATAACCCAGACCAACACTTCTTATAAAATCCTTGTGCACACCAAATAAATCCATGTCTTATCCAGAGAAATATTTAATTTGACCTAAGATCAAAACTAAGGAATAACAACATACACACAAATAGATTCTATGCAATGAATAAAAAAAATCACAACTCAAGAATTAGACACAAAGGAGAGACTTGAATCTAGAGTATTTGTATTAAGTATGAAAAATCATGTTCATGTATACAATTTTCTTTAAAATATACACTACTTCAATAATGGCAAAAAGACCTATAACTTTCTACTCTATATTGATACAGTCTAATACAATCTCCTATATCCTTGACTAGAAAATCGTATGCAACTTGATCACTCAATGTTTTCCAGCCCCTTCTAACTAATCATGGAAATCCTTTTATAGAATAAGGATTGTAACAAGGTTCAGATCATTTAGGAAAATAAATAAATAATGAATCATCATGAAAGACAAAAATAAGCAATAGAACCAAAAAATGAGTTGTTACAAGACTTTAAAGGCAATTAATCATTTGACCACATGGCTGTTGCAACAACCTCAAAAATTTTCCTCCTTCGCCAAGTAGAACCTTTGTATTAATTATTTTTTGCATAAAAATCTGATTTTTAGCTATCAATCACCTTGGGATGTTGGAGAACTGTCACTTGTTGAAGGAATAATGGGATGTTCTTTGAAATGATTTATCTAGGGAAACTTTCCCCTCCATGCTGAAAACATTGATAGATCTTTCTCCCAAAGATAAAAAATGATTTGATTTGATCTGCACAACCACCAGCCTAAATCCATTAACTCAGATTATCAATGCAGATCAACCTCGTAGAGAAAATTCAACCACTTCCTTGCGACCAAGACACTATGCCACACCTTGGAAACCCTTAGAAAGATAAAAATATTCAAATAACTACCTCAACTTTCACCCTTGGTGCGGAAAATCCATTGATGGTCGAGATCATACCTTAAAAATTTTAAAACACGGTCATCTGATCAACCCTTAAAATACTTGCGAGCCCACCATCGAACAACGAAGAAAATGGCCCGCTCAGAAACAAAGTCATTCGATAGCAATGATATAGAATGTGGGGCCCATCCATCGAGTAACATCTAATGTTGAATAACCCTTAGAAAGCTCATTCATTGTACCATGTTATTTGACACTCATCGAGTCCCACATCCATGTCATTGGCCCAGGACACATGGCAGCTCCATGCACAATCGCAGAATGCAACAGAATATTATTTTCTTCCTTGAAAGCTTGTGACCACTATCAAGCTTCTTCACTAGCATCTCCACGTAGCACCTTTGGTCTCAATTTACTTTTACTCATAACCTAGACTAGTGTCACTCAAGCGTGATCCTATAATGAGTATCCTTGAGGAAGCTTTGGATCAAGGCATGACACCTATCGTTAGATTAAAATAGATCTGTCCCACCTTTAACTTTAGGCCCCACTTGGGTGAGATCTCCTATGGAAACCTGTTAGCTAGGCATGATCCACGATGAATAAACAATGTGCATCTTCTGTTCCAAGCACCACGCCTATCATCTAACCAAAATTGATTTGTCTTACCTTTAACTTCCTTTTAGCCCAGACAGGTTCCGCCACCAGCCACGTGTCACATAAGTGCAATGCCTTGAAGATAAACCTCCTCACATATTTCATTCATTGGATCACGCCCACCGTTTGATTAAAAAAAATTTGTTTGACACTTGTTCTCACCTTTAACTTTGAAAATGTTGGCCCCACAATCTCAAGATGGACACTTGTCACCCAAGCGCGATTCCTTGATGGCTATCCTTCATGCATTTTTTGATCAAGGAATTATGCCTGCCGTTGGATTAACTTTGACTTTCTCGACATCTTTTGGAATAGAATACCATGGGGACTTTAGACTTAGGAAATATTAAAACACGAGCCCCACTAGGACTTAGGGTTTAAAAAGAAATGCTCCCCGCATGATGACTTAAGACACATGACTTAAAGTGACTTAAGTGGCTCTAGAAAAGGTAACGCATAAAACAAAAGGCATGGGAGACTTAGGGTTTAGAGAAAAACAAAACTAAGGGTTGGATCAAAAATTTAAATTACGGATTAGCACTAGAAAAAAAATTTGCAGTCCCAACAAGAGGAACCCCTTAAGAGTGAAGTGTGTACTAGTGGAATGATTTGTTTAGTGGATGAAAAAAAGTTCATGGATGACATGAGGCATAATAATGTGTGTTTTTTCTTTAGTACCCAAGGATTCTAAGAAGTTTGTAAAAGGAGAAGAGCACCCAAAAGATGTTACTGTATTATCGAATAAATATGTAGACATCATATCAGATAATGTCCCTGATGGATTACCACATGTGAGGAATAATAGCCATTGTATGGATCTGATACTAGGGTCTAGTTTTCCTAACAAGGAATCTTATAGGATGACATCAACAAAGAATGAATAACTCAATAGACAAGTACATGATTTGTTGTAGTAGGAATTGATTAGAGAAAGTCTGAGTCCATGTGTAATGCCTGTAATATTAGCACCTAAGAAAGATGGACAATGGAGGATGTGTACCAATTCTAGAGCCATCAATTGGATTACAATCAAGTATTGGTTTTATTTACCAAGGATGGATAATTTGATGGATTGTTTGAGTGTTGGAGCCACATATTTTACCAAAATAGATTTGAAGAGTGGATACCATCATATCATAATCAGAGAAGGTGATAAGTAGAAGACCACATTCAAGACAAATGAAGGATTGTACGAGTGGTTGGTAATGCCCTTTGGATTGTCTAATGCACCTAGTACTTTCATGAGGTTAATGAATGAAGTTCTGAAGAAATTATTAGGAAAGTTTATCATTGTGTATTTGGATGATATATTGATTTTCAGTAAGAGGAAAGAGGACCATTTGATGCATATTAGACAAGTATTATAGAGGTTAAGAGAAGAGAAGTTACTAATCAACATCAAGAAGTGTACTTTCATAATAGAAGAGTTAGTATACTTTGGATTTTGTTAGTCCATGTTCAGTACTTGTCCTTTTTGTATGATTTCCTGAGTCACCCTTATGTATTGTGGTTACCTTAATCCCCTTAAGTCTTTTGATTCCAGCCATTTACTAGAACGGTTAGCCCTGTGGTCTTGTCATGCTTTGAAAAAATGAATAGATTATTTGCTAACAATTTGTTTCAACATGTTTGAACACTCTCAAACACCCTTGAACAAGTTTGAACTTAGTTCAAACCGGTTCAAGGTAGTTCAAGATAGTTCATAATTCTAAGAAATTTGATAGGTAAATAAAGATAGTGGGAAAGATTCAAGGTCTTATGAGTCATGAGAAATGCTAAAGTTCCAATTATAGAATTGAGGCATGTCAGCGAAAGATTATTGTTTGAAGGTTGATTTGTATGACTGAAAAGATTGAACAGTGTCAAACACATCTGAACCATATTGAACATTGTTCAAGAGTGTACAAAGATATTCAAAAAGGGGCACAAGGTATCTTAAAGGGTAATCTTCTGACATCTCAGTAGTGGGTCCTACAGAAAGGAGTGCATTTAATGTTGAAAGATAGTGGCATAAGTTAACATGTTTGAGGTGTTTGAAATAATCATTAAGATGTAAAACATGGGGATGTGCGTAAATGGTAATAATGAAGTGCATGCATAACTATCAAATCATATCTTTTGCTTTCACTTTCGTAAAGATTTGCAATTAATAATTAAATTCCTCATGCTCCCTCTATTTCAGTTGGCCACTTCACTCATATTTTGAAAATAGTATTGAGAGAGGAGTGGACAAAGGTAAGGACATTGGAGCTCCAGTAGTTAGGGATATTCGTGAGACAAGGTGAGTTAGGCTGACTGAACTACAATATTTTCAAATTTAATTTTCAAAAACTAAGAAGTCTGTAGTAGATACAAGATTGCTGCAATTATGAAGTCTGCATTTCATCTGTTTGGGAATATATCAAGTCTGGTTTGTGAAGGTCCAGTTGTGACTGACATTGACCTAGGAGACTATAATCTATAAGGGTTATCATAAAATATTTCCAATTCCCTTGAAGGCATGCCATCTTTAGAAACTTTACATAGTGGCTTGTGCGCAGCTGCGACATTTCTGCCTACAGTTGTTTGCCTTGAGTTTATTTGTGAATGTCATAATTATGAACAAAGGTATGAGTCAATTCAAAAAAAATATGGTAGCGTCTTGATGTCAGTTAACAGAGAAATTGTATCCCTAGCCTTCCAAATCCTAGAGAAAACCTTTTCTACCTTTTCTCCAGCACAATCTTTGGTTAAATTTGAGGAAAAAAAGAGGGGAATTAGACTTCTATGGCCAAGCACTGGTTGTTGAATGCTTAGAGGGGTGGCTCACGATTACCAAAAAAAATTAACAGAGACCATGTGCACTCATACATTAGAGATGTCATGGTTATGCTACAAAGAGTAAGAGGGTCACCATAACCTTAATTTTTATCTGAGTGGCTGTTCTATTATGTTCAAATTATCTTAGAAGGAAAAAAATATTAGACTGGGCTAAGTTAATTGCTAGTTCTATGAAAGAAAAACTTAATAATTCAAAGTTAACTGGGAGCAGTTTCTTCATGTCTTCCTATCTCATGTATTGTTTGGCCTGTAGTAGACAGTGGAACAGAATGCCTCATGAACCATGGACTGATGGTATGTGTGTCTATGAGTATTTTCTCATTTTTCATAAGAGTAATATAATCCAAAATTATAGAAGGGTGCATGATAGCTTTATGGGAAAACTCTATTTTGAATTGACTGGAAACTCAGCTAGAAGGATTAGCCTAGAAGCCCAAGATTTTGTTACTAAGTATGGGAGCTTCTACATTTAGTTCTCTAGGTTTACCTATATAAGGGTTGGTGGTTTCGAAGATTCACCCATGACACTACCCAGATACGCCTTTGATTGTTTTATTCTTACTGAAGTCTGTAGAAAAATTACTACTATTCTTAAAAAGGTTCCTCCCTGAAGAAGAATGGGAAAAATCCTTCCCTTTGAAATTAGGTAAATTTTCATGTGCTTCTATGGCGGATGAAATAAGTGTAGGAAGTGACCTTCGAAACTTTGATTTCAATTTTTACACAAAAAGGGTACAATTTGATAATAAAAACTATGCAAGTGGGAGCCTAAGACTTAGGTTACACATGTTCCTCTTTCCTCATCTTGAAGTTTTTTGAGAAGATTATTTTGATGAGTCTCAGGTGAAAGAAAGAGAACATAGCAGATTGTGCATATACCAAATTTTATCCATGAGATTTCAAGTTAATGTTAAAGGGGTGACTGATGAAGGTTCAAGTCTGATTGAACCAAGTTTCAAGAAACTAGATGAGAGTGAGGAGTATGTTATTGATTGGACAGAAAACAAAGAAGATAACATTGAACAGAGAGCACAGCATGTACTCCATTTAACTAAGGAATGGCTGTTGAAAAAAGGAAACAAAGGTGGTCTATCCTAAGTCAGTTGAAGTTAAAACTTCCTCTTTGTCTTCCCCTCCCTCTTTTTCTAATTTTCCTAAACCGGTTGATAATACAAGTTTTTCAGGGAAGCAACAAGTTAGGAATTCCAAGAAAAAGGCTACTGCAGAGTGTGCACCCATGGTTTCTCCTTAGAGGATTACAAGATAAAACACTTGATCCAAGAGTAAAGATAAAATGACTTAGGAAAACATATAAAGAATTAATTTAGATGATGACAAATTTGGTGACATGAAGTACTAGAATGGTGAGGATGAGAAAGTAGGAAAGGATATTTTTGATCTTGATGATGTGATGCTAGATCTAATGGACACACCAACAAAGACAACTAAGAAACCTATTGCAGTGAATACAATGCCAAAATGGCTGACTTCCTCTGTGAATAAGAAGTGTAGCCTTGGTCCTATTTCAGTTCCCGTGCAAGATATTGTCAATAAATATGTTCAAAAAACTCCCAAGACCAAAAAGGTTAAGAGAATTTATCAGATGTTTGCTGATACGAAGACTAGAAAATGAACTGTTGAAGTAGCTACCTACATGTCGAAGGAGGACAAACATGAACTTGTAGTTGAAGATGTTTAGGTCACCAAAATTGAGTTGGGAACCATGGACCGGGTAGGGAAGAACCATCTATTCAAAGAAATAGCCCAGCAAATGCTTATGACTTCCTGGTAGTGTATGCACCCTAAAATGGTTGCCTAGACTATGGGCCGCCATTATTCAATTTATCAAATGACAAAATCAATTTATCAAATTCCTGAATCAATACTTTGCAACATTTTAATTCAAATCAATTTCCTTGATCAAATCATAATTACTTCAATTATTTCAATATTTCCTAAGGTTTGATCATTTCATCATTTATCTTATTTAATTAAAAGAAAATAATTCCTTTTTATTAAATTAAAAAATCTTATTTAATTAAAATCCCTTTTTAATTAAATAATCTTATCTTATTTAAAATCTATCTTAATTAAATGTTATTATCTTATTTAATTAAAATCTCTCTTTTTAATTAAATAAAATAATCTTATATAATTAAAAGAAAATCCCTCTTTTAATTAAATAAAATCCCCACTTAAATCCCTCTTTGTGTGGAAAAAGGAAATAAATTAAATAAAAAATAAATAAAGCTCCTTTTTCTTCACACATTTTCCTAAGTGTTGCATTTTTTGCCTCTTAATCGTAGCCTTTGATTTTGCCTTTTGAAGATATGAGCACATGGATCAACCAAGATTTAATCTCCACCATTGCTCATTTCTTTTTACCTCTTAATCTCTACCATCCATTGCTCTTTAAAAGGAAACTTCTCCTTCTCATTTGGATAATCAAGAGATACACTTTTACACTATTGTTATGCTTCAGGTTTGGAGACCGATTTTGGAGGAATATTTGAGCATTTGAGCATTTGAGCTTGAACCATGCAACTTCTTCTTCTTGTCTTCATCTCTCATGCATCCATGGCAGTCCATTTAGAGTAGATTCATGTTAATTTAGATGCATATTTCCTTTCAATAGATTAATCTTGCATTTTCCTTTCATAAATTAATTTGCATATTTACTTCCATGCATTGTTATCATATAGATTAGTTTCCTTTCATGCATTGTTATCATATAGAATAGCTTTTATTCTCATTTGCAATGCATATTTGGTGATCATGGAGACTAGCATTTTTTCTCTTCCTCTTTGAATCTCTCATTTCATGGTGTACTTTCATGGGCAT
This sequence comes from Thuja plicata, assembly GCA_018584345.1. NCBI lineage: Eukaryota > Viridiplantae > Streptophyta > Pinopsida > Cupressales > Cupressaceae > Thuja > Thuja plicata. Next base: position 2,337,743 of record MU224826.1, on the reverse strand, counting down.
AAGTAGGTCTAAACTGAGGGCCTTGATCACAAACCCTTGCACTTCATGAATAGGGAGCTATGAGTTACCATTTGAGACCTCATTCCTGAGCAATCTTAAATATAATGACTCATAGAAGTGTGTCACATTTTCAACACACATTTTTGGTGCCCACCATGGGGCAACCCACCTTTACATGTTGGTTTTGATTATTTTTGAAGCTAACCCCCATGTGCAGATTTGCTTGGAGATGAAAACCCTAGATTTTCAAAGATTTGATCATATCTCCCAAACGACTTAGAGTTTTGGTCTGAATCTTATTTTGCAGGTTGATGACATATCAGAGAAGCTTCAATAAATAATTCAGAATTTTCTGTGGTATCATGAAGTTTTTAAATTTTTTTCTTTATTTTTCATAAAAAATTAATTTTTGGCACAAATCAGCATGTTTTTTAGAATTTTTTACATTTTCAGAAAGGTATTTAAATTCTACAGGGGGTCTATTCTTTGTGTTTTAAATTTGGATGCAATATCATAGCTCATTTGGTCAATTTATGAAAACTAGTCTATTTTGGGAAAATGGCTCCCTAGGGAACAAATGAAAATGTCTTTTTAAAATTATGAGATTTTTGGAAAGCTCTTTGTTTTTTAATAGGGGTCTCTTTTCTACATTTAGGGTTTGGGATCCGAATTCATGTCATATAGGTCCAATCTTTTTGACTAGGTCAAAAATCAAAATTAAAAAAGGGCATTTAATGATTAGCTTGCACTTATTTTTTACATGGTTCAATGCATGATATGAGTTGTCATTTAGATTATTTTCTGGTTATTATTGTTCCTAACAATTGATTTTCATATCTAACCCTAGGTTTCGCAAGACATTGAAAAGAAGACTCAAATAAAGACTACTAACGAATCGTCTTGCAGGTTGCCTTGATCGATAGCATGCTAAACATTGTGCTTGCATTTGGTTTTGTTTTGTTACAATAAGAACCCACGTGCAAGACTTCTAAAATGAACTTCTATTTTGGTATTTTATGAATGGCATTGATCTTAGGAAACTATGCTCTCACCCTTTTAGGATGATAAAAAATTCAGAAGCATTGTTGTCATTTTCTTATGTGTTTGAAGTGTCTTTTAGATTGCAATCCTAAGAATTATATGAATGTATCCTCTCCCCTTGCCTTTGTAGATCTTGGGTGCAAGAGAAACTCATATAATTCTTCTAGTGTGGCTACCTTCCAAGTGCTTTAATAGAGCCAGTGAGAGTGGATTGCCCAACCAGTAACAGGCTAAAGCCAAGCCCTTCCAAACCGGTATATAAAAATGCCATTATGATTAGTCTCACAGTGGATAGGTGTGAATTCATTGTGGCAACCAAAATCTCCTCTAGTACCCTAGTGGTGCATTAAAGTCCCTACATTTTTAAGGTAAAAACCTTGCTTTGAAAGGATTGGGAGAGCCCCCTTAATTGGGAAAATGACTTGATCACAACCACCTGAACAGATGCCTTCACTACAAACTTTGTTTTAGTGACCAAAAACCCTCTATCTATTGGCGTGGAAGGTTAGAGACCGACTAAGACATCCCACATTTTCATGGCTCTTAGTAGAGACAATGATCCTTTGGGAAGTGATTCCCTTGGGATTAGAATTTTGGTCTTCCTGAGAAGTGAGTGCACTATAAGGAGAAGCTCGTGCCTCCAAGCTTCTAAGTTGTCTGCTATGAGTAGACGTGGATGAACTTCGGTTCAAGTGGGAATTCAATAGATATTTCCCTGGCTTACCTAGGTTATGGAGTGACTGTTCTATTTACAACAAACAATCTGCTTGACGTGTCTTGCATGAGTGAAACATCAAAACATACACCAAACAATCAAGATAAACATCAAAACGATCAACAAATTTGCATTCATAGGTGTCAAACTATCAACTTGCCCAATTTTCTATCCTATCATTTCCAGTCTTCCTTGGTTGATCTAGATATGATTAAGTCACTTACCCTTCTTTTAGAAGCTTGTTTACACTTTGGATCCTGGCATTTTGACCTCTTGAACTAGTAACCATTGATTTCATAAGTGACCTTGTTTGGAGTTGGTGAGCTAGAAACCTTCCTTGTTGAGAAGATAAACCTTTAGAGTCTTTGATAACACACTTGGAGATTTTTGGTAATCTCTTGTCCATTCACCTTCATATAAATTCAAATTTAATTGGTATAACTTGGGTAAATCATCCTCCTGATCCATATGTGTTAGGGTATTCACCAGTTCAATGGGCACCTTTGTGGTAGTGTTGGTTTACACCTTTTGCAAAATTCTATCTTATCATCTCTCTTTTGGACAAGTGAATGCCTTTACTATCCTAGTTTGGTACCAATATTTCTTAGGGTCATCCTATCAGCTAGACTAACCTTTTATTTCATGCCAGTTACAACAAGATATCAAGTAGATCAAGTAAAATAACCTCAATTAGTCTTTAACCAATTACCCTTATTCAAACTTGCCAAAAATGTAAGGGAAAAGAACCCATATTTGATCAATCACCTAGGAACAACTCAGAAGTTTGGTTTGATTCCAAGAGTCACCTTAGTGAGTTTGGTACACCCTTAGCATCTTCTCGCTTAGATATGGATATGACTTACACAATGACTCAACGAGAGAAGGAAGACATGGATAAATTCCTTGATGACATATTTGTAAAACATACAGATACCATTTCATTTGGCGGTTCCTCTTGTGACAATCAACCAACTTCACCCCTTATCTCAGCTAGATATCTAGATGCACACCAAAGATCTGAGAGAGGTAAGAGGCAAGCCTATCAAGATGATAAATCATAACATGAAAACCAAGATGATGAACTTTATGACACTCAAGTAAATACAGCATATACCAATAATTTGTTTTGACATTCAAGACCAAGTTCACCACTCAAAACATCTTCAAGATGCACGAGTGAAAGACTTAAGAGAATTGAGCTTGAAAAGAAAGCCTTCCTAGATGAAGAAGCTGAAAAGGAAGAGAAATTTAGACTCCTTGAGTTGGAGAGACAAAACTTGTTGGAAATAGAAAATAAATCCCTCCAGGAGGAGCAAGATAGACTCTTAGCTCAATTACTTAATGACCAATTTAATAACATGTGTGTTAGTGGTGGAAATAAATCTCCTTCATCCACTCCTCCTGAGACTTGACAAAGTGGAAGATGTTCAAGGATGCCTTCAAAATCTCCTAGCCCTAGAGGAAGAAGGGCTTCAAGATGTGATCATTATAGGAGACAAACACCTCCTAGGAACTCAAAACAACCTTCACAACATGCTCATCATGGTTCACAATATGGGGGTAATAGCTCAAGTTTTGACCTCACCTCCCAAGACTTCATGAAAATGCAACAAGAACCACTCTTCCAGCAATATGTGGAGAAATATTTAGAGAAAAACAAAGACAAGTTCCTAGAGAGTTTAATAAACAAGGGTGCTAGAGTCCCCTACAACTTTGATGTGGACAAAAATATTAAGAAGCAAGGTCCATCTCATGAAGAGGAGATCAAAAAACTTAAGCGTATGATGAAAAAGATGTTAGCACCCAAGAATTCATTCTCGCTTAATTCAATTTGTCCTAATCCTTTTGAAAAAAGTGTTAACATGAAAGACTTCCCTAGAAAGGTTGAGATCCCTCAGTATGACAAATATGATGGAAATGGAGATCCACATGATCACATGTGCCAATTTTATACTACAAGTTTTGAGTTCCATCAAGATGAATCATACCTCATGAGATTGTTCCTAAGGATTCTTAAGGGTCAAGCAATGGAATGGTTCACCAACATAACTCCTCCCGTTAAGACTTTCAAAGAGCTTGTCCACAGATTTGTTCAACACTTTGCATACAACCTTTCAAGATCTATCACCATGTTGGACTTATGAAACTTAAAGAAAAATCAAGGGGAATCCTTTGTCACTTTATTGCAAAGGTGGAGATGACAATGATCTCGCTACTCTAGAACTATTTTTTGAAAATGAAAAGATTGACATCCTTGTTAGCAACTTGGCTCCCAAAATGTGGTATGAAGTTAGGAAGATGGTTTTTGATTCCTTTAACACCATGGTTGAAACTGTATGTAGAATTGAGGATGTTTTGAAAGAACAAGGAATTTTGACCAAACATGGAAACAACAACAACAATGGTCAAAATAACAACTATAACAAGGATAAAGGGAAGAACTCACACTGGAATAGGAACAAACAAGTGATCAATGATGGAGTTGTGGACTCCTCCCAAAAAAAATATCAAATGGTGCTCCACTTGTCTAGTGTTGTTCAATCCGCGAAGCTCAATGCATCTAATCAACAAGAGAGCAAGCCGAGGTACCAAGATAGGCCTAAGAAAGAAAGACGTCAATTTTCAAAACTTGGTGACTCATATGAGGATGTCTTGAAAATGCTCATTGAAAAAAACCTTGCACATCCTCAAGATCCTGAGACATTATATACCTGATGTTAAGCCACATTGGTGGGATGAGAAAGCCTTTTGCAAGTTTCACAATGTTATTGGACATGACATTGAAAACTGCTGGAAACTCAAGCATATTATTCAAGGTCTCATTGAGAATGGAAAAATTAAGATGGATGGATTGAACACCAATTCCAATCATAAGGAATTCAAAGAACCATTGCCCAAGTATGAGAAGGGGGAAACCTCTAAAGCTAAGAATGGGAAAGCTAAGGTCAATTAAACCTATGTAGATGTGGAGAATACTATCAATATGCTTGAATTTGTAGAAGAAAATGTCAATATGATGAGGGGTAAAGATCCCTATGGTTATGATCTAGACGTGGACTCTCCTCCTATCTTTGGTGAAGAGCCTATCATGGTGCTAAGGGGTCATAACTCTAGAGTGTCATCACAAGCCTTTAATGCTATCACGCAAAGTCAAGGTCCCATTTTCATTAGAGGACCCAGTTTGAGTCAATCAAGTAAACCTAAGAAAGTGGCATCCAAGAATGTCACCTTAAAGCCAGTAGTTAATCCTAAGTTGAGCTATAGTCTTGTTGATCAGTTACAAAGAACCCCAGCTCAAATTTTGATCTTTGAGCTCTTAGAGTTGTCCCTGAGACACAAGCAAGTCCTTAAGGATGCTTTGCACACAACAATCATCCCCAACAACTTAGATGTCGATCAATTCTAGAACATGGTTAACCACATTGCTATCCCTCATTACCTTAACTTTTCAGAGGATGATGATAAAGCTTTGAGCCACCCACACAATCTTACTCTTCACATTGAGGTCATGATCCACATAACCTGTGTTAGGCATGTGTTGATAGATGGGGGTGCTGGGCTTAATATCTTTTCCTTTAGTCTTTTAAAAGAGTTGGGTTATTCTAAAAAAGTCATAGATACCAGGAAAATGATCACTATAAAAGCCTATGATGAAGTGGAAAGAAGTTCCAAGGGGTTTTCTGTCCTTCCTGTTAGGATTGGCTCGGTTGAAAAAGACATTTTATTTCAAATAGTTGATCTTGGTCTCCTTGCGTATAATATCTTTCTCGACAGGCCATGGATTCATGATATGCAAGTGGTGTTGTCTACCGATCATCAGTGTGTTAAGTTCCCTTACATTGGAATAGAGATTTGTATACTTGGGGATAACACTTTATCTGTTAATTCAATTTCAGTAGGAACTCATGTTCCCCTCAAAAGAGAAGCAAAAGACTTCGATGCAACCTTAGCTGAATGTAAAGACAAGCTTAAGTTAGTAGACCTTGGCATGGGGGGTATCAACTCGACTCCCTCACAACATCTAATTTCACCTCAGTCTTATGGAAAAAATTCACAAGAAAAGAGACCTTCCTCTTCAATTATGACTTTATTTGGCACGTTTGTAGATTCCTCAGTGCCTATTCAAGATGAGAAAGAAGAGACATTTGTTAGAGAATGGATCTATAGAGAAGAGAAATATATGCACAATGAGAACTTGTCTCCCTCTCCTAAGGCTTATGGATGAGGGTATACATTTTCTCAAATAGATAGGCTATCCTAGACATGGCCCTCTTAATCACAAATTGGATGCTAGAGCTGAACCTCTTGATGATGCTCTTTTTAGACGCAAATCTAAGAAGTTGGTTGGCCTAGGCTTTGCGAATCACAACAAGAACACTAATCCTATCCTTGATAAGTCAGATAGTGAATATGAACCAGAATACATACCTATTTTGAAAAATAAGAAAGACATGTGTGAATATTGGGTCCCTTCCACTAAAATCCTCTGGGGAGATTCAAATATTCCATTCACTCATGCGTTGGTTGCAACTGTAGAACAAGAATCAGATGTAGAAGATCCTTTCAGAGAACGTCAATGAAATAATCTTTTTCATTTAATGGAAAGAGAAGGTGCTACTCTTGATGACACTAGACCTTCCACATCAAGATCTCCCAAACCTTCATGGTGTAAGCATCCTAGTCACAATTCAGACACAAGTTCACATTAGTATGAATTGGACTCCTTCTCAGAGCCTTCCACAGTTGACATGGATGTTGAAGTCATACACACTTATAGTTCTCAACCTAAGGTAGATGACGAGTCATGTGTAGGATTAGAGGATTTGAACCCACGTGTTGCCTTAGTGGATGATGTAACACCCCAAAATTGGCATCGTGCAAACTTAACCAATTTTGTTGCATTTGTTATTCTTCTGAATCATCAAAGTCCTATTGTACTAGGAAATTCTGAGTTTTAACTGACTCTACTCGACCTGAGTGTCAAATGTAGAAAATCCTGAATCTGCATTAATCATACATCATGTTTAATTCCTAAATATCTATTGGCTAAATAAATTGTATGATTGAATTAATTTAATTATAAAGTCCTAGCACTTTAATTAAATTAAATTCACCCTCTTTAGCTAAAACACATGAAAAAGGAATTAAATAATATTTAATCATTAAATAAATATCCTCATTTGAGTAATTGAATTTAATTATTCAGATAATTGAGAAAAAGCAATTATGAGGTCATATTTATTTAATTAATTGAATATTCTCTCAAAAATCTTTCTTTTATTCAGAAATGGAAACTTTGAATTAATTGTGCT